>BJKM01000038.1:1840000-2253995 GCA_015082035.1 Chaenogobius annularis
TCGCCTCGCGTGGAAGATTAGCAAATGCCACGACTTATCCATGTTGTATACTGCTTTTCCTTGGCATCAGAATGATTGACTTGTCAAGTTGCGGGTTTGCAAAAGTGCAGACGCTTTGTTCTTGGGGCGACTGGAAACGCGACGTCCAATTTGAATGGCCAAACGTTAACAAAACGAATGCATCTCATCTTGCTGATACACAAAAGCAAATCACACGACCTACAAAACCCCCCACAAGAATGACCAAGAGAAAAAGCACTGGAATGCCGCCGCTAACCACTCGACCACCGAACAGCACCATGACCAAAAGAATTGTCATTAATTATAACATCGCAATAGTTATTGAAACTGCAGACATTTATGGACTATACTGAAATGACTATACAGCAGGTGTCTTTAGGTAAACTTTGAAAACAAACATTTTTCTGTATAATCTGGCGGTATAACGGCGATTATCACGATTACACCAAATGCCCTGTTGTGGTTTTCTGTGGCAATACCGACAACTCTTAAGAGCCATTCCGGAATAACTCCTCAGTCCTATCTGCTGCTGTGCTTCCTGTGTGTACTAAAATTGTAACGTCGATAATGATGTCTTTATTCATGTGTGTGCAGACATGAGCTACTGAGGCAAGTTAAATCGCAAATAAACATGTCGTCGAGCACCAGGGAGAGCCCAATCTCACTAAACAGACCCATGTAGCGTCGCTGCCATTTACTTCTCTTAGCCTTTGTTCATTTCTCTCCATCGTGTTTGTGTTTGCCACCTCGCCGCCTTTTTGCATTATTAACTCACACGACTTCATTAATATTTAACAGCGTTCACAGCATTGGCACAGACACACATTATTGTCGAGAATGGTTTATAAATGTGAGTGATACTATGGAAATTCAGTTTGGTGCCAACATAGACTAATTAAGGAATGTGAGTTTTGGTTGTTCAAATGATAATTAGTGATAGGAAATGATTATGTATCCATGTTGAGAAAATTACCTTTAAAATATGATATTTGGATAAAATTACAATTCTCAAAACTCAAATACTTGTAATCACTGAGATAGGCTCCTGTTACCCGCGACCCCTAATGGGAAAAGCGGTAGAAAATGAATGAATGTACTTGGGTTTATTACCTGAGTAAAATGATTCAAATCCAGCTTGAATGTTTGGAATGGCAAAGTGTGCTATTTTTTGCATGGTGGTATGTTGACAAAGCTGGTCTCTGGTTTGAATCTCTTACTTATTAAACTTTTTTTTTTCCAGTCTACAGTTTATAGGAAACTTGGTGCCCTAGGCCTGCCCCTGTGTATCCACCACTCTGACCCTGCAATATCAATAATGCTTCTAAAGTTGTATTTTATAAATATATATGTATATATACAAACTGTATATATACAAAACAAAATGTACCAGATATTCATCTAATTCTATGAGAAATAGGTCCCTAAAGTGTCATGGAAAACTTCACAAATGTTAGAGCACTGAAATGGTCCAGTGCGCACTATAATTCTATTTACACCACTTTTGGGACGGTCCTTGTTCACGCACATCGCTCATCATTCACTCCAAAGCCACATGTGAGCTGTATTTTTGTATTTCCATGACAACAGCCTTCAAGCAACAGAGCATGTGCTTGGTTCCCTGGTCTTACCCGGGGGGGTCTTTTCTTTCACCTGTGGTAAATGCACCGTGAGGGGGATAATGGTGATTTCTGAGCAGCGTACAGGCACTTACCTGGCTGCGCGGAGGAAGAAGTGTCTTGCTGGTATAAAGTTTTTTTTTATCAGATATAGGTGACAAACAGCCAACTCTGCAGGGCCCATTCATACAAAAATATACATATTCATAGCACATTCCAGACTGCCTAGTGTTTAGGTCGGCCCGAGATCGCATGTTTTCCCACCACTCTCAGCCCGCTCGAGAGTGCAGGAGAAGGTGCTCCGAGACCACCTGTTTAAAGCACTCTTGGAGCGGTCCAGACTGTGTGGTTCATACTGGCCAAAGTGCACTGCTCTTGAATTAAAAGCTCTTTTACGCAGACTTAAAAAGGTGCAGTGTGAAGACTACCTAAAACCCAAAGTCTTCATTGTGTTCAAATGCGGTACCGTCTCCAGCAGATGGCACCTGCTTCAGGCCCAGAGCCTTCCCTTTTTAACTCGAATGTTATAAACTGTTTTGTCAGATGGCGATTGTTTCATAACATAATACATACATTAAGATACTTTTAATATCAGCTACAGTTAAAACCATCCTTGAAACTATACAGAATGGCAGAATATTTAATCGACTCTATGGCGCTGCTGGCATAACGTTCAAATGAGTTCGGCCTTGGAGGATGTATAAGAAGCCAAGAGCAGTGGAAAGACTCAGAAGTGAAGAGAGGAAAAGCTAAGACGGTTATAGATGCATGTACTGTACTTATTTAGAACGTTGCAAAGATGGAAACACACCAGCCTCCATCAATTACTTTAAAGCATGTTATGAAAAATAAAGGGTTTTCAACATCTCTAGGCACCCCAGGGTTTAAAACAGACAATAATTAATTAGTGCTATCACACATTTTCTCTTTGTTAACACTGCATGCTGTGTAACCTGGGACTGGATCACCTGTCTTAAGTCTTGGAGAAAAAGTTATACACAAAAATAGTGCTCTTTATCTTCCAGGGAATTCAGCTATGCACTATTTATGTTGACAAAGTAAGTGACTACCTTAAAAAGTCCAAAGATACCATTGTCAATTAAGGGTTTCATTTTAAAAGTTAAATTCTGCATCGCCAAACTCGCTAATGGCTAATGAGCCCGTTGTAGCCTGTAGCGACTGCCTGTTTCTTTTTAGCAGCTGATGCGCTTCATTAAAAGGTCACGGAAAGGTTACGGAGCAATGTTGTGCAACTTCCACATGGCTTATTAGTCTCAAAACATGGGGCCAAAAACACAAACACCTAACAGAATTTTAATTTGACCGTTTTGTACACTTTTAGCTGGTGTCTTCAAGTTTAGAGAAGCAGAAATAAGTAACGTTGACGCGCACATTTCATTTGATCGTTCGCCATGGCCACTTACATTGTGCTTATTTACTTTTTTTTAAAGAACACATTGTGAAAAGTGTGTGAAAAATGTGTCGGGAACATTTAACCACAGAAAATGATCGTTTTTATCAGGGCATTGACAAAACATCCAACACAGCTGCTCCTCAATAGTTCCTTGAAACTTAAGTTGCATCACCCCCCATAAGTATGATGAGGAAAGGCCTTATTTTTTCTTATTTTAGTTATATTTCATTTTTTAAAGAAATCGTACTTCACAGAGTAGTTTTCTAGCACTTATTTATTTTTTACTACTACTTTTACTTTGACTCTTTTCTTATTTTAGTTATATTTAATTTTTTTAATAAATCGTACTTCACAGAGTAGGTTTCTAGCACTTATTTATTTTTTTTACTACTACTTTTACTTTGACTCTTTTTTATTTTAGTTATATTTAATTTTTTTAATAAATCGTACTTCACAGAGTAGGTTTCTAGCACTTATTTATTTTTTTACTACTAATTTTACTCTGACTTTATGTTATTTTGTTTCTAATATTTTGTGGTTTCTCCATAAATACCACATTTGCGCATTTAATGTTTAGTCCTTCAAATTACACTAACATCAAATTTAAACATAGATAAGTCCCGGCAGTTCCTCTCATTGCTACTCTTTAGTTTTTTATCACTACTTTAAACTACTACTAACATATAATACTGCATTGAAATAACTGCTCTTACTTTAGTACAATTCTTGGCCTCTCTTTGCACCTCAGACTTGACAAGACCAACAATGAGCAAAATCACAAGGAATCGAGACATCCAGTTCGTGCAAACCCATTCAAACCCATCCCTATCACTCTATGTCGTTTTCCCTGCTAATGCTCCCCAGCGCACCGAAACCAAAACGTGATTATCCCTCTCAAACCTGCACCATTTGCCATCTGCTACAAGCTCCTCAGTATCATTTACTTCCTGGAATAAATCTGAGACACTGTGCACAACTTTTTCCCGTTGTCTCCATTTGTCCTCAATCAATTTCCTCCTCTGGCCTTCGTCGGAAGTGTGATACGCCTGTGTGAAACCGATCCTCTCTTTAAATGGTGCGTCGACCACAAAAAGCTAAGCAACTCCCCGCCACGCTCCACTCACCTCCGTGCTCACTGCGCCGGCAATATCTCACCCTTTAACTTTGAACTGCGATCAATAGCCTCTAAGCGTAACGTGGTCAATACTCTGGGCGCTGCTATGTATATATTTAGTAAGGGTCCAGGTGGCCATTTTTGGATTTCCTGGAATAACCCGACTTGAGATTTATCCGCACAGGAAGGAAGATGTCTTTTTGTCCATTTTTGGATCATTTGTACGTTGATTGGTGTTCAAGATCATCCAAGCGAGTGCAGAAATGGTCGTGTTGGAAAGTATCTCTTTCCAAGGCTCAAATTGGGGCACTTGAAATGTTGTGGAGAGAAGAGAGTGAAAAGCTAAGCCAGACTCCAACTTGTGATTTTTGTCAAATTATAGTTGTATAACCTTTCCTCTTCATTTTAGGATGCAATTTCAATAAAAATAGTTATCCATCTTCTGGTGCGTAAGCAGTCAGAAAAGATGCTTCTCTGGCGGCAATTCTGCAAAACATTTCAGCCATTGACGCAGAGAGAGACGTTAACATCTGGGCATTGAGTTACACGCACTTCGCTATGCAATCTACCTTTTTGAAGAAAGTGTACTTCTGCGACTAGTTTTAGTTCTGAAACTTTGCACTTGTACCCTCAAGTGTAAATGTGTTGGTTACTTCTCCCACAGTAACTCAAACCATTTCATTTGCTTTGATTGTACCATGTATCATCAAGGGTTATGGGCGTAACGGCGCACAATACGTCTCGATGCGAAATTGAGAGGCGTGCGCTGAAAAACCTTACAACGGCACCGCAGCCACGTGCTGACTGTCCACTCCGCGCTGCGTATCCGCCCCCATGTCGCGCGGACATGCTCAACGCGGCTTTGATGACACGCGGAGTCAGACACTGCTCTCCATGGGCGTTTCCCAGAGGTGTTTGACTTACCTCCGAAGTCGGTTCCTCCAAAGTCGGTTCCTTCCGATCCAAGGCAAGGGTCCTGCCTCAGCCGAAAAAGACGTCTAATGGAACAGGCTGCAGAGGGAACACCAAATAAACCAAAATGCATAGACATTTGGTGCGTGATGGTCACATATTCAGGGGGTCACATATATTCTGGAGGGCACATAATGCAGTGGTGGGGTCTTTCTGGGGACTTATTATTTATTATGTTTTATTCATCTATAGTATCTTTTGCATGTTTTAAACTTAAGTTGATTAAAAATACAGATCCATGCTCTTATTTTTGATCTTCCAAACTTATCATTGTGGGTATATTAACCTATTCAAGGCAGCGAAGGCACTAATGTATCCTTGGTAAATTAGCCACATGCTATTCAAACAGAGGACACATGCCTCTGGATGACACGCACATTGGAACTCGACTTGGATGACGTGGAGGCCCAACCACGCCCAGATCAGACCAAGACAAGGCGCCTAGGCTTTGGGAAATAGCGAGCGCTTCAAGCTTCCTTCTCTGTGATTGTGAGAGGCGGGGCAGAGGGCCGCACACACAGACACGCGCACGCAGAGGAACGGAGATCAGAGCGCACGTATACAACCCGGTGGTCAACAGCATTCAAGTGTTTCCAACAAGTAAATCTGGAAAAACATTTCACCAACCAGCCGCAAAGGAAGCAGAAACACTTGCACATGCAGTAAAGAAGGTCACACCTTTTTCTGCTGTATCAAAAGAACAGGGGTGTACTTTACGTTGAAGATTATAATAGCATCTGCTCCTTGACTTCCCAGCTTTTGTCATGAAATGCCATCGGAAATATATGCTTGTCAGTGTGAGATTCAGTGTCATAGTCCCGGCACGAGTGAGATTTATTTGTAAAACGCTTAGAGACTAACCTAGCTACATGCTAATTGCGTGAGAAAAGAGGATCACACTTTTTGCTCAGACTTGCATGTGTTAATGATGTGCTTTAAGGGTGGTTATTGTTGGTATGTCTTCAACAGAGTCAAGAACAGACAGGTCTTGAACTTGTCTGAGTTGTGTTTTCCAACTCTGTGTAATCCCTCATTCGTGGAAAAAGCTTCAAAGGCAGTCATCTGGACAATGTTTCTTACGTCAAGATGTTTTGACTTCCATCCGAAAGTCATTTTCAATCTAAGGAGCTGGTCTGAGAATAATGTAGAGCCTCTCAGACCAGCTCCTTAGACCGAACATGACTTTTAAAACACTGTGCGGACGTCTACCTTTTTTTGTTTTCAAGCCGTTCAAACAGTTCACAGGACACTAACCTACTGCAACATTAGCAGATCACACCTTTCGCTAAAAAAGGAGAGTGGCGTATAGGCCTGTATACGATGTGAGTAGGAATCACGGTGGCGCTAGTTTACCGCGTAGTGTTAGTGCTCATAAACGGCTGCCTGTACTGCCCGGACGCACTGCAGCTCGCACGCACTTCAAACGCCGCCTCTGATGATGCCTCTGGTCTCTCAAATGCAGCGGTTTAGCACTCCTGGTCCTCCCGGCTAAAGTCAAGTAAATAAAGAAAGGGAACTATTAAGGAGCTCTCTGATTGGTTAGAGCAACCTGTAAACCAATGAGAGAGTTCCTTACTAGTTTCCTGATATTGGCTTTAGGACCAGGAGAGCCACGCTAAAGCTAATCGCAGAAGGTACAAATAGCAAAAGGTTTTCCTAAAAGGATCTGTAAATGAATTAAGTAGAGTTTTTACAAATTTAATAAAGTGTGTCAATCAATGCATTCAATTGTATTTTTAAAACAATTTCCGTGTGTGTTTTTTGTTTTCTTTTGTATGCGTGTGTTTAATTAGAGCATTTGCAAAGAAATGGATTACATGATCTTTAAAAACTCTTATCAAAAAGCTCTTGTTAAGGTATTTATTAAAGGTCTTTTAAAAGCTTTATCTCATTTAGCTTCATTTGCTAACGACAGTTGGAGATTCAGGACACTTCCACCCGCCTTACATCAATCAATTTCCCGAAAGGTAATCAGTTCAACGGTTTGTGATCCCAAAGTCTGTATCAGTGATAAATGTGAGCATAGCTGCAGCGTTCCTTTGTTTATCTGCTTTTCTTACCACGGTTTACTCTGGGATCATCAGATACAATTAAACATTTACCAGAGTGGCAGACGTTTGGATGTGTTCTTAGACTGTCGAACACGTTCACATTTCACATGTGTTGTGAGCTCTTAAAAGAGACGAATTGCTTTTCTCACCATTCACTCTCACACACTGTCACACCTCTTTATATTGTAATACGCCGCTCATTGTTTTTCCGACTTGAACACAGAAACTGAAAGAAAACGTAACGGAGGCCGGTGAATCGGTGTGTATTTGGCTTTGTTTTATTTTTTTTACTCCTGGGGAAGATGCAGGGAGTGAGCTCGGCTGATGGACTGCTCAGCATGCAGACCGGGCAGGCTGTGGAGACAAACCATGAAAGAATAACACAACTTATTTGTTTTTGTTTATAGGTCTGATGCCTGTTGAGTGGTCTCTTTTCGATAGATGTAGATTTATTTGCCGTATAAAAGTTAACACCCATCCAACGGTGCAGCGAATGAGGTTCTGCTCACATCAACTCACTGAAAAACAACACAATGAAATAAAAAGCAATTACACCATTCCACACATAAGCTGTAGATACACAAATACTGTATAAGGAAATTGCCTTATATCATTGCGCACTGTCCAATCCAACAGAAACTATGGTCCATTTTTGATTTTATTTTTTAAACAGTTCAAACTGCTCTAAAAACACAGTAGCTGAAAGCCCTTCTCAGTTCAGATGCAGTTTGGTTATGCCATGATATGACCAGGAAAAAATAATTACTGTTACTTAGTTTGGTTTGAATATTTTTAAACCTTTTTGATCTTTAAATTTCAATTTAATTTGCAAAATTGTTTTTATTTGAAAATACAATCTGCTCCACTTGATGAAACAGAAGGTTACAATTAATGAATACACTTGTGTTGCAGCAGCCAAAGATATTCTGACCGTTTTTCAAACAATGTGCTCAAGGCTATTAGAAGAGCGAGTAAAGATTAAAAACAAACTTTTTTTTCAGTAGTGAAACCGTTTTATAATTCACATTCAAAGTCAAAGCAAATAAAAGGAAACCAGAAAGTTTCTGAATGCATGTGTTTCCTAATGATACCCTTGAGAGATTCACAGATTATCAAGGTGTTTTTTTATTTGTAAATAAACGAGTTAATCCCAGAGCGCTTCGTGGTCATGCTCGGTGCAACTATTCAGAAATGTGTGGAAACAGCAGCCCGGGGAAGGGATCTGCTCCTCCAGAGAACAGGCCCCTCGCAGACAGCTTAAAACCGTGTTTCCTCCTCAGCCTGTGGTCTACACGCTGAGCAGACAGTGAAGGCCCCGCCCCCCCTGCGCTGCTCCTTTTGAACAAAACAAATGCACATGCTGATTCACCTTTCACTGTTGCATATTCCCAGGGGTCCTTCCACAGAGCGGAGCAGGAGCGCTGGGCTGGGAGCAAAAGGAAAGTATTGACAACTGGGCGTAAAGGCCAGGAGTTTTTTAAAGAAGGGACGTGATTCACCTAGATTTAGTGAAGATTGACTTGCCAGGAGACATCACATGCGTATCCTTCCATTCTTGTAAAATTAATAGCAAAAATTATTGTAAAACTAAAAAGGTACCAGACCCTGCGATGCACTTACAAACACTTACAAAGACAAATAAAATGCATCTTTTACTCGTTAAACATGTATATTTTACATTACATATATTTAATCATGACATTAAAGTAAGTGAATACATAGCATTTAGGTGGATAAAACAGCACAGAAATATCTAGCGCATCTGACTTAAGTGCAACATTTTATGCGTTTTACATCTCTCTTCGCGAACTCTATTTCAAGGCGCCTGATTTCACGCTGCGAAACCAGTGTGAAAATCAAGCACACCAGTAGGTATTTAAATCTGCGTGACGTGTCCCTAGCTTTCACAAAGTGTCTGGCACGTCGTTAAAATGCACATGTCTTTATTTTTAGGCGCATGCACAGTTTTAAAAACAGCTGGAGTGGACCACCCAAGCACAGCCAATCGCAGCATTGCTTTCAGCCATAGACTTTCAGGTTGATGAGACACAAAACACATTCTGCTTTTACAAAATAACTCATTTAGACAGAACTTCAATTAATGGTGAACTAATGTGAATACTGATGAATCACATTTATATTTCCTGGCTATTTAAATAATGAAAACATAGTCAGGCTAACAGACTGGCTTGATTAACTCCAATTTGCTAAATTACACAAATTATGGAATGACGCTGAAGCATTGTGTAGCTGTTTTGTGCTTCATAGATCCCAGACACACTTAACCCAGCAAAGAAAGTAAATAGATTGGGCTGACCTGGCTAATGCTGAGGTAGAAAACATTGTGTTCCAGAAATATTTGAAAAACGAATGTACAATTTGTCCAGTTTGAATTCATTGTTCAAATCAAGAGCGTTTTTCTGGTTTTCTCCTCATTTTCATTTTTCCAAACCGTGGTCCAAACAATGATATATTTTAAACCCTTTTTCATCACAACCATTAGCAGGACGATTTGACAGATGGGACACCAGCTGCCCTCCGTGTCACAACCCACCCCCATTTCTGTGGGCAGAGGGTGAAATGTCTTTCCTAGAAACACAAAAACAGATCGGCTGGAAGCATGTTAACAGCGATCCGTTCTAACTATGCATTGCAAAGTTCCCATGATTAACGGTCACTTGACCTCTAAACTAAAATACATCCACTATCAAAAGTTACAAGTAAAAATGGGCTGAAATTTGGCCGTAGAAGTCTGTCAAAGCGATAAATAAAGTACCTCGACGCTGTTCTGTATCCACCGCACGCCGCCAACGGATAAAAATCATACCTTCTTTTTCCCCCTGGTTGCAGTAGGAAGTTGGTATCGCACGTTGAAATCACTAACCCAGTTGATTAGATTCCCTTTGGGGGCGAACGGGTCAGAGGTGCTGGAGCCACTGAGGGCAAATTGGAGAGATGGGGTAGTTGGGTTTGGAGGCACGCAAGAATGAAGGTCGGACAAGCCATTTTATCGGCGGATTTGGCCCACGGTAAATGATTTAAAGTGAGAAAGGTTAAGGCGGGAGGGCACCAGGGAGTGTGTCGTTGACTCGGATAGAGCAGCCTATCAGACGAGGTGATATCCTGATATACTGTAGTCATGTAAGATCGCAGACAGGTCGCCACGATGACCTTGCACTAAACGGATTGAAAATAAGGTATGGCTCAGTCCGGCACTGGTGGCAGCTGCTGGGCTGAAGAGGGAACGTTAATTAAACTGGAGTGGAGGAATTTAGCTGGTTAAGTCATTAAACGAACTTTTTATCGTGCTGTAGCTAGTAATCGAATATATTACTTGCAAGAAAGTAGCATGGATGCTGGGGTTAGAAGCCAGAGTGAGGCAACAAAAACATTTAGAGGTGGCAAAATTACTGCAGTTCACTACTCAAATACAGCTGAAACTCCATTACTCAAATAAAAGTGTACACCATTGTAAATAAATAAAAACAGTTGATCAGACTATGTAGAAATGGAATCAGTTTAATTCGTGCCTTTTTATTGAATAATTACAATTGTTGAGACGCGAACCAAACGGTAAAAGGTATATGTTTGAAAGGATAAGTTTAGAATGAAAGAAAAATTACAACCCCTATTCCAAGCAACATGAATTCGATATCAATAATCGGTCAATAGGTTAGCTTCATAGTGAAACTTTTGACCAATCACACACGTTCTGCATCATTTCACTCGCTTTATATCATCACTTTGTTGTTGATGTGCAAATCAAGCCCCCAAATCAATACCAATATCCATACCTCTACCAACTCTAAATATCCATAAATGTAATTACTTTATCAATCCCACATTGTAGTAACCGATTCCTTAGCAAGCGTTAAAAGGCATGTATTTTAGCAATAATTGATTCTCGCTATGTACTGTATGGGTATCAAAAGTACAAAAAAAATAAATTTAAAAAATAAAAATAAAATCCAGTTTCACACGATGATAGTTTACACAGCTTGTTTCTGAATAAAATATCTAAATCAAAAGACAATACTGTATAGTTCCAGCTAAGTGTAGTTTATATCAGTAGCATGTCATTTGCTTGAAAGCCCCGGTCCGACATGTTTTCCTCATTGTAATTGTGGGTTTGCGCTCTGATGTGATGAGACCATGTTATTTGCATTAGCTGGTGACTGCTGTTTGCTGCTTTAGAAATGCCCATCGAGTACTGCGCACTCGGGGTCGGCACAAACAACAACTTATAACAGGGCATTTTGCGAGTTTACATAAAAACCTATGTCGTCTAGTCACTGAGACGGGTCAAACAGCTCTTTGGACACTAATAAAACAAGGCAAAATAAAAAATGCGTTTGTGAAAAAAGAAAATACCCTCATATCACAACAAGAAATGTATTGAAATCAGTTGCGGCGTGCTGCCCGATGGTTGAGTAGTTAAGGCGGCAGCACACATGCCAGGCTCCACGTGCACGTGTTGTGAGTTTGAGTCCTGGCTCTGACAATTTACTGCATGTCCTCCCTTCTCTCTCATCCCCATTTCACCCTCACCTTTCCTGTCCAATAAACCCTATGGGCCAAAAATCCTTAAAAAAGAAAGAAGAAGAAATCAGTTGCAGCAATACTAATGGGTGGCTTATATAGAGTACATTTAAATTAAATAAATTACATTAACTTATGTGTATTATTAGATTTCAAATTTATTTTATTTTGTATTCATTTTGTACATCAATTGGCTAATATAACTTAACTTTTACAGTTCCACTTGTCCTTTAATTGTATTTTTTCTTCTCATCTTTCATTCCTTGTTTTTTTCATCCACTAGGCTTCGTTTGACTGGACTTATACCAGCATGAAACGGAGGTTAAAAGTGGGAACGACATTCACCAGATTGCCCGTGCCGAGAACTCACGCTGAACATGTACTGAACCTGACATCTTAAAGCATTGGCGTTGCATTTTTCCCATTTCCACAGCTTGATCTTTCTTAAACTACGATTTAGCTTCACAAACAGCTGCGCCGTCCTCTAAATGCCACGTTTGCCGTTTCGCCGTGAATGAAGACCACTGGAGACTTGTTGTCCTTTGAGCGCTCCCGACATCCGACTCCACTGTATACATTCTGCGCCACACTCGGCGGTGGGGGAATTCTCCGCGTGACATTTGCGATTGCAGATGAACTTGCAAATCGCCGCTTTTACTGCCATGACCGGCTCAGGGCCCTCTCCGCATATTCATTTATTTATCCGGCTCGATCGCTCCCCCCCGTCCGTTAGAGCGTTGTAAATCTTGCCCCTCATCAATAGACAATCTGCTAATGCACCGCGCGGATCGATGTTTGACGAGCAAAGCCGACATGGCGCGTCACTCATGTCTTTTTCGCCTGTGAGCTGATGTGGCTTATGCAAACAGCAGCCTTCATACAATGTGGACAGCGCCTAGGCAACCGATCAGAAACAGAAAGGTTTAGTTAGCTTTACTCCGTTCTTACAGCCGTTCTTATCCTGTCCTCCGCTGGCAACAGAACTTAGATATCGGTTGGTAGTATACAAGTTATTGTCTTAATCGTATTGTTTTATCGTGCATTGTTGTATTGTAATCCAATTTTTATCAATCACGTTTCTCCTACACCTGTACATAAAACATGACTGCAAGACACTGCATGTGCATAGGAAAGCATTTTAAGTTTAGAGGTTACGATGTGAGACGTTTTCAGCAGTTTAAATGTAAGAAATAAATGTCTTTCATCATATAATTTTTACATTTCAAAATGAGGTATTTGATGTGTAAAACTGGTATTAATTGCACGTCTTTTTGGACATGTAAATCTGGGATGTGTCTAGAGCCATGCGAGTTTAAATGAAAAAAAAAAATGGCAGAAGGGATTTTGGATGTTTTGTATAGTTTTTCAGCAAACTTAATGAAAATGTGTGTAAAATTTCAAATTTCAACTCATTTGTCTGAGTTAACGCTTGAATACACCAGGCTTGTAATTAGATGGGAGCTTTTTTAAGGGGAAAAAAATGCTTTGATGTTACAATGTCCCATTTCTCACATCTTTTGGTGCAGATTGTACAAATTCTGTTGTTTCCAGGTGAACGTGAGCGAGAAAACAATCTTTTTTCCTGTAGTTTCTCTTGAAAGCAAAGTGGATTAAGTCTTAAGGACACAACAGCAATATAATTAGGTTGAAGCAAGATGTAACTGTAAATTATCCAGGCTTGGGAAGATTCTAATAGTCGCAAAGTGTCTTGTTGCCACTCACAGCAATAAGGTCCTAGTTTAGAATCCTGAAAAGTGTGAAGAGCCTGCTCTCCTTCGGCCTGGGTGGGTTTCTTTTGTGTACTCTGGAAGCTAAACTGTGCGCAGTAGGATTATCCTTCAGATAACCATGATCCTGGCTTAAGCTCTACAGTCGCCAATTGCTCCTGGACATACATTTTTGACCATAGTTCTCTGATTGCTATAAAAACACAGGCCTAATGAACCAAAAAGACATCATAAGAGAGCTGATAAGAGCTTCTACGTTGTAGTGATTATTTATAATCATATCAGCCTATAAGGAAACAAAGCCAACAGTGTTTGAGACGATCATTACAGGAAGGGCAGAAGCGTCTTGCTTTAATTGGGCCACATTTACATAAGATGACATGGGCATGCAATATGAGGACTTTAGGAAACACAATTGTTGCATAATAGTAATGATAATGAAATAAGTGAGCCCATTGTTAGAACTACTGTGAAAATAAAACCAAGAATTAAATTTAAGCCTATTGAGAGATTGCTAGCATACAATATGCATTTATAATATTGGCGACATCATGAAAGTATCACACAATGAGTATAATTAAAAAAGGGCAAGCTTTTATAACTGTTATACTGTTTTCCCCTCATCAAAAACTTACCTGGAGTTGTATTTTGCTTCGTTTCCGGTTTGTCATGAATCCAGTTTACAAGGTCATCTTCTCCGAGGTCTAAAAAAATCACTCCATTGAAAGTAGAAATCTGAACAAACATGTGACCCCATTAGCATTAGCACGTTGCCACATTATTTTAAGTTAGACAATTTGAAATACATAATATCTCCATTTAAGAGCCACTGGCGTCAAAAGTGATTATTGTTCTCTCTTTTTCAGAATTTCACCTTCATTTGGTGTTTATTCACAATACATGTATTTGTTACTGTTTTCAAAAAGCACAATAAAATATCTGGCCAGTTCTGCTGAGTGTGCCACCAATGGGCCACACCTTTTTATTGTTGACGATATAGCAGTGCTTATCCATATCGATATTCTGATATTGGTAAAATGTCACAATAAATTGAGTCTATCTAATGAAAATCGAAGAGCAATGAAGCTAAAGATGTAGCTTTAGGTTTACGCAATCATTTGGGAGAGTACTAAAAGTTACATACCATACAAGAAGTGCAATTTTTATAAAATGTTTGCAAAATGGGGCTTCAATTTAATTCAACAATGCACTGATTCCCTGGACGGCCCGAAAACGGTTTACGTCGTATGGTTCGGAATAAGGTGAATGGGATGATTACTGGAAAGCTGCACAGAAATGGGGCGAACATGCAAACTCGACACTCCGAAAAAGCTCTGCCTATCCTGTGAACCCTCTCACTGTGAGGCGTGGCCGCTAACCTCTGGCCACTCTGGTCATATTCCCGCTCCCTCGTGCGCCACCAGATATTTGGCTTGTAAAAATGCTCCAATGGACACAAACACAAAGAAAGTAAAGGCCATCCCTCTCCCACATTCGCAGATCTCGTTGACACAGGCAAATAATGGGAGCAAAGCAAATGTCACGAGGGCCTTGTTTGACTTGGACAGTGCTTTGGTCGGTTTAACATCACAAGCTGGGTTCTATTGATGGTTGCGCGAGCGTTTTAACACATCACATAGTATACCTTCTAATAGCAGCTGGAACTAAATACAAATGCTTTTTAAAATGATCTTCATTCAGGAGGTGAAGGACTGTAAAGTAATCCAAAAGGAAGCAAGAACGCAACATTCTTCATCATAATGCATGTTGATTAGCGACTTACAAGCTGCCGTTTCAAAGTGTGAAAAGGATAACAAACCTACAGTTGCAATAATTGGGTGAGAAATAGCTTGTTTTCCCCATTCTGCTGGAATGTTAACGCTATATCTACCCGTGGTTTTGTTTCATTCATGCTTTTCTTTTAGCTCACACAGAGTTTGTGCTAAAAGTGAAGTGAAAATGAAAATACGTAGCAACATGTCACGGATCTAGAACCCATTCTTGAAAAGCATTCACTGACAAAACTAGCTTCAAAATACTGAGAGAGATCCATAAAAATGACCCATTGCATCAGTGTGAACAATTGTTATAGAATACATTTTTGCTGGTATGTGAATGATGATTTTGAGTATATCAAGTGGTGGATTTTCAAACCACGGCAGGTCATCCACACACACATGTTGATAAAATTGTCAATCTTGTGTTCTTATGTGCAAAAAAATCTGCACCGCATTTGGACATCCATCACATTTCTTTGTTCAATATAACATTTTACTTTCTTTGGGCTCGTTCTTTTCAGCTAATTCCTCTTTACATGTTGGTGGTTTCCAGATTCTAAAATGTGGTGATGTCATACACTCAGATGGGGGGGGCAAGCGACACAGTTCCCTATTGATTACGTTGTACTTTCATAAGAAATATCTGAAAGAAAAATTCACAAATATTGAAACTAATTGTTTATTTTAGTGACAGGACCATATAACTTAACATTTTTCAGCAGAAATCAGTATTTTACCGACATCTATTTTAGCTGCTCTCCATCTGTATTAAACATTATTGACCTACAGTTTAGAATGTTGTGAAGTCATCTGAAACCCAGCATTTGGTATAAGATATATTGATCATTTGTATTACGGTACTTTAAATATCATGGGACAAATTGCCAAATTTTTTCATAATTTTTCCATATTTAAAAACTGAATATTTTGTGATGTTTTACTGCAGCTATTTTATACCAATATTAAGAGCAAAAGTAGCTTAATTTATTCATTCATTAATTGATTTATTGCAGTATTAATGTGAGTTTTTGTTTTTTTTTTCTTTTTTCTTTCTTTTTTTTAAACGATCCCAGAAGGTTAACTCTTCATTGCCTTTTCAATTTTCAGCAAATTCAGCGTGAATATTGTAAATGTGTATGACTTGAGGGCAACAGTCTTGACCCACTGCATCATCTTGATTTGAATCCTCCAATGTACCGTGTCAGATATTTATTCCGATACAATCCGTCACACACAGTTGCTTCGAATCTACAAATACAACAATTTCTTCTTCTGTTAAAACTTACAAATTCTTGTCTCGACGCACTTTATGGCCACCAGACAATTGCCGCGCATCATTTCGTGGCCCGCCCGCCTTGAGTCAACTGATGCACATCTGTAATAAGAAAAGCCGAAATGGTGTTTACAAGAGAAACACATTGAGTTTATCCTGCAAGACCAGATAACAAGGCCGCCGCAAATCTAAACACACCAGACGAGGGCTAAATGTGCACACAGGAAGTGAGGGAAGAGCGCTAGCCCATTACCAAACAGTGAAGCTAAATAGACACTGTGTACCCAGACGAGATTTAGCTAGCGTGCCCTTGACTGGCCCTGCCCTCATTCAACACCACACAAAAAGCCAATTATCACCTTGTCTAGCCATCGGAGGACGGACTCTACTTGTTCCGGATTAATCACAAAGCGTCCCCCCCCCCCTGCTGGACGGAGGTGGGAGCGTCACGTGGCGTTATTAATGCTGACATTAGAACGGGATCAACACTACAACGGTGCTCGAGGATAGTGCACAGACCCTTGCACCGCAGGTAGAGATGGGGAAATGTCACTTAGCGCCGAGCCGCTTAATTACCGGACATAATTAATGGAGGAACATATTTTGGATACTGGCCAAAAGGTGAGGTAAAATAGCAAGGAGGGTTTTGGAACGGCGTCCCGAGTGCGTGCATATGCTGATGAGGTTGTTGTAGCGTAGTGGAAATGGCAGGGGGGGTGAAAAAGGGTGATTAGCATGTAATGATGGAGTTTTGACAACGATTCGGAGCAGAGTGCTTATCATAGATCGCATGTAGAGAGAGGGATTCCCAAACAGTGGGAAACGAGTAAACAGACGATGCATGCATTTTTATGAGCAAGGAAATTCATGTAGAACAAGCTTGTTATCAGGGTTTGTAGTCTGCTGGAGCGAGGATTTTGTACTGCTAAAGAACCTCTGTGGAAAATTACCCAACGCGGGCTACACAACGAGCGGAATATTCTCTCTGTTTTCTGATGTGTATAGTAGAGTTCACAGTGTTGTAAGTAGTAGTAGTAAGAGTAGTTCTGCAACACTATACTTTTTCAATCAATCAACCTTTATTTTTTAGAGCCCTTTACGACACGCAATCACTTCAACAATACGAAACCTAGAAACTAAGTAAAAACAAACTGAACTAAAATAAAGTGGCACTACATTACACAGTGTTAAAAGCCAGGCTGAATAATACGTTTTAAGCCTGGATTTAAAAAGGCTGGTGCGCATGTTGGGGGGCAATTTGTTTTACAGTCTGGGGTCAGCGACAGAGAAGGCTTGATCACCCCAGTGTTTGAGTCTGGCTCTGGGGGGCTTCCACCAGAAACTGATTTGTCGACCTTACAGCCCTGCTTGGGTTTTCGGGCTGAAGTAAGCTCGGCCAAAACAAAAAGTAACATTTTAAAATCAAGTCTCAAAGAAACAGGATGCAAACGGGGAGCAAAAAGGAAAAGAAAACGATCCGCAGTGTTCTGTACAAGTTGAAGACACCGACATAAAGTGCGTTGCAATAGTCTATTCTTGAGCTGATGAAAGCATGAATAGTCCTTTCAAGGCTTTCGCTATAAGATTGTAATTGATAAAAGCTTGCTCTAACCACACTGTCAATGTCAAATTCTTCTACACCGTAAGCAGTTTTGGAAAGTAACTAAATACATGTACCAAAAAAACATAATCAGAGTACAACTTTTGAGTACTTAATTTTCTTACAGGAGCAAAAAGCAAAGCAAAGAGTATGACATAAAAAAATCTACTTAAAAAAAGTTTGGAGTACTATAAAACTTTAAAAGTACTGATTCTAATTTAAAAAAAAATAAAAATAAAAGTGCAGCTGAATCGATTTCCTAATGTTTGTAATTTTTTATTTTTTAGATTTTTTATTTTTTATTTTTAGATGATTAAGTGATTGGAGATCGGTTGCAGGTGTGGAGCTCAGCAGGAGGGAGGGAATGAAGGATCCACCCAGGAACTGACAAATAAGGAGAAAACAAAGGGAGGAGGGGGAGCAGCGAGAGGAGGAAGGAGCAGGGAGAAGAGGAGGAGGAAGGAGCAGACCTGTTTAATCAAATATACCTAAGTAAAAAGTATTCACTGCTGAATAGTATAAAAAACCTACAGAAGTTTGTTTGTTTATTTTATGTATGTATTTATTTATTTCAGGGACAGTGCATATTAATTAATTAATTAAAAAAAAATATTCTGTAAATACCTTTTCAAAGTTTTCTTCCCAACACTGTCCATAAATTGACAATGTAAGTTTGCAATAGTAATATTTGAACGTTTGAGTTTATCTTCCACCAATCCCTCAGATATCTGTCATTTGTGCTGTGTTTTCATGCATTATTTTATGTTTTTAAATACAAAGTCACACCCAAACTGATATTCCTGAGTAGTAGTTTGCCCAAATACTTTTATACCCCAAATACTTACATTTACTTCATTTCACTTGACTTTATGGGCCGCTACTTTGTACTTCTTATTGAGTATTAGTTGGAAATAACGGAACTCTTTCTTGGACTTAAATGGTTCAACTTCTGACCAGACGTTTGTGGGATCAAATCAGCTCAAACGTTCAGACCCATTTGCCTTGACTAGCAGCAGTATTCTTAACTCAAAAGTTTGCCTGTGGGCTGAGTATTTCCTTTGCTACAAGCTTGATTTACGTGGGATTAAAATTACTTAAACCTCAATGTTTGGGAGAAAAGTGATATTTGACCTTGTTCTACATTTGATTTCGTATAAACCTCACGCTTCAAAGTAAATCCGCTTATTCTGTATATTTTACGGAGAAAACATTTTGTACATTTCAACGTAGTCTGTGTGTACCATAGTGCACTGTGTTTACCCTTTTACAGAGTAGATAAATATGCCCATTTCACAAACACAGCAATTATTTTGAACTCTGGCTTGCATACCAAAATTACATTCAAATATGATAAATAGTAACACTTCTTTTAGCGAGGATGGGATAAATAGAATCATGTGTACTTTCATTTTACAGATTTTTGGGATGATGAAGTTTTCTGTGTCCGTGACAGTGCCAGAGCAACTAATTCATGTTTTGGTGAGGTTAAAGGTAGAGAAAAATGTGTTTTTTGCATTCGATCCATCCTTCAAAGCCACTGTAATGCCCGTAAGTCCCTTCATTTGAGCACTTTAATACACGCAGCACTTTTGAACATAATTTGCACATTTTAAAAAGTCCTGTGGAGGCCACAAATGTCGCTGCACGGTCGTGAAATGTAAATTGCTAGCACTGCGTGGTGTGCGTGTGCATTGTTCCAATACTCAAGTCGACCTGTGGCCACTGGTGGAGGTTCACGAGAAAAGTAAAAGGAGATTTACAAAAAAAAATCATGTCCAGAAAATACAATGGCCGACTATCAGGTACAATCATTTTTTGCTATTTATCTTCAACATTATTATTTAGCATATACTTACATAAGCATGAATGATAGTGTTCAATAGCATTCATAGTCAAAATCTGTCTCCGTTTTGCACAAAATGACCATCACAAGTTTAGCTTCTTAATAGTTTTAAAGTTAGATGGTATCAGTACCTGCAGTAGGCCTGTTTGTGGGTTTTCATTTTTATTTGTGTTTATTTTATGTTATTTCTATTTTCAGCCATCGTTCTTATTTTTATTGTCTGAAGAGTCAGTCACCTCCAGATAGCGGGAGAGGTAGAGGGAGAGGGGGATAGGTGTAGGGGCAGGGGAGGTGTGAACCCCTTAGCCTGCCCCAGGAGAGGGCTACACATGGACGTCTACATCCCAGATGCAGTTTTTCTGCGTGGCGCAACATCTTAGCAGTTGATGACGACCCAGGACCTAGAAAAGAACAGTGTGAAAACCGGCATGCAGCTTACAGACATTCTAAACTGCCATGTTTGGAGAATAAAAGTAACTTATCCAGACCAGATGGGACAGTCTACAGGTTTCAAAATGAGACACCTTCTTTCCACTGAATAAAACATTTTGAATAGTCCAAAGTTTTATTTCTTATTATTTTCATACATTTTTACCCTGTCACTGCAAAGTATATTGCTAAAAGTAATTTCCAGTATTATAAACCCTTAATCATTGAAACTTTTTTTTTTTTTTTTTAAAGAATAATAATACAAAAATACACATTTAGTCTTCCGTGAGTGGGCCCGCTGCTCCCCTTGTCTTGTGTCTCGCCACAAACTCTGCTGCGGGTAGTGCCTCAGATAAACACAAAAGGTCAAGGCCCCTGGGATCATCCTCCCTCAGGCTTCTTCTTTGTGGAAGTCCAGCACCACTCTCTATTCTCTTCGAAACGATGGTCTTCTGGAGCTCAAGAATGTGACTGTACGTCTTGGCCTCCTTCAAAGCAAACACTCCAGTTCTCTGACTTTTTATTGTAGTACCGTTTGTACCTGTAAAATAAAGTGAATTTTGTATTTTTACCACGGCCGTTATGATAGTAGTAGTCTATAGCTGGCAGTTGTGTTTGGACTATGTAAACTTTGGGGCTGTAGGAATATCGCTTTGCAGCATACAAGAGTATTTTATTCTGAAAGCTCTCCAAATCAGAGGTTGCCCTGGGGTAAGTGGTAGATAGTTTCAGCTTGTTGACAGTAATATCAGAAATGATTCACCACATCTTTGACCCAAGGCATAAGTGGAGATTGATCTTTCAGTTTTGCAGCCTGAATAAAAAAAGATTCACAATTATAAATATTCTACATCAAATAAGAAAGAACCAAAAGGACAAAAATGGAACAATTGAAGAACTTACCTCTCTGAGCTTCCTCCCCAGGTTTTTAGAGTCATGCCAAACATCCAAGGAATGTCTTATATTTTCCACACACAATATCTAAAACAAACCCACACTTTCTATTATTGTACTTTCTCCCAATGGAAATTATTCTGCGTTGACTAATTACTTTGACTGCGTTGACTAATTACCCATCATCTTTGGTTGTTGAGGACAGTGTGTTCCGTGCCCTTTGCCCGGTGTGGATGTTACGTGTCATCTGCGTTCAGAGCTGTGCAGACAAACAAGTCCGTAAAGGTTTATGTAAAGAAAATAAACAAGTAAGCGGTCCCAAAACCTACTCTGACTTTCGCAAAGAAGTAACATCCAACAGTAACAATAGGACTAATACAGCACATTCACATTTACTGTACGACAACTGCAGATAACCATTTGTGTAGCCACAGTGTTTGTTGTTATGATTAGCTTGTCATCAGATCATTTATTGACAGCTATCGCACAATGGCTGTGGTAAACTAACTAATTGACTGTAAAAAAAATTGTATAAACAGCATGTACCAAAGCCAAAAACATAAACAAGACGAATTGTCCCGTGCAATAACAAGGGTGCAAAAAGATAATCCGATGTGCAGCCATCTCCATCTCCATCTCTTATCTGACACCAGCGAGCCAAAGTCTGTCCGATGTTTACTATCGTCTTTTCGCGACGACGTTCTCGCTGTGGGCCGCCCGTTATGCCGGCTTTCGGGCGTGTTGTTGTCTGGCGTCTGTCCAAGTCCTCCGTCACCCTTGTCCAGCTACAACGACAGAGCTGAGCCATGGGGCTACTGAGCACTGTCGCCGCCTTGCCTTGTCTTGCCTGGCCTCTTTTAGACCATACCGGTCAAATACAAATCCGGTTTTATGGATTTTGTGAATGACATAAACTGTTTGTGAAACGAACGTCCATCAGTGAACTGTGCTTAACTTATTCCAACTTTAATGTCCATTGAGAAACTGTTTTATGAATAATGTATAAATAAACATCTGTACTTAAGGAATCAAGTCTCTGCCTATCAGCAACGGACCTGCTTGTCTTATGTTTGGTCCTGGGCCAACTTCCTGGTGGCGTTGTTGGTTTTTATTTACATCTGATGGTTTATCTGGTTTCGCTATTATGGACAGCCAGAGCTAAGCTAAACGATCCTCGGAATGCCACATATTGAATATTACTCTTTCTCCAGCTGAACTCAGACAAGACTGAAATCATCGTCTTTGGCCAAGAGAAACAAAGAGAAAGCATTAGCAGTCACCTCCAGAGTCTCGCTCTCAAACCTACAAATCAAGTTAGAAATCTGGGGGTAATAATGGACTCAGACTTGAATTTTAACAGCCACGTCAAATCAATAACATCAGCAGCTTTTTACCGTCTAAAAAACATTGCCAAGATCAAAAGTATAGTGTCTAAACCAGACCTGGAGAGACTTATCTATGCGTTTGTCTCTAGTAGATTAGACTACTGTAACGGCCTGCTCACTGGCCTCTCCAAACGAGCTGTAAAACAGCTGCAGTACATCCAGAACGCTGCTGCTCGGGTCCTGACTAGAACCAGGAAGTATGATCACATTAGTCCTGTGCTCAGGTCTCTGCACTGCCCCCTGTGGCTCAGAGAATAGACTTCAAAGCAGCTCTGCTTGTATACAAGTCTCTCCATGGCCTAGCACCAAAGTACTTCTCAGACATGTTAGTGCCATATGAACCATGAACCATCTCGGACTCTGAGAACCTCAGGGACCGGCCTCCTGCTGGTGCCCAGAGTCAGGACTAAACATGGGGAATCTGCGTTTCAGTTTTATGCAGCTAAAATCTGGAACAATCTTCCTGAAGATGTGAGCCAGGCCCCTACGCCCCAACAGTGTTGTTTAGCTATTCATATGACTGAAATGCTTTTATTTGCACTCTTCTCTTTTATGTCTTCAACTGTTTTGTGATTTCTGTCATTCTTTGAGATATTAATGCATTTTTTCCTGTTGTGTGAAGCACTTTGAATTGTCTTGTGTGCAAATTGTCTTGATGGCCATATTGAAACAGGCGTTTTGGCACAGTTTTGAAGCCTCAAAGTGCATGCGCTTTTCAAACACCGCTCCAAAACGTGAGTCAAAGGTCTGATCACGTGACCTAGATGGTTCATGAAGCTTGTCACGTGGCTCAGATGTTGTTTCACAGGTGTATCACAAGAGGGCTTTCATCTCCAACCTGAGTTCATTGAGAGCTTTAAACAAAGAACAGAGTCTGTCTCAAACCTATGACTCTATAAAGACCCAACCTGCTCCATAAAGGTTCAAAAGGTGTTTGCTCGTCGGACCCATGTTGATTGTTTGTGAAAGGCAAGCTAAGAAATAATTTTCTGATGGTCCCATCCTGTAGAGTTTGTTCCACTTTCTCACACTGCCTATTGAGCGTCGACACTTTGGTGCAGCGGTTAGCAGGTTTCTGAGTTTGAGGTCCGTGTGGTACTTGTTAAAAGCTGCCCTGCCCTTCTCGTACTTTGCAGCACAAATTAATTGAATTAAATATTTTGTGTCCCTCCACAGAAGGAAAATATTGGCTGAAAAAAAATAAATATTAAAATATATATTATAATCTAGAAACACAGTTGCATCAACAATACACACAAGTAAAATGCAAAGTTTTTGACAACCATAGCACATAGAATGTGGTTTGAACCACAGGGGATGTGGTTGTACTAAAACATACCACTAGGTGTCACTCTAGAGAAGTGTTTCGAACTGCGTTTCGAAGCCTCGAAACATTTGGTTCAAATGCTTTGCTGTTTCATAAGGCTTCACTTTGCCCATCACTAGCAAATTGTGGTTGGCTTTGCCAACTCACTTCCTATTCTTGTGTCTGGGAGGCAAATAGGTGAAACAAACTCCCCTCTTAAGGCTCCGGACTGGACAAATGTATAGGGGGAGAAGGATAGGTGTCTTAATGGTTTATGGGTTTTAATTCTATTTGGTGTTTGTTTTTTATGTATAGAGTTGGGTTTTTAATAGTATGTGGGTTTTGGAGTTTAGGATAATTTTATTAGGATAAATGTGTCATCCCTTTTTACCCGCTGTAGTTTTACCCAATTAGGCAAACCAGATAAAATGTGCCTCATTTAATCAGTTCTGCTGCTAGAGAAGGAGCTGCCTCTTACACGACATAAATATTTTTGCTTTAACCAAAAAAATGATAAAATAAAGTGGACCATATGCTTTGGGTTGATCTGAGTTTTTACCATTTTTCACTTCACTCACAGCTAACCTACATCACAGTCACGCTGGCCCTAAACTCCCTAAATACACATTAAATAGGCCCTTACTTCCCTTAAATCAAGACTAAAAACAGCTCTGTTCAGCTCCGCATATATGACTGAAACGATGTACTGCATTCTTCTTTTTATAATTACTGTTTGTTTTTATCTGTTTGTATTGAGCTCCCACAATTGCAACACACCTGAAATGTAGAATTTGGAGATTATCTTTGTCATTAAATGAAGCCGTAAATAACAATACATCTTTAAAACTAATCGGATCAAACATTAGCGATCCTAAGTGTGCTTTTAAAGACTGTGCTCTAAATCTGCTAAATCTGGGCATCTGATTCACTTTCCATCTAATGTCATCAAAAAGTCTCCCTGGAGGACTACACCTTATTATAATACTCTACAAATATAACATTTACTGATATTGATAATTTAAATGATGTGATCTTGAGAAAATATTGAGAAAAATGTTGTGTACTAACTAATATGAACCTGTTGCACATGACACAGGTTAATTCACTCATGTTAATGTATAAACACCTGAAAATCAATATTTTAACTTTAGTTTGAGATTTTATTAAATCATCAATTATGTAAAAAGTGTTTTTTGACTACTGTCTAACTTGATTAATAGTTTAATCATTTTTAAAATCGCCATGGCAGCCCGGTGGCTAGCATTCTTGCAAGGTCGACCCCTGGTTCGACCCCTTGTTCTGAGTTTGCATGTTTCTCCCTGTATCTGGGTGGGTTTCCTCCTGGTGCGATCACTGCTCCAGCAGATATCGAGGGCTTAACAGAAATATGACTTCCAGCTCTGCCTTATCTGCATCAGAGTTCCCTTCCCCACCTATCAGAAATAATGAAATAGCAGTGTCAACCCTTTAGTCAGCTCCATGCATCACAACTAAAGTAATCATACAAGAGTAATTAACTTGCTAATCGGAGCTTTAGCTGGCATTGGAGTGTCCTATTCCACCCCTCCCTCACGTAACTAAACATGCACTTTGTGACTTCGCAACAACTTCCTCAAAACAGCTGTGAACCGCATCCAAAGTTGTGCATTTGTACAAGCACTCTGAATGCAAATCAGTGTTCTTCCGGTCAAGCGAATGACATGTGTCAACCTCGACTGCAAATCCCCTCCAAAAAAAAAGAAAGATTGAAAATGTTACTGTACATATCAAGCAAAGACTTGCCACTTGTATTTGACATTTTATGGAAGCAGTGCGGTTTGGTGTCTTGTGTTTGACAGAGTGTAAAGCAGCCAAGCGGATCGGGCCACATGGGCTCTATTGGAAAGGTCAGGAAGTCCTTGCAGCGAGCAGCCAATCGGATCGCAGATACAGCTGTCATGATTGGATGAAATGGAGGCGTGAGAATGTATCGCTGAGGGGTAGCACTTCCTACAGCTACAGCAATTATGGCAGAGAGGCACTGGGACTGTTCAAAGCTAATGTTGCCCTCTGGAAAACCGAGGCCGATCCTGGTAACCTTTCACGCTACATAAAGAAGAAAGCAGATGTCATAAGTGAACTTTTGTTTTATTGTATTGTACGATCTGGCCTTTTCTGTGATTAGTATGTACCATATGTCGATACTTTTGTGTCTGCTGTAGTAGTAGTTTGGTTGACATTTGACTTCTTTCGTGACCCCTAGTTGATCCTTTGGTCTTTCTTAGAAGTACATTCCAATCTTCCGAACTGTTTTGTGAATTGCTGTTCAATAATTTGACACTCGTAAACATTTTACAGTCTTACATTATTCATTCAGTTAATACCTGCTGATGGGAAATTACTTCTGTAACTAAGCAGCTGCCCTGACGTAGATTGAGCGGGAGTTAGGCTGCCACTCTGCACCATTGACGACCATGGCTGTCGTATAGGAATGGGTTCGGAACCATGATATCACAACAGCACTGCCATGTCTTCAAAGTCCACTTGGTCAATGACCTCCAGCCCAATTGGGTACGGTGATGAGGAGTCGTGCAAATGTCTAACATGCGCGCAAATCTTCCTTCCTTTTCCCAAGATAGGTGTAGCGGCTGAGGGGCGAAGCTGGTCGGGTCCGGTAACCTCGTGGGATGTGCTTAAACCAACAAACTGATGCTAGATCCGTATCGGTTAAAGTTGTAGTTTTTAATGGTGCAACGGGACAGCAGGAACATAAACGAACGTGGACACAGAGGACAGACTATTGCATGGATGTAATGTATTGATAAAAAAGTAATCCACAATCAAAAAGCGGTCAACAAAAATTTCGGCTACCCAGAACCAACCTCCTCCTGCCCTGCGTCCCAGGTGAATTCAATGTATTACTTCCCACTGACGCACACCCATGCCCACGTGACACCCCTCCCCGTCCACACACACACACGCATTCACACAGTGCCCACAAGCTGTCTCCTACAATAGGTCTCGCGCATGTGACCACTGCTTTAATGACCATAGCGCGTGGTGTCGGGTCCTGCGTTTGAACGTCTTCGCTTGTGGAGAGGAGAACATGAGGAAATGACCCGATACCGCACAGTGTTGAAGCAGGACTGTCAAGACGAGAGGTTGACTTCTACTGTGTGCAGTAGAGTGTGTAACGCGTTAAGGCGAAACATATCACCAACGTTCTTTGAAGGACTATCTCTAAGCTGCTTCGTGATCTCACAAAGATGAACCGCCAAGACAGCACATTACTGTTGGCCATCGATTCAGTCTGCAATAATGAAGGCTACATACAGTGTATCTGAAATTATAACCCGTAAAATCTTTTTTAAATTAACTTTAAATTAGTTTGAATGTTTCAGAGTCAAGACCCTGAAGGCGCTGTACCTGATTTTTAGGTGTAAACAACTTTAAAAAACAGAACTAGCTAATTTTAAACCGTTTGCAGCAGACCACATGTATCACTTACCTAATGCGTTACCAGCACCTGAACTATTCACCGCGATGAGTTTAAAAGCGCTTTTCACAACTCTCTGAACAAACTAACAACTAACAAACTTTGCCTGCGTTTTACTTCGCGGCAAATAAAACACTCTTTAATTCGATGACGATAAAGTGCTGTGGTCTCATTTTCACCCAAACAGAGGCTTTTATGATATTTCTATACTGGGACAAAACAGATTTGACTCTTTAATTACAGTAAATTAGTGTTTTTATTTTATTTGTATTTGTTTTGCTGTAAGAGACTGGATCCATAAGTAGTAAATAAACACCCCTACAGACACATTTCAAGTAATAGGCAAGGTAGGTGAAGTGTCTTGCTCAAGAGCATAACAACAGTCGGAACTAGAACAGTGGTAAATCAAGATTAGGTAAAAAAAAGTCCATTAGATGCGACTTCCAAATCCCCAAATCCTTCCAAACTACTGCTCCATCTTTCCTCTGCAGAACCGGAAGTTACAAACGTACATTTATTTTTTTCCTCCTTCTCCTCGCCGAACTTAATCTTGCACCATTTCTTTTTGAATATGACTTTGACGCTGCTCACAATCACGACTACATTTCACACGTTGGAGGATCACAGACTTCGCGCCTATTCTAATCACAAACAGATTTTTTTTTCCATCAGACACTTTTGATTGGTTTTGTGAATAAACAGGCCTCGCCCGTGCCTGTGTGTGCCGATGGCGTGTCACCCTAACAGAAAAACACAATTAAGGGTCACTTCTCATTAGAGCGCGTCTGAGAGGAGGCATGAAGACACACACGCTTTGTTTATTAGCACCTGCCTCTGACACATCACACTTTGGCTAATAATCACTGCTTTAGATGCAGTTGATCGCCAATACAAGTGTTTATTCCGTTGAGCCAATGACATCATAATATCAAATGAATAACAGGATACAGGATATTATTATTATTTTTTGTTTAATGTAAATGAAGCATTACCGAAATGATTATTGACGTGAATATCAGATTGTCTCTACCCGGATTTAATTTGGCAATATGATCACGATCGCATCAGAGTGCCATTTTAAACGCTCTTCGGCAGCAACTGGGGCAGACAATTGGAGACACCGCTCTGACAATCACATTCTTTATTCAAAGGTGAGATGTCAAGTCTCAACAAACAAGCAGCCAATTAAAATGTTGTTTGGCATGTCAAATTTGTGTATGGAAACTGGTGACCGGTATGAGACATTTTTAAGAATTTTCTTCCAGTTTGATTTGTCAAATGTGAAATATGCTGTTGTCGACTAAAGAAATTCTGGGTCGACTAAATACAAGCCCTGTGCATCGATTAATCAAATAAAAGTGGGAGGGGCACTGGCAAAACTCTTGTCCAAAAACAGCTATGTATGTGTATAACGAAGTGTTGGTAAACGGCATACATAAGTGAAGGGCAGATTTAACTGTCCAGTCATTCCCAAAACGAATCCAAAAAAGTCTACCAATAAAACATCTGATCAACTAAGACACCCACGGCAATTCATCATATAAAGGCATAAAGCCCTAAGAAAACCTTTCTTTGTTTCATAGCTGCATTGTTTGTATTGTTATCGGCCTTTAAACATTCTCTTGAGTACTTTTACTTTGACGACTCATGTTTTATCATTTCAAATGTTGTATTCACGCAAAGCATACTATTTTCTATCAGTTAAGCCTTCCCTTATCTGGATTTGGTGCCATCTACATGTCAAAATGCCTAATACAAGCATGCAGCGTTAATTCATGTAATTTGATGAGGTTGGATATCTACATTTGACATCACAATCCTAAAACATTTGAAACTGAGTGTTTTCTGAGGCTTGGTGGGAGAGGACCCAGGGTTGATGAAACAAAGAATGAAGCTAAATACAACTCCAGGTATATTTTTGATGAGGGAACAACGTTATAACATATTTAAAAGCTCAGTCTGGCATTGCATGTGTACTTTAAAAACAGCCTGTGTGCTCAGTCCAGTGGAGAACAGTTTATTTACTCTCGCAGAAATTGCATAACAGTTTAGCCAACCCAAAGGTGCGTAGGGGGTAATAAAGTCACAAAACATTGGAACCTACATTGATGTGTTTATATGCATAGTTATTGTGCTATAAGGATATTTTGCTGTGTTTTAGCTGACAATAAACATCTTTGTAGAAGCCACGAGCATTACATTTAATGACCCTTAATAATTCCCTGCATGCTGACTTGTCATATCTGTCTCAATAAAATGGAAAAAGTCATTTTGATGCGCCAGTACCTTGGAGTATTATTGAAAAACCAAATGAGAGTGATTTGCATTCAGTCTTATTTGGCATCCAATAATGTTTTCCAGAGCGGAGTGCCTTATGAGTGGCAGGGGTACAGTATGTTGTTGCAGATGAGCATGGTGAACGCAAACACAAGGCAGGGGAAGCAAATTCCAGCAGTGTGAAATACTATAGACCGTGCCTCAGTGAAAAATCAGTTACTAAAAGCTCAACCCTCAGCAGTTATGTCCTAAAATGTATTTATCATTGTCAAAGCTTGTCATAGATATTGACTCCATTGGGACTATTGATGTTTAAGACCACCACAGTTAATAATGCTGCTGTAGCCAAAGTCCTTACACCGTTTCTCCCCATTATGCACCCCAAAGCTTTTTACTTTATTGAGCATTATTTTCTGAAATCCATAATAGACATTTGGATTCACCAGCATTAATCCAGGTAAAGAACCAAAAAAATACAGTTTTAATAGTCAATGGAATTCCTGGAAAAAGGAAATACGGAGATGTTATAGATAACTTGCATACTGTGTGTGTGAATGAGTGAGTGGTTAGACTTAGTTCTGAAACTGGGAGCCCGCACAAGTATTCAAAAGTTATTCAATAGTATAGAGTGCAATAGAAACTGTACTTTACAGCCATGTAGCGATTGAGTCATTGTTTAACGCGGTTGTGGATTACATGTGATGCCTCTTTCTTTCTGTGGATTGTGAAGCTCTCGGTCAGTGGAGTGGATGTACTGAGTACTACTATTATGTATGAAATTGTGTTTAAATGTAGTCTATTTTCATTGTGCCCTTGATGTCCAAGACAAATGTATTTATTTGATTTATTTATTTGACAGGGACAATAAATATATTGCACAGACCAGAGACCTGGGCAGAGGCAAAGTGACAGCAGGTTAACAGTGTGCTGGTAATCCATAAAATAAAATTGCCTATGTAATATTTAAAATACAGTTTAAATAAGACAACACCAACTACCAATCACCAGTAGAGTGAGAACTTCATCAGCAATCCAACAAAAAAATGTACAATGTACATAATTCTTACAGACAGATCACTAATGACTAGACTCTTGCTTATCTTTATGCCACTTATTAAGGCTGACTTTAAAATGTCCCAGGGTGCTACACTCCCTAACAGGTGAAGGTAAGGAGTTCCAGGCTCCTGCTGCTTTGACAGAGAAGCAGTTCCTCTGGTTGTCCAAACTCCTGCCTAATCACACAATCTAACATTTAAAGCTGGGGGAGCCAGGTTGTGAAATATCTTATACATTAGACTAATATTTGCTATCCATTGGAAGGCTTATCTCCTCTTATCTTATCTTAGCTTATCTTAGCTTGATGAATAATTCAGTGTTGATGTCCAAATTCTACAATACTAAGTATGTACACCAAGTATGTAAACCGTTATTTCACCCAAGCCCTTATAAAAGTTACATTCGTCCAATAATTATGGGGTATAAATGTGTCAAGCTAGCATGCACCTGATGCATTGCATTTTCTCAGTATCTCCCTGTGTCTATATATAAAATAATGTGTGTATTCTTACTCAGAAGGCTACATGCCCAAAAACGACACAATGGCACATTTATAAATTTAGCCCTTGAATGTCACTTTTGCACCTCAACTCTTGATACCAAACTCTGCAAAAGCTTAAGTTTCCTAGCTTCCTTTTTCCCCAGGGCCAAATTTGCAAAAGCGGGTCATCCCTGACTTCATCTCCCCCCTCTGGTCCTGTAGTCTTATTCATCTATCATAAAGCTTCCCTAGAGGATTTCCCCTGGCGATGTACATAAATTGGGCTTCCTCTCAAACCGCTGGAGTTTAGCAAAGAAATGTATCGCATGGCATGGCTGTTTCCCTTTTGCTTCTGTTCACGTTAGAGCCCTGGCCCCCTTCCTTGCTTATCTGTCGCCTGTTTTTATCTGCTTGCCAAGGTCAGACAGGCTCGAGGCTGATCAGTCCGCCGATAAAGGCACGATTCAGGGATGAGGTCGTGGGGCGTAAGGGGTTTGGTGCGACCGTGGAGGGGCAGAGATGGTGAGCTTGGTCAAATGGGTTGTTGATGTCACAGCTAAACAGTTTTCTTTCAGATAGTACCCTGCTTTTATATTTGTCTATGCCTATCGCCTGCATGTCCTGAAAATACCAACGGCAACAAAAAAACAGGATTATCATGTTGTCTCGCTGCATAACAATGTATTCCATTTATCAGCGACGGACATGATTTGCTGAGTTGCCGCGGTTTATCTAATTTCATTTCAAGTCATAGTCGCTGTCAGTAAAAGGAAATAAAAGTAAGGCGGTGAGTTGAAGGATGCTGATAGGAGGAGGAGGGAGATCTGGTAACAGCGGAATATTCCCACACAAGGCTCGAGGGAAAGATAGCTCCACCGCAGAGGCCAACACATCTCTCCGTGCATTTCGGTGCTGCGGCAGGAAACGGATCAGGTTCACAAAAGCACAAGATCCGTCCAATATCCTTTGTGTGTTCAACATTGTGCGATGGGGAATTGATCCAGTGGCCGGGTGCAAGTCGGGACAATGGAAGAAAGACCGAGTGATGTTAGGGCGTTTTCAACATGGGGGGCTGTTTTTTCGTGTACCCTACATCGGCACGCATTCTTGCTGATAACAATTTCAAAAGGGAGCAGTACTGGCTCTCACAGAACTTCTTACATCTAAATGAAAGCAAAATCGAATGTATATTGGTCGGTTCCATATTGTTTGATGTGGTGCCTGAGCTCAGTGTTCTTGCCCCTCAAAGTGAGAAACTTATATCGCAAGCTTCTAACGTACTGTTAAAAGTAATGTTTGTCACTATACAATGAAAAACATTATTTTTGGGAGTGCATGGGACCAGTCACCCACCAGCAGAGAATTCTTTATTGTCATCCACAGTGCATCCCTATCATGGCCCACAGTCGTAACACAAACTCCACGAAAAGCAGCATCCTTCTGCATTCCTTTTGTTGCCATTCTTCTAAATAAAAGTGACATCTGTGTTGCTTACTAAAATCTTAACCTCGCTTGACTCAGCGTAAGCCTGAGAGAATGCCACAGCAAAGACAATAATGTCCGTGGCGCTATCATACCCCCCAATAGCACAAAGGCACACATCTTCTGCTTCTCCCTTTGGTCTAAGAGGGAACGCTGGCACTGTTAAATAATTCAAATAGCTGTCCTCAGATGCCAATCAGAAATACTAGCGTCATAAAAGCCATGTGTCTATAGTTGGTGTGCCGTGCTGAGGGCCCCTGCAGCAAATGAAGGCATTATTCTTGTTATCCTCCAGAGGACTGCATGCGAGCTACTATTTCTTCTGGATTTATTTCTTTATTTATTCTCCGCCAGCAACCCGAGATGTTTAGGTTTTGAAGCAGGACATATCTGCAGGGGGAAAGACACTGTCAGCCTACTTTATCCCCATTTGAATAGTGCCTCTCTGGCTCCGTGCTCGCTGCAAGGTGAAAAATATATACGCTAAGAATCTAGGTTAGAAGAGAAAAAGCACAACTGGAGAAAGGGAGGTCTTACCAATCCCCCCCTCCATTTATTTGGCTGTAGTAAGTTATCAGTGCTGTTCAGAAATCAATTATTCATTACTATACAAGGCTCTGGTGGCCTGACCATTAGGGGCTATGATGGCTGCTTCAATTTTATAGGAGAAAACAGCCAAATAAAAACTGTATTTGTAAATATATTGTAATGTATTTCAGAACGTAAATATGAGCAAATATTAGCAAATATTAACAGTATGATGTGCGACAGAAGCGAAATGTCACATAGAGATTAAATATTAACCAAATATATGAAACATTCATAATATGACATGTGTTTTAGCCCCACTAAAATAGTAAAGGCGCATCTTCAGTCGGAACTATTTTTAACAGCAAAGCACTGTAAATGCATGAAGCCTGTAGTGTGTGACAAGGGTGGACAGCTTAAGTGGCCAAGTTAACCCTTAGCAACAACATCAAATGTAAAATATCCCCACATCTTTGGTCTTTGCTTAAATACGCCATAACATCATTTTTACAATAGTTTTGCTTAATTTGATTTCAAGCATTTTTTTAATTGTCTAGAAAACAATATGTAATTTTAAATCAAATTCATCATGATTCGCAACACTTAGATGCACTTTATGTCCTAAACTTTCCTGTGACTGGAGTGGGCAATGTGAGTGTGACGAAGGACATTCTTAACCGAAGGCTAATATTAATTGTTCTTCAAAGGTAAAAAACTAAATTAAAATACATGTCGAGTAATATAATGGAAATAGGCATTCACTTGACCAAGTTGACCACGGTGGCAGACTGCGTAGCACTCCTCCCTCACAGCAAGAAGGTTCTGGGTCTGACTCGCGGGCCTTTCTGTTTCTTCCTGTGTCTGGGCGGATCTCCTCTGGACACACGGTTATCCCCATCAACCCAAAACATGCACAGTATGTCAAATCCTCCAGCTGAGGCAGTCCTGACCGAGCTCAACTCAAGATCTGGAGATGAGTCGTCGGGAGCGGCGGGTGAGTGTAGGTGAACTTCAACCTTAACCTTATTGATACATCAAACTCAAATAGAAAGACCTAATGTACAATGGAGCTCAACAGTGACCACCCACCACCCTACATTTTCAGTTAATTTTTCCCATGATTTATTGAACAAAAAATGTATATTGGGAATAAAAGCTATGTTATGGACATTACCACTTAACTGGTTAGCATCTGTTGTGCCTTTAGACTCGTAACTCTTTTTCTAAAACCGTATGGCAAAAAGGGATGAGAAATTGACCTTCAAAGTGGGCGGGACAGTTGAGCTCCATAAGTGCCGATGGTTTTAAACGTTGAACTATGCGTAGTCCACCACCGTATTGAAGACCTAAATTCAGCTCAGATTGGGTTGGCGGTGTTACATCTGTGAACAGCCGATTTGACTAACACGGTGACAGACGGAGACGTTTGTTAATAGATGATTATTAATTATTCATAGATGTCAAGCAGGATTAACTGGGAGATGGTGAATTATGACCCCATGGAGGTAAACATTTACACATCAGCATTCACAACTCTCAGCAAGCAAGCATGTACGGAATATGAATGGAAGGAAATTACAGACAGTCCCAACAAACAAATGATGTCTTGCCATATGAGCAATTATTACGTATCTATTCTGCATTTATAAAAAATGTCTCTCTTTTCTCTCTTATTTCCTGTTTATTGACTGACTGTCATTGTCTAATATAAATTCATAACACACTCGTGAATTCCATGGCAGAGGGATATTGAGAATGACAATGATGGAAAGGCAGTAGCTACATGGGGGTTTGTCCAAGGACGGAACTAGAATACTCATTTGCACATTCCACACAATTCATATCTTATCCACAGGCCATCAATATGTACTGTTACAATATTATGCAATGCAATCTCTAGATGCATTTTAGTTATGAGGTTAAGCAGACAATGTATTTGGACCAGAAGCATAGAAGTTGAGTAAAGTCGTCCAATTGATTGCAAAAGCTGCAAATGAAAATGGAATGACAAAAATGTTTTTGCAAGAATCACACAGTAGTTCTGGTTGTATGAGGCAAACACAGCATACAAAACAAAGTTAAGGTCAACCCAGAATATGTCAAGGCTGAAGCTTCTCACATTGTTTGCTCAGGCTTCAATGCTCAGTACATTGCCTACTATATAATACATGTGTTGGTTTTTGTTCTTTGTCTGAACCAGAGCTTCCTAAATTGGGGGGCGCGCCCATTTGGTGGGGTGCATAGCGATGTCAAAAAGGGAGCAGACATGTTTTGAGCAACAGAAAAACACCTCGTGCCAACATGGGGTTAATCACTAAATATGAGAGAGCAGCGGAGGAGTGGGCCGGCCTGCCTCTGTGCCCCTCACACACGTTTGCCGCAAGTTTAGAACAAGTCACGGCTTCTAAATGTGCCATATGCGCTCTGTCCCTCCGCATGCCTCTGCCTCTGTCCCTCCTCCGTCCCTCCTCCGTCCCTCCTCTGTCCCTACACATGTGCATTCTAGTTCCTTTAGCACTTGTCTCCTCTCTCTCATTTTCGAGTTTAACTTCTAAACTTGCTCCGCTCCTGACCACTCATTTGGCGATATAAAGCTCATCTGAAGAATATGAGACGAGAATGCATGTGCATTTGTTTCCTTTCCGCTTTGATCCCATGCACTTTTTGTGTTAAATGTGAAACATAAACATAGCGGTACGAGTCAGCAGCGCAGAGAAAGCAGTTTGTGTGTGACGTTGTGGACCTGCACTGGTAAAAGTGATCCACAGTGACCATTCACCTCAATCCTGTGCTATCCCACTGCAGACAGGTGTCTGACCTGCCCTGTCTGCGCAGCTGAGGAGAAGAGACCGAGGGGGAGGAGAGCACTCAGTGAGGCTCATGTATTTGTAGAGCAGGGAAGCTCTGTGTTGTGCCATTTCTTCAGAGCTTCATGCACAAACCAAAGAAAGTCACAATCTGTGACTGACACTAAAAATAAAAGCCTGTTACTCTTATTTCAGGCTAATATTAGATTATATAGTTGCATTTTTGTTGTCGTTTTTATTTGATCATACTCTGTGGGGGAATGTGGATACAGTTTTTATCTCCTAAGGGGGGCGCACCAGAAAATGTTTGAGCAGCACTGGTCTAAACTATTTGTAAGCATAATCAATTAGAATCTCTATTAATACAAATAACGTGCAGAGTATCCATGCTGACAAGAAAATAAAAGACAGGTTTCTATGCAATTAACTGCAAGTTGGATTAAACATTAATTTCACTTAATTTCAGACTTTATTAAAAAGTTGCTAAACAGATTCAGCACAAATCTGCGTCCACGTTTCTTCCTTGTTTTCTCGAACATCAATGCAAAGTATCTTATAGACATGGACTTGTTGGTGGTGCAGGGGTCTCAGACGTCATGGTTTCAGACGTCAAGGGTTAAACTTCTGTCCCTGTTTTGTGCTGTAGCTCTCCTGTTTGTTAAGCCGTTGGACCAAAAAAAGTTAAATCTCAAAATAAAAAGAATATTCTAAATGTTTAACAAATATCGCTACACTAAAACTCCAACTGCACTGACAGTGGTAAATATGAATGTAACCAGGGATTTCTCGTGACAACGCTTGTGTTGGCCCTTCATCGGTCTGTAATTATGAAAACTAGACCAAACAAAACCTCTCAAGTGTCAAGTCTTATCACATAAATGTATTAAGATGCGGCTTTAGTGCACACATCACCACTGGAGCACAATGTCTTTTTTCTGGAGTGAAGTAGTTTAGTCATTAACTCGTTCAGATGCACAATCCGGGTGCGGACGCTGTAGACAAAAACCAAAAAGCTTTTAGGGTAATCGTTTTCCCCCACTTGAGCAAACAGTAAGCAATCTGACTCTGTATAGCCAAACAAGCATTCCCTAAGCCCAGCAGGCCCTCTTCGAATCGCGCTAATGGACAATTTAACCACTTGCGCTCTCCCAGATGCATCCTAACCCCACGCCTTCTTTGGCATTTGGTTGTCTTCAGGTAATGTCAGTGCCTGTCCCGAGAGTGTACAAGCGCTTTGTGTGTGTTGGCGTGTGAAAATTTGAGCCAAGGTCATTACTCATTGATAAAGCCCCCGGTGGAACTTTCGTGTTATCTCCTCCTGCCTGGGGACTCCCGCGAGCAACCTCCGCAATTAGCCGCCTTCCCCTCCCTATTTATCCCAGTGACAGCCGACCCGACCCTTGCACCGTTGCCGTGGCGGTTAGGGAACAGCTTGGGCTATTCCCCTCCAGCGCTGTCTACGATGGGACGCTTACGAAATCGTTGGACATGACCTAAGTTCTCTAATCATTTACACTACGCTCTATTTATAGCCGTGCGGGAAAGAATGCGTTGTATGGCACTTAGCTAATGCGATTACGAAGTCATTATTCTCAATGCTGAATTAGACAAAGAGGCTGTGTAATGTGTTGCACAAGAGATACTATGTGATATTTTAAGCATAATGGTTGCGAGGCGTAACGGCAAAGTGATCTCTTAACCTAAATATTTTAATTAACTACGCCTTCAACTTAATTGTATTTGGCAAAATCACAGCTCATTTAGCATGATCATATTAGCCTACTGTAGTTGAAAAAATATTTTGAAACTGAAAGCTAATGGGAAGCTCAGATATTTGCCAAAGCAACTTAGCAATGGTAGTGGATGTGATCTTGAGTAGTTCAAGGGTAAATAGTTCCAAAACAACTCTAGATCTAGAACTAGAATAGTATTGCCGCTGTATTCGATCTTGGATTTCACAGTGGTATGTGCAGTGGACCATTTGGGGTTCCCATTAATGTAAACACATGTAGCTCTGTCTAATCAAAGGTGAGCATTCCTGTTGCCTAGCAAAGGTCCCTTGACAAAAGCAGTCAAGTTACAGCCCAGAATGTCCCAGTAATGAAAAGTGCTAGTTTTGACGGAGCTACAGGCGCTAGGTCACTGGTGGAATGCCCTAGGAGTTCCAAGCAAAAGCAGTGGAGTTAGACAGCTAAATATTGTGTTTCTTGCCAAATTCATGAAACGTTTTGACACACGTTTAATTTCAATACCCTTTAGCTGAAAAATAAGTGGAACACGGCAACCAAATCTTGAAATTAATCTTGCATAATAACTAGCTGAGGAATGTACAGCTGGGGTTTTGCTTTTCAACAAACCCTTAGCATGAAAATGTAAAAATATTCTGTCTGACCAATGTATGAGCCTAAAGAGGTTTTATGAATGCGTACTAGCTCTTGTATGCATTTCAACGTTTTCAAACTGTCACTGGTTGATAGTTTCATAATACTGATTGATTTCATTTGTATTCCAGTTTAAGTTTCTCAAAACACTTTTTCGTGAGTCTATTACCCTCCAAATATGCAAGATGTCGTAAGTATCAGGCCCAAGAGTACAAAAGTGGGGCTCAACTTTCAATTACTCTGTGGGGCAGATAGATCAAAAGAGTGTTTAAGAATGTTTTGTAAGTTTATTTTTTACATTGCAAACAAAACAACTGCAAAAAATGCTCTGCTTTCCAGGGCTGGATGAAAATGTTTCAGGTCGTGGCAACCAAAAGCTCATCCCAGACAGCAGCTTGTAATTTTCCTGGCAGGTTACCGACATCTCTCCCTCAGTCTGTGAAATGTCAGGCACATAAAAGCCACTTTCCTTCCACCTGTTAAGTCACTTTTGTTACACTGTTATGTGAGTTTTGAATTGCTGCTTGGCTCACTAACGCTGTGGGAAGTGTAAAAATACCTGGACAAAGAGTATGGTTTTCTACAGGAAATATTTGTGATCCTTGCCGACTTTATTCATCGCCTATTTTCGGCTTCAGCGATATACCGTGAAATAACTCACACTAGCCGTCTCGAAACCACTCATCTCCAACTTAAAAGGTCACTTCTGCTACGGGAGATTCATCGTCTATGTAAATTGCGATTCACATTTAGGAAGCGGGGACATATTTTAAAAGATGTAGTTGTCGTAATGCTTGGGATAAAGGCGCAATGGAGTTTAAAGGTTTGATCTAAGTTTTCAGTTGACGTGTGACATTTTTAGCAGATGCAAATGTTGTTTTAATAAGACAGGTTAGCAACACCTTCGGGACGCGACGGCAGAGTTTAGAGTTGAAATGTTGGGCGACAGTGGTTGAGATGGTGGCAGGTTGGCAGTGCAATTTCATCCTTCGGCAAGAGACTTCGCCCATCTTGCCAAAGTCGTCTTGTCTCTATGGAGATGTTATTGCTTAGCCTGGTGGAGCAAGTTATCCATCTATCTTTGTGGTCTGGAGACAATCAGGAGATGCCTCAAGGCCACGCAGGGAGGCGACACCTTTCACAGTAAGAATGCATGTCTGTTCCAAGGTATTTGTTAGCAAGACAACCATCAAGTACTTTAATAAATGTACATACTGCGGAATATTCCAGGCAAAGCAAAAAACATCAAAATATGCAGACTCTCACTTTCAAAGGAGACATACAGTGTAGAGCAAAATCGACTTTTAAGAGCTTTTAACAACGTTTCAATTGTTTTTCTTTCTCATTTACTCACTCGAAGTTGTATTTCGAGTGATTCATGCATGGTTGAGATGCTGTTGCTCCAAAAATATCTGTTTTCATCAACCTCCGCTACGCGATTCGCCCGCCCAGGGACTGCAGATGGAAAGTAGCAGTAGTTGGTGCAGATCATCTTTTCTTTTGAAGATGAATGATTCAGTACATCGTCCTTGAAAAACAACGACTACACTGAACAAAATGCCGACTGCTCTTTACTTACTTGGTGCTCAGATTGTTATATATATATTTTTTAATGGTAATAGACGTATGATTCAGCAGGTGATGTACCGTAAAGGTGCAGGCAGAAATCAGCGCTATAGTTCTCAACTGATACGTTTCTTTAACTCGTCTTTGACCATAACCGCGATTTTAAATGTACAAATTACATTATAAAATATTCACAAGTGCTGTAGATTATAGCTTTATAGCAGACAAAAGCATAATTCTTTAAGGTGGAGTTTGAAAAAGCATTGGTAACAAATAAAAACAATGTTAAGATTACACCAGCTGATTATTACTAAAAGTTTTTCCAGGTGAAATTGTGATGAATAAGACTCCAGAGAGCATACTCCAAATTGCATATTGATCACCAGTTCAAAATGTAAATTCTTTTAGTTTTTAGCTTTAATGATACACGATTTAGCTTAAGCATGCCAGATAAAAGTGGAATGGCATGTAAATGATTATGCTAATATTCACACACTCTTTACCTTGTGTCTTTGAAGCCCTGGAATCCACATTCCAATGCGCTCTCTTTCTCTCCCTCGCACTCCTTTAATCAGAGTGAAAATTTCTTCCCCTTTCCTTTATTATTTCAGGACACGCGCTGAGCCAATTAGCTAATCATTATGGCAAGGCAGGTGGTGCACTAATACAAGATAATAACACACCTTGGGCATTGCGAGCCACCTTACTGCTCGGGGCTTGCAGTAACATTACGCAGTCCTTTGCATGCCTAATTGGGTTGTGGGTGTGGGTGTAGAGGGGGAGATTTGGGGAAGGGGGCGGAGTGATAATGGGGGAAAGAACAGAAAGTGTGCCAAACTGTAACTACTTTTGTCTTCTGTAAATGTCGTGTTATTTCCAAACTTGACCTTGGAGTAGATTTTCTTTTTTTGTCTCCATGGAGATGCTATTGCTACTGTTCCACATTAGAGGAGGGTGATTTTGAGCCAAATTACTATCCCAATATTTGTTTTGGAGTATCCCTATAACAATATTTAGATGATATTACGTTTAATTAACAGAGACTAGAGGACTGGGTGGGCATCACTGGCACTGCCCTAAATTGGTTAAGGTCCTATCTGGAAGACAGGTAACACACAGTAACTGTGTCTCAGACCACATGCCCCTGACCTGTGGGGTGCCCCAAGGGTCAATCCTCTGACCCCTTCTGTTCAACCTCTACATGCTGCCATTAGGTCAGTTGGAATCCAGCGAAAATATTTCCTATCACAATTATGCAGACGACACTCAGATCTATGTTTCACTGACGGCAGGTGAATATGGACCAGTGGATTCACTCTGTCACTGCATCCAACAGATCAGTGTGTGGATGCAAAACAACTTTCTCCAGCTGAACTCAGACAAGACTGAAATCATCGTCTTTGGCCCACAGAAACAAAGAGAAAGTGTTAGCAGTCACCTCCAGAGTCTCGCTCTAAAACCTACAAATCAAGTTAGAAATCTGGGGGTAATAATGGACAAGACTAAACATGGGGAATCTGCGTTTCAGTTTTATGCAGCTAAAATCTGGAACAGTCTTCCTGAGGATGTGAGACAGGCCGCTACTCTGGCAATGTTCAAATCTAAGCTAAAAACTGTTTTGTTTGGCTGTGCATATGACTGAAATGATTTTCTTTGCACTCTTCTCTTTTATGTCTTGAACTATTTGACGGATAGCCTGAAAATGGCACTTTTAAATACATTTTTCCAGTTGTGACTTAACTTGCATTGCCTTAATTATCAGAGAAATGTGAAATATCTGTAAACATTTTTTTATATATCTTTTTAATATCAAAATGTTGCATATCTTCAAAACAACATTCACAACATTATCTTAAGTTTGATATATTGCCAACCTCTACTCTACAGTATGGCTTTAATTCATATATCTCCATGGCGCCGCCAAGGCCAAATTATAGGTCAGATCTATTGCGACTTGAGCACACAAAGTAAGTATGCATGTTTTTCTAAGTATAAAAGCATTAAATGTTAAATTAATATGAACACTGTGCACCTCACTGGAAAAGCTTATCTTTTTTTTTTAAACATAAACTGAAGCAGATGGACTGTAGGATATTTTAAAATTCTGGCGCTGTAAAAACATTTGGACAGCCTTGGTCTCAAATACCCAATTTTCTAGTTACCTGGGGTGTTTACATGGACTACTACTTAAATGTTGTGCATCCTTTGTAGACGCCGCAATCTCCTGGCTGTATGTTCTCCACGTCCCATTTCCTGACTGTCACTCCATAAATACATTTCATGAATGTGTGATGAGGGAAGGATGAATGTAGAGTCACAGCACACAGGATCTGCCAGTGTATCCTGAAACACATTCAGCATGGGCGGATTCTGACCAATCACATGCTTGCTTTGAGATGAAAAGTAAATGGACTGTAGGTGGAGGGTTGAAAGGCAAAGTCATAATGATCGGATCAGCCCAATTTGATATGTGTAGTAGTGAAGATTAGCTCAATTCTAAACACTGTCGAAGCTCATTTTCTAAACAAGCATTTAGTTGGAAAAAAAGTAAATAATCTGTCTTCATTGAGAAATCAGGCTAAAAAGAGTCACTAAAAGGGTGTGCAGCATGTTGGATTGCCTCCATTTTGCAAATTAGTATGTATTTTTTGTTAACAGGTCGAGGGTAACTTGGACCCACTTACAAAATACAGCGTTGTTAAAGAAAAAACATTTCGACTGACTCCCGTCCACCTCGCTGTCATTGTCATTCCACTGCCGCGACGATCAACGCAAGGTGACATTTTGCAACCAGACTATCAAAACACAGAACCTTGCGCGCTTTATCTCGGAAACCATTTGACAAGTGTGCTATCCAGAGACGAGCAGTCCCTTCCCCCTTCGGCTACTCCATGTCCTCTGCACCGACGCCGTGCTTTTTAACCATGAAAGCCATCCGACAACCAAGATACAGTGTCAAAAGTAGTTTATTTACCCGCATGCATACACCCCCCCCGTCCAAGTTTTAGCATCTTTTCTTCCGTTGTGTTGGCACCTCTAAAGGCCAGCAGGCATGCGTGTGTTTTGGGTCCCCTGTCGGTTGACTGACACGGCGGTTATGAAGCCTGATAGCTGCCAGGGCGAGTAGGGGGGAGCATCTAAATGAACCAAGACTGACGGTGTGAAGACATCTCGCGCCCAAATGCACTGACAATGTTATTATCCTAAGGAGTTTATAGAGAAGGATGAAGAGGCTTGGAAGAATTGGTTTGATGGATGTGTGTAATTCCGTGTGTTTTATTTAGAGAGAATGGAGAGGTCGTGAATGTCGCCGCAAAGGTTTTGAATTGTTGTTTGTCGGTTGGCTCCCACTCCTTTTTATTACAGTAAATGAGATGCACAAAAGAAGGGAAAGACTTGTCAAGATGCCGTCTGTTGCGGGATTGCATTTAAGGAAAATAACCTTTTTCACTTTAAAGAATAAGGTAAGCGTTTTCTATTTATGTTTGTGGCAGAGTGGTTCCAGTTTATGTTGCCATCCTGTTTTTTATTTACATTTTCACCTCTTTCTAATTAATCACATTGGTGTTTTTTTTTTTTTACCTTGTCGTAACACAGCTCCAAGCCACGACGGAAAATACGCCAAAAAACAAATGCAAAGTTGAACAAACAAACTAGTTCCATGGAAGATCTCGACGAGGCGTTAACGTCTGCAAAGTCAGGGGTGTTTGCGCGTGTTTGATCGGGATATGTGCATGTGTAGTGTGTAGGATGAGCGAGGATGAGTCACATGCGCGAGTTTTAAAGGCGCAGGAAACAATAGGAATACCACGCGGCGATAACGTGGGGCTGCGACAAAATGGACTCAAAATGATCAAAAATAAAAAATAAAACATCTGGTATTGCAAACAGAGAATTACTCCATCTGTCCTACAAACAAAAAAGACAAAAAAATACATAGAATTTCTTGTAAAACTAAAAGAAAAATTTAAAAAAATGCATGTGCAAAGTAACAACTCTTGTCTCAAAATCTTCATAGAACTGTCAATGACATGAACAAGTTTGAAACAGCTTCTGGGTACTGGTGCACTTTTAACTTTTCTTGAGGAGAGTTTGCCACCTGCTTTGTCTCCATGGAGATGTGATTGGTTTCTTTGGAATGTTCCACAGTATCACATTAAACCTTTCTATTTTCTGTGGTGGAAGAAGTACTACATTGTGTTACAACAAGTATGACATGAAAAAGTCTACTTCATTAAATGAAAGTATTGAAGTATGTATGAGCCACGTCAGATCAATAACATCAGCAGCTTTTTACCATCTAAAAAACATTGCCAAAATCAAAAGTATAGTGTCTAAACCAGACCTGGAGAGACTTATCCATGCGTTTGTCTCTAGTAGATTAGACTACTGTAACAGCCTGCTCACTGGCCTCTCCAAACGAGCTGTAAAACAGCTGCAGTACATCCAGAACGCTGCTGCTCGGGTCCTGACTAGAACCAGGAAGTACCATCACATTAGTCCTGTGCTCAGGTCTCTGCACTGGCTCCCTGTGGCTCAGAGAATAGACTTCAAAGCAGCTCTGCTTGTATACAAGTCTCTTCATGGCCTAGCACCAAGTACATCTCGGAGATGTTAGCGCCATATGAACCATCTCGGACTCTGAGGACCTCAGGGACCGGCCTCCTGCTGGTGCCCAGAGTCAGGACTAAACATGGGGAATCTGCGTTTCAGTTTTATGTAGCTAAAATCTGGAACAGTCTTCCTGAGAATGTGAGACAGGCCTCTACTCTGGCATTGTTCAAATCTAAGCTAAAAACTGTTTTGTTTGGCTGTGCATATGACTGAAATGCTTTTCTTTGCACTCTTCTCTTTAATGTCTTGAACTATTTGACGGATAGCCTGAAAATGGCACTTTTAAAGTAAGATTTTGTGATTTCTGCCATGTCTTTGTGATTTTAATGCATTTTTTCCTGTTGTGTGAAGCACTTTGAATTGCCTTGTGTATGAATTGCGCTCTACAAATAAACTTGCCTTGCCTATGTTTAAAAATGTACTTTAAGAGTAAACAGTCAAAGTATTTCCGACAGAAATATTTTTGGAGCAAATAAATCATCAAATGTTGTGATCTGGATGAATTTTTATTCAACAAAAACAACTGGATTGATGTCCTACATTTTCTAGCTATTTTTATTTATTTGTGTGTTTTTCGTTTGCTGAAAGTTGGAGCGTCTCAACTCAAACTGTTGACAAAAATCACAAATACCATGCAATAGAAAATACATATTCTGGCTCTAAAGTAAAAGTACGCCCTTTAAAAGTTACTTAGATAAAGTACTAAAAGCTAATAAAATTGACTTAAGTACAGAACCTTTACTTTTTCCAGTAATGTCTATTTTATATCAAACACAACAATAAACTTCTTCGCGGATTTGACCTAGAACTTTGCCTGCATGGTGTCTTCCCCTACATATCTCCATAGAAATAGGTTTAATGCAATACTGTGGAACATTTCAGCCAAGCCAATAAGATGTCCATGGACACAAGCAGCCCTCCATCAGAAAAGTTGAATTTTAATGAACGAATGCATCTCCCATTGGGCCGCTGCATACTTCCGTCCTACATTATTCTGCATCGGCGCGATTAAACAATAATTAAAGCTCTTTTCTTGTTGATGTCACTTTATGGAATTATCGTTTTATGAATTCAAAGTTGTGTCTCTGTGATATTTTTTTCCCCCTCTCTCAAGTCAAACATCTGTGTACAATGAAGCGCTTTCACACAACGATGCCCACGCTTTTGCCCACCATATGTGCCTGCCAACTGTTGCCTAGTGCAAACTGTACAATCACAAGTAATCACAGTTGATATACGTAACAAAATGTTCCCTTCTGTGTTAGTGTAATCATATTATACCTGTCTGAGGCTTTTTAATTAGTTATTTGTATTTCTTTTGTAGTTGCAGTTGTTGATTGTGAAGTAGAAAATCAACCTAGTGTTTGGGATTGATTCTGACAAATTGATGAAGCAGTTTGTAAATGATTAATTGGCAGTCAATACGTGAAGGTCGCCTGCCATTATCAGAAATAATAAGGTCAATAAGCAATTAAATAAATTGCCATAACGCTCAAAGTAGAATGGAGTAATTATGCCGTTAGTGTCGAAGCATATGCTAAGACCCCAGGTTGCGTTGCAAATTGTAAGAGGAAATACATTTTGAGATATTCAGTACAGTAAAAAGCAAAATACATCAATTGATTTTCAAAAAACAGATTTTCAACAAACAGAATAGAAATCAAACTACACTTGTTTTTTATCCAGGCTTTTAACCACTACCAAAATTATAAGAATAACTCTCTCTTCTTGTTGGATGTATTGCAGGCCTGTAAAAAACACTGCACAAAAAATGAAATGCAACACTTTAGTTTTTGCTCAGATTTTTCATGAGCTGAACTCAAAGATACAAAACATTTTCTACATACACAAAAGACCCATTCCTCTGAAATATTGTTCACAAGTCTGTCTAAATCTGTGTTCGTGACATATCAAGCTGCTGCTCAGACAGCGTGGACAGTTGCACAGGTGTGCCTTAGGCTGGCCACAATTCAAGGACACTTTTTTTGCTTTATCGGGAGGGGGGGGGGGGTAAGTATAAGTCTTTGGCCTCAAGTTCCAAGTCCAGATCTGGCAAGTCCCAAGTCAAGTCTCAAATCTATGGCCCGCAAGTCAAAGTGAAGTCATATACTTTGAGTTTCAAATTCTTTCAAATCTTTATACAAAATAACCAAACGCAACTGCAATTGTTTATCATTTTTGTAAAAGCGCCTTCTTTAAAAAAAGGTCCTGGCAACATGTAAAAAGGTGGGAAGGAGAATGTTCCAGATTGTTTATATAATTAAACGTTGGAGTAAATTTAACTATCAACTGTAAAGAGAAGACTCTTTCCGATGGTTTTTCAAGGAGAAAGATCCATTCGTCTCGAGTAACAGAACTCCAAGTCCAAGTCCTGTCCCGAGTCATTGGCCTTCAAGTCCAAATAGAGTCTCAAGTCATAGTCCATTTAATCAAGCCAGTCAAAATATTGACTCGAATCCAAGTGACGGCTTACAAGTCCACACCTCTGCAAAATGTTTATGTGGCAGAAGCAACAGTCTAGGAAAGTATACCTAAAGGTGTGTTAGACTTCAGTGCAATCGCAGGCTGCTGGCTCAGGGAAATGTGTGTCCCCGGGCTGAATCCCCTCCCTGTAGCTGCACTGCGAGATACTGCAGGAGAAGCACACGGCTGGATGAGAGCAGGGCTGGAGGGTCGGGCACATGGAAATGTAAAACGCTGAAACGAAGCTGCTAATACTCCAGATGAGAGCAGCCATAATAGAAAATCTTGTATGTGCGCAGTAATGAGTTTTCTTATTAGCAAATCACAAGTGCATGTAAAGCATGGCCGGAAATCCATCAGCCCACACAGTAATGTGGAGAGAGGAAGGCAAGGTCGTTCAGGTGTGTCTGTTATGCCGTGCGCGAAGAATACGTCCATTTTCAAAGCCTTAAGCTCATGTTTCTTTAATACAAGACTAATGATGTCAGCAAAAAAATGACCATGAAAAGGAATTAGCTTCGTTCTTTAAGTCCTATTTGCATCCAAAAACTGTGATTAAAAAACAACAGCGTTATGGCATTCTGCTGTTGAACCAGCTTCGAAACATATTCACAGTCACACCTTAAAGTTTTTCAGGTTGTGTCCATGGAGATGTTATTGCTAATTTTCCACAGATATTTAGCATACTATATTTATTCAATTAGGTGTTGTTATGGTTAAAAATACCCCGAAAAAAAACAAAAAAAGCATTCTTACTCTAAGCGGACTCATCATTACACAGATCTAATTTGTGTTACGTACAAGACTTTCCACGTTAAGTTGGTGATCTATAAAAAGACAAATTGTTGTGGAAATGGTTATCTGGTTCAAAAACACTGAACTTTGCTCGAAGACAAAGTTTTTGGAAGTTTCTGTTTTGCCTAAATGTATAATTTCAATAAGAATTCGTTGCAAAATGTTACAAATGAGACCCTTGATCTTTGACTTGTCATGGCGGTATCACCTGCTTGTCTCCATGGCAATAGATAAGTTCGATCCCATCCTTTATAGACCATTTGAGAAAAAAAATCAAACTCCGTGGAGACGTGGAGGAAAGTGAACCTCTGCACAGTAGAGCGTGAGTCAAATGGTGAGTCTGCACGAGGGAAAACCATTGAAACCAGTGTTGCCATGTGCCAAAATGCAAATGCAAATAGACATTCATGGACACAAAATTCTCGATCTGTTCCTGCTGCTCAGGCTCGATCACATGGTCGACGCCAACCGGAATTACGACAAATCAAACGTTCCTTTGCAAAAAAAAAAAAAAAAAAAAAAAGAATGATGAAGCCAATCCCAATATTAAAATATACTAATTTAATTTAAGGTTTACCCACTCAACAATGACTTTTAACAAAAAGTCATCCAAATCGTTGATGGTTCGTACCAGCCGGCTCTTTATTATTTATAACTTGAGTTTTTTGCAGACTAATGGCCACTGAAAAAAATAATACAGGGGCTCCAAAGTCCCTCAAACTGAACAATCCTGAGTTGCTTAGTGATCGATAACATCAGCATGGAACGTTGTGTGCTAATTGATATGTTCATGGTTTCAACTAGTAAACAATTACACGTAACGGTCTCGCCAACATGTCTTCTCCTGGTCAAATAACGACATTCCAGTTTTGCTGAACGTTTCTGCTAGTTCATTGTAATTTTGCATCCAGTCTCCAGCCATATGCCCAACAGAATCTATGTTCAGCTCTTGGTCTCTATCACATACTGTACACCTCATTAATAACCCATCACATTAAAGCATTTTTCATTTTTCGTTAAACCTTCTGCATGTCTGTTTTTTTCACCAGTGCTCGCATGTCTAATAGAAAACATCAATCATGATAAAGGTCTAACTATGATGGGATGGAAGCTGAGTTTATTTACACACACACAAGCTTGAATCCCAGAAGAGTCTTGCCGCACGTCGGGCTGCTTCAGAAGCGCATTCCCCCCGGATCCAGGAGAAATCGATGCTTCCGTAGACCGCGGATTAAGATAAATATTCCATAGAGAATTTCTTTACCCGTCGTCCGGACATTCAAATGAGACACCAAAGCATCTATTAGCCTGACTTTTGGATTGCATCATAAATCAATGGAAAGAGATACACAGGAAACATGCTGCTTTCTGAATTGATATCACCATAAATGGCTGTTTACTTTGAGCAGATTTGAACACAGCAACACGGCTATTAAACAGTAACTATAGTCAAGACGTGTTAACACTTGCCTGTCGATAATATATATTTTTTTTTCAATGTTTTGTTTTTTTGGTCAGTGTGCAAATGCAATGTTTTGAAAAAATAAAATAAACGTTGCTCGAAAATGAAATAATATATACCAAATTGCCCCTGTAAATGTTGTGTGTGTCTAATATGTATACAAAATTAACCCCAAAAAAATCAGTGTAATTTTGACCCGTTTTACATAAAAAATACCTTACTTCTAAATAAAAACATTATATGATGAAAAACTTGTAATACAATTACATTCATTTGAGTAAACTACACAAGAAGTTTAAATTGATATCTTTAAATTTGAGATTGTTTCCTATTGACCTGTCTCATCTTTAGAGTTACTTATTTGTATTGCTTCATGGTATGATGAGAATCTGAATTTATAATTGGGTAATTCTTCATTTGCCATCTATAACCTCTCATAATTTGTTACTTTTAACTTCTGTGTTTAGATTACACATTTTTAATCAAAAAGAGACTTGATTAGTGTGTGGGCAAAACAAGCAAATCCTGATATATGCATACTCTCTGAAACATGGCTCACCTCCAGGATCCCAACATCCCATTGGACAATTATAATATATTCCGTTGTGATAGACCCAGTAAAGGAGGTGGAGTAGCAATATTTATAAAATCTTGTTTTACTGCAACTGTAAATTCCAAAGTCTCCAAGTCAAAAAGTTTTGAATCCATAGCCCTAGAGATGGGTTTGGGTAAAAATAATACTGGGAAAATGACAGTTGTAGGGTTTTATCGTCCTCCGTCTGCTCCTGTCGGGGAGCGAGAGGACTTATTTACCTTCCTTCCCACCTTTGATCATTCTGAGTTACTTGTTTTAGGTGACATGAACATCGTGGTCCAAAACTTCTGACAGTCTAAAAAACTATTGTAATGAATTAAACCTCACACAACGTATTACTGCTCCCACCCGACCTGACCCTAAAGACCCACTTAAAGCAACATTATTGGACATTATCTTAAGCAACAAGCCTCAGAATTACCATTGTAGTGGTGTCTTTCCTCTGGACTTTAGTGACCACTGTCCTATTGGGAGTGTGCGGAACACAAAATGTATTAAATCCAAATCAAGTATAACTGTTAAAAGGTCCTATAAGAATTTCTGTCTGATCTGTTCTATAGTGACATTGGTTTTACCATTAGTATTCCAGAACCCAACACACAGCACTGGACTTTTTCATCAAAACATTTAATGCTATTACTGATAATCACGGCCCTCTTAAAAGAGTCAGGGTCAAAAATAAGAATAATCCCTGGTTCTGTCCAGACATCACCGCGTGACGAGCTTGACGACAAAAAATATATTTTTGATGCGTTTTATCAGCACATTGCTGAATCTGGAAATATGTTTGATGCTGCTGCTCCATCTGTGGCTGTTACCCAAATACATGAAAATAGACGTGATGATCAAGTATTTTCCCTTAAGCCCTTTACACAGTATGAAGTCCAAAAAAGTCTACTGGAGCTGACACCCTCGAACCTAGGTTACTTTTCTTATCAGCCCCACTAATAGTAAAATTGTTTAACTCATGTTTTTAATCTCACAATTCAAACAGAAAGTATCCCATTACTGTGGAAAACTGCTTTTGTTCTCCGTTTGCACAAAGGAGGCCAGAAAAATGATTTGAAGAATTTCCGTCCAATCTCAAAACTATCCTGCCTAGCCAAACTCTTGGAGAAGCTCATAAGTAACCAGGTGCGTGCCTTCTTAACCAAATATTCCATTTTAGATAGATACCAGTCTGGATTAAGACCAGGACATGGCACTATCACAGCTGCTACCAAAGTTATAAATGATACTGCTCTTGCATTGGACAGCCATGAGGAATGTGCTGCTGTTTTTGTTGATTTGTCAAAGGTCTTTGATTCTGTAGATCATTGTATTCTCTTGGAGCGTCTGGATGCTGTTGGGTTTGATACCGATTCTAAAAAATGGTTTGCAGATTACCTCACAAATAGAGCTCAAATTGTTTCTGCTGATGGCTTTCAATCTGAATTTTTGTACCTTAATAAAGTTTAAAATGATTAACGAATTAAAATAAAACTAAATGTATGCTGTTCTCCAAAAGACACTCTAGTGACCTAAAAATAAATCTATTCTCACGCTTGATGGTAATATGATTGAACAAGTACCCCTTTACAAACACTTGAATGATAAACTCTCCTTCAACAAACACGTACAAGAGCTGACAAGTAATCTTAAAGCCAGATTATCATTCTTCTTTAGAAATAAAGAATGTTGTTGACGTTATATATATGCATTCTACAGCAACAGTGTTAAAACCTCTGAACTCAGTTTATCATTCAGCTCTAAGGTTTATTACAGGAGAAGGGCATACAGAACTCACCACTGTGAATTATATTCTAAAGTAGAATGGCAATCATTGGATGCACGAAGAGAACAGCCTTTTGTTTGTGTATAAAGCTCTAGTTGGCATTTTGCCTGATTATTTATCAAGTTTATTGCACATCAGATCAGGTGTTCACAGTTTGAGGTCTCAGGACATTTTTAGCTTACAGACCCATCGTTTTAACACAGAGACAGGAAAAAAGGCTTTCAGCAACTTTGCTCCCTCCTGTGGAACAAAACACAGGGACTTTTTAAGTTAAATTATTTTATGCCTTTGAATGATTTTAAAGCACTGGTCAAGGACCACCCGCAGTGCCGGTGCACTTGTTTTATAGAATTCTATCTCGTATTTTATGTATAAATGTGTTTTATATCATTTAATCTCATATTGTATGTATAAATGTGTTTTATATAATTTGATCTCATATTGTATGTATAAATGTGTTTTATATCATTTAATCTCATATTGTATGTATAAATGTGCTTTTATCTATTGGTTAATTTTATTGAATATTTTATTTATGTTATAGTATCCTGTGTTTGTTGTTTATTTCGTGTTGTGTTTTAACAGGGTACTCATGAAAAAGAGAACTGTTCTCATTGGGTTTTCCCTGTATAAATAAAACAAATTATAATAAATAAATACATTAAAAATACAAGTTTAAAACAAATAATTTCCAAATATGCCTTCAAGCCCTCAGCAAAAAGCAACCAAAATGTCAACGGTTAGCACAAAACTCCTTGGTTGAGGTCTTTTGTATAACATTGTATAAAAGGCAGACTTCAGAAATAGTCGTTCACCAAACCAAGCTGGGGTTACGGAGTCCACTGGTAGCGATCCCCTATTGTCCTAACCTCGAGTCAATTTTAACAGTGTGAACCAAGTGCGGTGTCATTGAAAACACTGTAGCCTGACACTTGAGTCCCCAAATGGTTTCAGAAATAAAATGGGGATCACAAAGGGGTACAGATTCGCCCAGTGGGAAAGACTCCCTCCGTGTACTTGTCCTTACAGTAATGACTTTCTATACCTCATAATGTATGTTTGACCTACAGATACAAATGTAGAAAAACTAAAAGGATGTGAATGCCAAAATTATTATTTGGATTTTCTAAGTATTTATATCGCTCCCGGCTGCTGAAAAGAACAAAAAGATCAATATGAATGTGCAGTGATTTTAGAAGTGGGTAGTGAATGCTAAATTGTTGCGGGTGAGATTATAACCTTTTTAAAACGATCACCTACGAAAATATCTGGCCCTCCGAGTACCACCAGATCCAACCCGGGTCTAAAAGAGGGTCTGAAAAGGGGTCTGAAAGGACTACTAGAATTACTATACTAGTTTTAAACCAGGCTAAACAAAAACAAAAAAAGAACAAAAGACAAAAATGCAGATTAAATTGACTTTATCTTCAGCACTTTGCACTGCAGAGGACCTCACGTACCCCCTGAAGGATCCCGCGTACCACTGTTTGAGAACCACTGGTCTAGACAATGTAGTCATGTACTGTTAGTACATTAAGGACTCACTTGTTCAAAATGTGTAGCACAGAGTGTATTAATGTTATCCCAAAACGAAAATGTCAAATGGAGAAAAGGCTTGACGTCGATAACCACAATGACAATGAAACTGTCAAACACCAAATACTAAGTGTTTCTTGTGATGTTATACTCATTTGGATAAAGATGAAGACCTAAAACGACTCCAAAAAAGTCAAAATAATATCTTCGGGATCGGTTTCTTTGACAAGTTTGTGGTTAATACTGTAATTTTGCAGAAAGAACATCCTGGATTTGATTCCAAGACCCTTTTATTTCTCTCATTTTCTTCCTTTGTTTCTCTGATTCCCCACAGCAATCTAAAAAAAACAAACAATAAAAGAACATTGTTGGATAAAATACAACACAACATTTAACCGTTAACCGAGCTATCTTGTAAACTTGCCAGTGTTATGAGTTAAACATGGGCTATTTATGTTTAAATCAGTACTGCATATTATCCCTCTCTGTGTCTTAGCCTAGTTTAGCTGTATGTGAGGGCTTAATTGCCAGTCTTATGCTGCTTTGTGTTCTGTTTTTCCCATGTGGGCCCAAGAACTGCTCTTTTATCGAAGATGCAAAGTATTGAAAATAGCTGTATCACTTATATATTCCGACTTTGATCTTGATGCTATTTCTGGAACACACATGTGGGTTAGCCCCATGTAAACACGCAAGGCTTTATTGATTTTTATCGCATGCATGGCGGGTGGTTGTCTTTAGTCTATTTGTCCGTGATTGGAGAAGGAGAGGAGGCGTTTTCTGTCAAGGCAATTTGTAGTTCACAAAATCCTGACGGAAAAGCAGAAATATGAAATATCTGTTACAAGCAAGGGAACGGCACTTGAGAACATCAGCAGATTCCGACTCAGTGTGTCGCTATCCCGTACCACGCTGCTGCCTGATGAATGCGATATTGTGAATTGAAAAGTGATACGACTAATTTCACAAAAACTGTAGTTCTCAAACCGCGGTAAGCACGCTTCTTCGCTTCTCGCGTTCTTCCGTTTTTGGTTTGTTCTTGTTTATAACTTGTAGAGCAATGGTGTTGTCCTATTTAGACCTAGTTTAGCCCAAGTTTAGCCCTGGTTTAGCCCTAGTTCAAACCTGAAATAGTCCTTTTTTGAACCTGTTTAAGATTTGGTTTAGATCTGGGTGTATTTTTGGACAGACAAACAATTTAAGATTTAAAAAAATAATCTTACTTAATGTTCTCAAGTAAGGCACTTTTCGTTTATATTAAAGTTAATGGTTTTACTTCCTGGTTGGACATGGGAAGCAGATGTGAAATTCACTTTTCTGTTTTTGTTTTTTTTAACTACTCGCAGATCGTGAGCGTTGCACATGTGTGGTTGCTTCCACCTCGGCATTGTGGCTTCGATTTCCAGCCTCGATCGTTTGCCGAATGTCTATACCCTTGCTCCATTTCGCTCTAAAGCCGACATATCAAATAAAGCCTTCAGGCCGAAGCGTTTTTGAAGAAGAAGAAACTCAACTGCTCACCTGACTGGGAGACATGTACGTAGGAGGAAAGGCACTTTAATGTCGTAATAAAACTCCTGCACACTGTCTTTCACTTTATTTACTTTATTAGTTCGACGTTTCGGTCCCTCCGGCGCCTCTGCTCCGCTTCTATAAGTTAAGGGGCAGTTCCATAGCTTATATAAAGGGCGTTGAAGAGGTTGAGGGACTGTAATGTCGTAATTAATGAAGTAAATGAAGAGGGAAATGGTGTGCGATAGTCTTTTTTTTTTTTTTTTTTTTACAATTATTATAGTAGTAATTCTTAAACCGTTTCCATGCAACCGCACAAAGTTTGTTTTCATTCATAAAATAGTTATGATTTGACAAATAAAAATGTACGGCAACACCTTTTTTTAATGAATGTTTACACGGTGAACTGTGCTAAAATTGTCCCTGCATTTTGCGTTTGAATTTTATGTTTTGATGACAGAGAGATTCCATTTTTAGTGTACGTTTCAATTTTTCTTCTCAAACTGCCACTATACTGGTGTAAATGTACTATTACTACACAGGTACTAGTCCACCAAAACAAAATCATCAATTAGAAAAAGCTAGCGTGTGCACTTTAACAAATAACAGAGGGGGAGAAGACCCGAGGCCGCAGATGTTGGAGGGGTTCAATTACCACTTGCACCACTGAGAGAAAAAATAAAGAAATAAATAAAAGCAAATGGGATTGGATCATCAAAGGCACATATTTGGACTGGTGTGTCATTTGAACGGACACCAACCAATTTATCGGCTTGTCTGAACATGTTGAATTTCAAGAGCAAATAAAGATTACATTAGCAGGAGCGATGTGATGCGTCTGAAAACCACAGTGGAACTTGGATACACGCTTTCCAGCATGTGTGTAGGCAAAGTGAACCACATTTCAACACATATGAGCACGATGTAAATGATGGAAAATTGGCAGATGAACTTTGTAGCAGTTGGATATTTATCATCAAACGAACTGCGTATAAGTGTACTGATTTGCATATTTAATAAATACTTTAGCTTTTGGCTCAGGGAAACATTTCTCTTTTTACTGCCAATAAAAAAATACATATAGAGCTATTCATTTGAGTTGTGTAAGAATGAAGAAGCAAAAAAAATATGTATTTCGACATTAAATATAAGTTTTGTAGCTTTTGCTCGTATCTGTCTTTTTGGCAGAGCTTTTTTTTAAAAATAGAATGTTCGGCCATTCACTTGTTTTAATTAGCTTGCTGTTGGCTAAAAATGAGGAACATAAGCGCGCAGGGGCACAATGGCGCGCGGCGGGACGAAGCCAAAGCTTTGACTGAGTCTAAACCCGCGGCAGGCCTGTTTGAGGGGCGCGGAGGCAGACGTGTGTGTGAGGGGCGCGGAGGCAGACGTGTGTGAGGGGGAGCGGAGGCAGACGAGTGTGAGGGGAGCGGAGGCAGAGTGAGCGGAGGCACGTGTGTGAGGGCGCGGAGGCAGACGTGTGTGAGGGGCGCGGAGGCAGACGTGTTGTGTGAGGGGCGCGGAGGAGACGTGTGTGAGGGCGCGGAGGCAGACGTGTGTGAGGGGAGCGAGGCAGACGAGTGTGTGAGGGCGCGGAGGCAGACGTGTGTGAGGGAGCGGAGGCAGACGTGTGTGAGGGGAGCGGAGGCAGACGTGTGTGAGGGGAGCGCGGAGGAGGCAGACGTGTGTGAGGGGCGCGGAGGCAGACGTGTGTGAGGAGCGGAGGCAGACGTGTGCGCGGAGGCAGACGTGTGTGAGGGGAGCGGAGGCAGACGTGTGTGAGGGAGCGGAGGCAGACGTGTGTGAGGGGCGCGGAGGCAGACGTGTGGTGAGGGGAGCGGAGGCAGACTGTGTGCGCGGAGGCAGACGTGTGTGAGGGGAGCGGAGGCAGACGTGTGTGAGGGGCGCGGAGGCAGACGTGTGTGTGAGGGTGCGGAGCAGACGTGTATGAGGGCCGCGGAGGCAGACCTGTGTGAGGGGCGCGGGGGGCAGGCCTGTGTGAGGGAGACGGCTCTGACGTGTGTGGGGGCTCGGAGGTAGACGTGTGTGTGAGGGGCTCGGAGGCAGACGTGTGTGCGAGGGGCGCGGAGGCAGACGTGTGTGCGAGGGGCGCGGAAGCAGACGTGTGTGTGAGGGGCGCGGAGGGCAGACGTGTGTGTGAGGGGCGCGGAAGCAGACGTGTGTGTGAGGGGCTCGGAGGCAGACGTGTTTGGAGGGGAGCGGAGGGCACACGTGTGTGAGGGGGCGCGGAGGCAGACCTGTGTGAGGGGCGCGGGGGCAGACGTGTGTGAGGGGTGTGGAGGCAGACCTGTGTGAGGGGCGCGGGGCAGACGTGTGAGGGTGTGGAGGCAGACTGACATTCTCCAGTGCTGCCTCCTTTTATTTCGAGTTTAACCCTGTGTTGGTGTTTTTCTGTTGCTCAAGCGTCTGACCCACGTAATGGCGCTCATTCCTCCGAACGTCTCGCACCCCCCTTGGCACGGCTCTTGACACCGGGGACCAAGTGGTCAGCTAGACTACAAGCTTGGTGGTCTCAAAAGTGGACATGGTGTGACATGGTGGGACAGATGCCACTTGATATAATAACTCACTTGAAATAACATTAAAGCCTACAGGCTATTGGCTACTGTCTTTTAATAGGGTATAGCCCTGCAATCGGTCTACACTATAGAGATAAAGAGTAAATTATGACTTAATAGGCGAGGGATACAATTATTATTCATTGTTTTTCTCCGACAAACGATTACAATGTTTGTCATACTTTTCCATGTTATTCACTAATATGGTATAAAACATAACAGTTTAATACATATAAGGATACTTACTTACTTTCATTTATGTGGAAAACTGTTATCAGACCTATTGCAGAGTCTCCCTCTGGACCCCTCATGCACCAGCATCACTGGCTCTCTGTCCCCTCTCACTCCCCCTCAGCGCTCTCTCATCATTGGCATTTTTTTACTTATAAACACGCTGGTCGGATGCTGTCCTACACATGCAACATATGCTTTGCTCCCTCATTGTTGCCAGTGGCCCGCTGCTGTGTGCGTGTGTGCGTGTGTGCGCGTGTGTGTGTGTGTGTGTGTGTGTGTGCGCGCGCACGTGTGTGTGTGTGTGTGTGTGTGTGTGCGCGCGTGCACGTGTGTGTGCACTCCTTTCCACGTCCCATGAACCATGATACCGTCTGTCGCATAGATGTGCGCTAAAAGCCCCTTCTTGACACACACACAGAGTGCAGGGGTCTGAATGGTCATGTTTGGAAAATCAATGAAAATGCAGGACATAAGGTAGACATGCGGGACATGGGACAGAAGCCCAAATGGCGGGACACTACAACCAAAAGCAGGACAGGTGGTCACCCTAGTTGGAACCGTTAGCAAGCACGGATGGACCTGTGTGTCATTGCGGATGGACCACTGTTGCTCTGCCCTGTTTGTCTATGTAGGGAGAAAGGGGTCCATCGCGGTAAAGACAGGAAGTAATACGATATTCACATAAATCCCATATGTCAACCATTATCCACTATCCACGTATGTAGTTCAGCTGTCCGTTGATGAGATTTCAGCCTTGCAGCATCAGCCACCAGCCATTCAAGAGTGGAACGAAGCACCAAGCTAATCTGCGGTGCGCAGAGTCAGCCGCAGAGTAGGCACGCTCTGGGCAAGAGAGACACTTCTGACTGCATGCGCTCAAAAAGGAGTAGGCTAAACAAACTGCAGATTGCATATCCACGGTCTCACATCCAAAGCCCTACACCTGTCCGCAGCTTTGGCTCTGCTGCACTCGGTGCACTCGGTGCTCTGCATAGTTCCGAGTAGTGAGCTTTGCTGGTGGGCACCTGCAGTGGCCCGCGGGGCAGGGTCGCTCCCGAGAAGAACATGGAGAAATGCCAAATATATTTGGATTTGGTTCCGTAAACTCTTGTGCTTTAACTCTCACTTTGGCCATTGGATGTCGTAACCGAGCTATTCGATCTGGCAGCTTCAGTGCAGAACCGTACCCTAAGCAACTTATAATTTCCGTTCCCTCACAAAACTTTTACGTTCCCTTGGAAAATATTTTACGTTCTCTCACCAAAGTATGGCATTCCCTCGCAACACTTTTGCGTTCTCTTGTAAAAATGTTGCATTCCCTTGCAAATTCCCTTCACTACATCCCCTGGGGGGCACCGTATTTTTGAGCAGTCCAAACTCATTAATGTATATCTTTATTTTAATCCTTTCCAAACATCCCTATTCTTCACCACAATGAGTTTCAAATTCATTGTGGGGTTTCGGCCTTGCTTCCAGGTTTATGATTGGTAATAATGGCTTATAATTGGAGGCAGAAAAAAAATAAAAACAAAGACAAAAAAAGAGAGAGAAAATTAGCCTTAGCTCAACATAAAAGAATAACACGAGGAACACTGAACATAATGTGTATTTTGTGCCTGTAAGTGTAAATAATTTCAGTTTTTAGTTTTGTACTGAGATAATATGCTTAAAGTTCTGAGACAGCACCGTGGCGTTATTTTTGTGCACTTCCTTCACATCTGATATTGCCTATCCTCTCAAATATTGACCCATTTTCCATCGACTTAACTCTGGATGAAAAGAAGTGGAGTTCGGGCCTGAATGCTTATTTTGAACATGGTTTTGACTTTGCACTTTCTTAAGAATAACACATTTTGAAGAGTATTATAAAAGCCCGAGACAATCACAATATGTCCTTTAGTCAGCCTGGCCTTGGAGCGTTTGTTTCCATGGGTCAAATGTCCATGTTTTGTTGTATATGTACGAGGTCTTGAGCGAATGGGTCAAACTTTTCAAAAACCTTGGTTAAGATGAACAAAAACTTGTAATATATGTTTTCAAATCGACATTTTATGATTTCATATACAATGAAACTTCATGTTGAATAAGAAATATGATATTAGACTTTGCATAGAGGTCATAATTGCTATTAAACTGAACATATTCGATAGAAAAATTTATTGTGTGGATGAAAAACACCATCAATATAAATACAACATCAATATAAATACGACACAAATGAAAGACACTAAAGGATATAACTTGGAGTAGAAAACGTTAGCTTGAGGGAAATTGGAAAAAGTAATTCCACGTTTAAGATGAGATGGTCTTCAAATATAGCAATATGAACTGTAATTCCCATATTTCAAAATAAACATCACAAAACTCGTAACTTTTCCACATCAGAGCTCCTTGGTTTAATCCAAATTCGACTTACATTGGTCAACTTGCTGTCTAAAATCTTTTTAAAGGGGCCAAGATTTCCAGCTTTGAGAAGTCTTAAATCTTACAACTTCTAAAGCTCTATTTGCACGGGATTCGTTTACTTGGCGACGTCTCTAAAAGTGAAATTACCACTCGGCGTTTCGAAGTATTGTTTTTGCATCAGGAAATGGCAGACTGTTAAACGCACTGGACCTTTTAATTCATCCATGTTGCTAGCGTTTCAACTACCGTTCAACTGGCGTTATGTGCCTGCGTGAGACGACGTTCTTCACCACGTTGTTGTGATCGGAATGGTTTCCAGGCGATCATATTTCTTTTGAATCCTTTCATTCTGACACCTAAACTTTCCCAAAGAGCCTCAATGCTGCTTTTCTGTTGTTTATTGTCAGAAAAAAAACCTAAATTGGAGAATGGTGAATTAATCTTATTCATTTAGTTCAAATCTGGATGTAAAATGGACTGTAGAGAGATTTTGAACCACTTTAAGATGCAATGCGCTGGATAGAAACTGATGCGAGCGGGCACATGGGATTAGATGCTACCTGAGGACCTCTGAGTTTGCTGAAATACAGTAGGGAAAATTCAGGGACATTTTTACAGACGTGGATGATTCGACATGACAATAATAATGTAATAATGACATTCGTAATTACAATTTATGCAGTGTCGCTAAATAAAACGAATCCCGTCCAAATAGGGATTAATTGCTGTTTTTTTTTTTTTTTTTTTTTCAAAGTTTCTTGTCTTTTGACATTCTTTCTATTGGGTATTCCCTGATGGTGCATTAGAGGGTGGGTGTACTGGATCGGAGTGGATTTCCTTTGGGGACATTAACTGGAAATGGCGCTGGAGTGGTCCCATGGGTGAGCCACGTTGATGACATCATGACTGCCAGTGCAAGTGAAACTCACTCCAAGCCCATTAAATCAGATAGCATGATAATTTGGTCTAATTTTCCGTCCGTCGCACTAATTGCATGTGACGGTGGGCTCCGGAGACCACTGTAATGTGCTTGTGCCGGTTAAAGTGACTGTGATGGGGGCTGCGCTTCAACTCAGCCACAGACAGGTGAGAGGAGATTTAGTTTTCTAATGTAGCGTGATCATCCTCGAGTAGATCATAAGAAAGTCCATATTTTATTCAATTTATCCCTAGTACTGTAATTTTGTTTGTGTTTAAAAAAGACATGAATATATGTAGAATAAAATAAGAAAACACTGTATAATAATAATAATAATCATAATCATAATAATAATAACTACACTTTTAATAGCCTAAAAAAGCATGAAAGGAGACAATGTGCTTTTGTTCAGGGTATTCAGCTATAGCATGACTAGTTCATTATTTTACCTTTTCGTTCATTGTAAACTGCAATATTGATCTAAAACGGCTTAATGATAGAAACGGGTCCATTTGCCTCAAAACTGGTTAGCCCCGCCTCTTCATCGAGACATTTCACCGTAACAAACAGCAGATTGTCATTTACATGTTTTTATTTTTGAAAAGTGGCTACGTGATATTTTTTAACCCTACAAAAGTCTTAATATTTCAAATGATCACATCTAAGTATAAGTATGTGGGCGGGGATAGGGAATAAGTGAAAACAGGAATTTTCTGAGCATGCGCACTATAACTTTAAACATAACTGTAAACTTGTGTACATAGAAATGCCTATTTTTATTTTTATTGTATAGTAATTTTAAATTGTTTCCTAATGCATGCCCTTTTTTGATTGAATATATGTATAATGTTCTGTTTTATTATTACTCAGTGTTTTATGTTGCGCACCTTAAGGGCCGAGACAAGTTCCTACGTTTTTGAATTTTGTGTTCATTGACAATGGCAATAAACTCTTTCTGATTCTGAGTGTGGCACCTTAAGCCGAGAGACAAGTTCCTTTGTTTGTGAATTCTGTTCATCATGACAATGGTCAATAAACTCTTTCTGATTCTGATTCTTGAAACTCTTTCCTGATTCTGAGTTCAGAATAAAGAATCAGAAAAGGTTTATTGCCGTTGTCAATGAACAAAATTCACAAACATAGGAACTGTGTTCTCGGGCCTTTAAGGTGCAACCATAAAACACTGAATCCATAATTAATAAAACAAACATACAGGAATATGAAACACTATATGAAATCGAAAAAGGGCATTGTTAAAAGTAAGAAGAACTGAGAGACACCACGAATTGCATTACGTGTAATATATGTCACAGCATGATTAATATACTATATTGTACACAAGAATTTACAGTCTAGAGAAGTGACACGGCATGTGATGATGCCATTAAGTTGTACTAGTGCAGTGAATGCATTGATATACTGAAGGTGTAGTTAACAGTGCGCAGTCTGTTTCAGAGAAGCTGGTTCATGAGTCCAACGGCAGAGCGGAAGAAACTCGATTCTTGTCGGCGGGAGGTTCTGCGTCCGGCATGGGACCGTAGCCGTCCCTGCGCTGTTAGGGATTAGGCATCAAATAGTGTCCATGAGTCCAGAGAGATAGAGTTGAAGCGCGGGTCACGCTGTGATCGGCGTTCACCATGCTCGTCCCAAGAGCCCTGGAGACGTACAGGTCCTGCAGAGATGGAAAGTCTGGCAGGCCGATCACCTTCTCAGCAAATTACGGAACAGATTCACAAAATGCTGCTCTTGTAGGTCGTCTGTTGTGTCCCTTGGACTGTGGCTCCAGTACGTGCATCCACACGTGAGTGGTTATAAGTGAGAGTGAGGATGGACTCAATGATGGCCGTGGTAAAACTGCACCATCATCTGCACTGGCAGCTTGGCTGTTTTCCTCAGCTGCCGCGGAGAGAGTTACATCCTCTTGCTGGGCCTTCTTGATGAGGGAGCTGATGGTTGGGCTCCCATTTGAGGTCCTGGGTGATGGGGGAGTCTGTCATGGTGAGGGGGGGGGTCGTCTGCAGGACAATACAAGATTACTCAACATGCAGGAATCAATCAAAATACAAACTTTGTGTACACTAATTATGACAAAACGCTGTTGTAACAAGGAGAAAAGCTCATTAAAGTTGATAGTGGCATATGTCCCCTTTAATTAATAGCCTAACTCTCATTAAGTAGTTACTAAGTGTAAAATCTTTAACACACCCTTTGTACATCGTTATTATAAGGTGGTACAGATAAATAAATAAATAGGCGTGAATATAATTAAATTGAAATAAATAAAAAAACTGTGTTAAGATGGATATATAGTAATATTTATAGTGCTCTGATATCAATTATAGATTTATGGCCTTAGTTATTAGTAACAGAGAGCATATTATAAAGTTAGATTTTACATTCATTAAAATGTATTGTCGGGGGGAAGAAAAAAAAGAGAAGAGAAAAGTTGCTCAACATGTTAACATATGTGTCGTATTTTTGCAGCCAAATTGAAGATTTGACCGCCGCACAAATAAATAGGCTACGCAGTTGTTTATATTCAGTGAAACAGTATTGTGAAGGAGTCACTTTAAGCTCACGCACCCTTCTGTATCCTTGAGCACATTCGGATATCAATGTGCAGTTGAAAGCAGGCAGTGGTTTCAACCTTCACGTATGATTTTTGCTTCTTGTTAAATCCTTATCCGTTCAGTGGTCTTTGCGTCCATAAAAATCCACAAATTAAAACCATTGCTTTTTTTTCCCTTCAAACTTGCAACAGCCAAATTTTTTTTTTTTTTTTTTTATACACAATTCACACAAAAATCTACTTTTATGAGCTTTGAAATTTGTTACAATATTGTTCATCATTATTGCGCTAAAAGTTGGGTTTCGATCAATCCCTGCTTCCCCTATCCCCACCCACAATTATTTGAAAAGTGAAGACTCCAAGTGATACATGCCGGGTTCTAAAATGCCACTTTTCAAAAATAAAAACATGTAAATGACCATGCTGCTCGTTTCGGTGAAATGTCTCTATGAAGAGGCGGGGTTTATTAGTTCTGCAGTTTTGAACAGGGCGTCAATGGACCCGTTTCTATCGAACAATATTTTAAAAAATCAACTGATTTTGTCTTCCTATGACGGCTCTCTCCTCGACAAAATTGCAGTTTACAGTGAACAAAATGTGAAATAATTATCTATTCTATATAAGTGCCTGGTAATAGGATAATGATGTCTCCTTTAAAGAATGAAAAATGCACATTTCACCTAATAAAATGGAATCAACATGTACAGTGACTGTTCTATGCTCAAGCCTGTCAAATCACAATATTCAAAAACGTTTAGCGCTCACCCTTCCACCCTTGCATCCTTTTCTCCCGCAAACAAACGGCGTCCCTCACTGCCCTCTCCTCTTTTCTTCTCGAATTTCTTTTATCACTGCTTTTCCTCCCCCGTCTCCCTTCGGCGCCTCCTAGAGCTCGGCGGGTTTTCTTTTGAGCGCTCGCCGGCTGACAGGTTGTCACAGATAATAAGTTTTAATTCCCGTTGTGGGACCTAAACTCGCTCGCCTTATAATTTCCTCATAATTTTAATCCCCTTTGAAGCACTCAGATGTAGATGGCTGAGATGTCAGATATAACGCAGTAAGCAGAGACGGTAAGGTGTTCTAATGCTCTTGTGCCGGACTCTTTTGTCAAATAAAAGACAGGCAGGAAGTTTGATTTGGATGTTTCTAAATCTAAATGAAAATTGTTTCACTGTCTACAATTGTTGATACTTCTTATATGATCAATAAAATAGGTTATTTGCTAATAGAAATATAAAGAATAATAATAGATCATAGTTAGGTTTGAATATAATAATGTATATACAAGGTGATTTAGCCAGTTAACCTCTAAAATGTAATTCTCTAGTTTTATTATTATTATTATTATTATTATTATTATTATTATTATTATTATTATTATTATTATTATTATTATTATTACTATTTTAGGGTTTAGTTACATCCAGATAAACAATGTCTTCATATAGCTGTGTTATAGCTCCAAGTTTGTTCCTTTTTCCTACTAGACCGTTTCGACTGCTCTATCTAATGTGGATGTAGAGGCTGGACGACAGCGCCATCTGCAGTCCGTCTTCTTCAGGACAGTATCTCAGGGTTCGAGAGAGTAAAAAGGCCCCCTCATCCCAGTTTGTAGTCTTATTTTACACTGGTTTCCGTATTCCCATTGCCTCCAGCTGCGATGTTTGTGGTCCTCCTTCCCAATGATGTTTGCTCCATCCCAGTCCATAAAGTGGTTCTCTCTTTAACAGTGATGGAACTGTCAGGTAAGAAAAGCAAATCTGAAAAAAAGAACCTTTTGAATAAATGATCAGAAGACCAAATGAGTCTCATTTGGGCTGTTATTACATTTATTCAAGCTGTACTATGCGCATCCAGCAGGGGGCCAATAGACGTTCAAATGTTTGCTCATGTATGATTTTATTCAATTATTTTTACTTAAACCAGCTATATGAGGAGTGTGGATCATTTTTGAGTAAGAATACCATTTTCTAGCCTTTTGTCCAGTAAAACCCAAAAATCGGGATTTAAACTTCACCAAAAATGCCAAGTGTCAGTCATAATCGCCTTTTAATTAAAGAAATACTTTGAAAATACGTTTATATTACATTTAAGGTTACAAAGGGGTGGGACTTTCTCTCTGGAACTTTGGGAGTTTTCAAAAAATAAAACGGGTCAGAAATAATGATAAAACATCCCCTCATCGTCCAAAGTCAAGCGTGTCTGAGAATGAATGAATGAATGAATGAATTCCTGTGAGTGCAATGGGCTGAATGTCCCTGTCGATGGTGAGGACAGCATGAGATTTTTGGTAAATAAATAGATAAAATTACATTCCATATAACAGCCAATTGAACCAGTTGGTAATGTTGATTTCTCTGGTCGCGCTTCACTGATTCTCAGATCTGCTCTTCTGATGAAATATGACTGAACTGTACCGATCTCTTAATACCCGTCTCTCTGTCAAATCACAGCCTGCTACCTTTACCTCTCTCCAGCTATTCATCCCGCTCCTCCCCCCTTTAGTTAATCTGCTGTTTCTGTTACGTTGAATCAACTATCGATAGCCTCTCGACCATTTGTGTGTGTCTGGTACACATCAGCCAGAAGTGAAACAGAGACTCCCTGACTTTGGTGTGCTATGTGAAGTGAGTCCAGCCCTGATCCCCATTTGTCCCAGTGGTGATATGCCTAAACGCACCGCGGCCGCTCTGATGGACACTCCGCCCGGCTCTCGCTCCGCTTCACCTCTCCCTACCCGCTCTCTCCCCCGCCCCGCACTGAATAATACGGTGTTCAGAAATTCTAGTAAGGGATTTCGACCCATTGGTGTGCTCGGTATCCCAGATTTTCTTATTTCTTTCTCTTCTGTTTTGCTAAAGCCCCTTGCTAGCCCCGCAGCTTCTGGGCCACGGCAAAAATCCCCAGCCAAGTGAAGCCAGTGCAGACGCAGGATAAGTTGGTCGGCGTAAAAATTTGCTCTAAGTCCCACTGAATGTAAACGAAGCGCCGTCACCCTCAAGCCTTTCCTTGTGCTCGCCTTGGATGGCTGGGTAGGTTTTCTCTGGTCCATAAAGGGAAAAAAAAACAAAGATGGCTACTCGGAATTCAAGACTTGTGTTCCACTGCAAAGTCACAGATGAGATCAGATTTATTGTCAGCATTTGGCCCGACAGATCATACAATACGGTTGCGTTTGGTTGTGGTTTGAGCCCAGTTTTAGTCCTAGCGTAGACTTGGTTTGGTTGTGTTCTAATCCTAGTTAACTTAAGTCCTGGTCTAGTCCAAGTTTAGTTACGGAATATGTTCGAGTTTTGTCCAGTTTTGTGTGAATGCACCCTAACCAGTTTGATAATCCATAGTAAAATCACTTTTGTGTCTCATTCCTCACAATACTTCACAAATCCACCTATTAATGTACATATATAAGTATTTACCTGGAGTACAAATCTTTCTAACTCGTCCATAACTCTCAAAAACCCTTTGGCACATGTTTAATATTCACATGCATTCGTTTTAAAGCGCATGCAAGGATTTCGAACAGCTTTTTCAGACGGCAAAGTGAAACTGCTTCTTCCTGGTTGACAAGAAATACACTTACTTCAACATTAGCCACCGACAGCGTGCCACGGTCTCATTTTGTGCTGCCCGGGTACCCCCATCTTTAACCTTGGCCAGATGATTTAGTAGACAAACTATTATTAACTTCCTCTAATGCGTAGCTATAAAACGCTCTGCATTATCCTCCTGCAGTCTGTCCTCACCATCAGCCCACGTTGAAAACACAGCTGACACTTCCACCTATAGCCGAATAATCTACCGTGATTGTTTTTGTCACCCGGGCGGATCGTCTCTCTGCTCAGACTTAGGTGCATGTATTGAGTACCTTTTCCCTCTTAACATCTATGTCATGGGTGCTCCAAGGGGCCCGTCCCATTGGACTTATCCCGTGATGGATGTCCTTAATGAGGGGTGTTAATTTAAAGTCACCTGCAGGCTGTAGCTGTTTCCGTCCAGGAGGCTGGTATCAGTGTTCTGTGCCGCGCTGACATGGGGAGGCCCAGGGAGAAGCCAAGGAGATGGAATTGGATTTGAAGCTCTGAGGCAGGTAATAAAAAGCAGCACTCCCACACACCAAGGAATGTGATTTCCCCAAGTACCCCTGGCAGACATGTTGAATTCCTGCCGCCATAATGTATAGGCGCTATTCATAACAGGGGAAAAGGCCCAGGCGACTACACTACTCAAGCTTGTTTTCTCATTAAAATCATCTTTCCCTAGTCTAAAACGTGCCACCTAAACAATATTTCTAATGCGCTTTTATTAAATGCCAGGACTTAGAACGTCATTGGTTGCTATGGTAATAGTTACTTTGTAGGGAAACTGTTTTATTGTACCGGTGCTACAATACACAGTTGTGCAAGGAAGAATGATAAGGCTCTGGAGTTGAAATTGCAATTTGCCACAGTGGAAAATGTGCCCCCAAAGAAATGAAAAGAAAATAGTGGTTTGGGATTAAGTACGAAGCATTTTACCACATTTTGCATATTGTTTGTCTTTTGTTAGAATGGGATGCTAGAGGATAGATCCTTAAAGCCTTGTGCTGTTTTGTTGCTGAAGGTTTTTCTGCAGAAAATTGTTTATAGTGTTGAGCAAGTTATGTACTAATAAATGTTTTAAATATATATATGTAGATATATATATATAATAATCATGTGGTTGTGTTTTTGTAAAGAAGTTTTTACAATTCTTTATAATTTAGACATTATGAGTGGAAATTACATGAAAGTTTTTTGATAAATAAATGTAATTATGTTTCACTAAATAAATTAATTGCTACATCGGATTTAATTTATTTTGTGGCATTTATTCTATAAACAGAACTTAATTATGTGAAGATGATTGATTTCCTCCAAAGCTTTAAATGTAATTCTGCAAAATGATAAATTAATGATTTCCCTGAAAGTGTTCAAATTGTATTGGATGGAAACTGTTATTGTCTGTTATTTTGATTTTTTTCATATAATAAACTGAGATGAAGAATGTCTTACAGTGCAGAGTCTTGCACATAAGTCAGGCTTTATCATGGCGATCTCTGAAATATATCTGAGAACATTATGAACATTATGAACATAAATTGCATAATAACTTGGATGAGTTTTCCACATTGCCATTGCTTTTGGTTGAATGTTTGGAAAAATCCCTTCTCCGTGTCGCACTCCGGCTTGTTCTGCTCCGTGTCGATTGTCATTTACATCGCACACGGTCTTTCCCTGTGTCTGTTTTAGAAAAGACTGCTCCCTGGAGCTTCATGGATGTAATGAGGTAAAGTCAATCAGCTCCTGGAGAGAAATCAATGCAGGTCAATACTCTGTTCCACATGCGCTTTTGCAACACAGACCTCCTGCTTTCAAAGGCCCAGGTTCAATGGCTTCGGTTCAATGGCTTTAACAACAAACGTGTAGTAAAGCGGCTTTACAATGGGCTTCATACAGATACTCTGTGTGTGCATGGATGTAGCAGAAAGTGTCGCAGTGATATATATATATATATATATATATATATATACTATGTATATGATGTGTTGTGTGTGTGATCTGTGTGTGAGAATGAAGTAGTCGGATGTATTATATATATATATATATATATATATATAAAATATATATATATATATATATATATATATATATATATATTGTATATATACTATTATATATAATAATTTGTTTTTAATGATTAGATAAATATGGTGAGCAAAGCCAGCACAGTAGTGATGGGCGATATACTGATTTTTGATTCGATCGATACCAAGTAAGTTTGGTACTAAATGTACTGAAACTGCACTACTACTGAATTTTTGCCCAATATCAATAATATCCATATTTGGTATTGCTCTAACCATCCCTACAGCACAGAAGCAACAACTATATTTTTTAAATACTGTTACAAATAATTTCATGTCAAAGTATAAATATAAGAGGTTATGCACTGGCATGTTTATCTGGTTTTCTACTTCTCTTTACTTAATTTTCTTCATTTAGATGTCAGGGACAAACTGAATACGAAGCAGAGTTGTAGACTTTTATATTTGTTAATAAATGTCGCAGCTATTGCAGTTATGTTTTGAGCTCTTACAGGAGAACATTTCATTACTCACCATAGACTCTCACTGTTTACATTTTTGAATGCTGTGATGTCACCGGCACAACCAAAATGCATGTATTGATGTCATTTGTAGTCATTTGCAGTGATTTAAGTAAGATGATTTCTGCAGAAAGTCCAGCCTAAAGACCACTTTACGACGACTATCAAATCACTTTCCACCCTAACTGTTGCCACTGTACGTAACAGCCTACATCTCCCGTCTCCAGTGTCCAAAGCCGGTGGATGGGCAGCCTGTTACTGCTTAAGCTCTCCCTCACTTCCTTCTTGTGTGGACCAATCTCTGCACAGGGATCGCCCAGAGCTGGAACTAAGCCACACTGACACTGATCTGTCTAAATAAAGCAACCCCAGTCCGCGCTAACGCTCCAGGTTAGCCAAAGTGAAAGTGTCATTTTGTGTCAATGATGTCTCCCTGCTGCCACAGACTTCCTCTTTTCCACGACCCATTTCACAGGCGCATTTGCATATAACACACAATCCCCGTCTTCTTTTGTGCTAACATTTTTAAGTCAAAAATGCGGTAAGTACAGTGCAGCAATCCACCGGTGCTAATCCTCGGGTAAAAACATCATTAGTTTGTTTTAATGCGCCAAGATGGAAGGTGAGTGACACTAATGGGCGCGGTGTAAAAAATGGTGTCAATCTTGGTGCGGCGATGGTTCAGTGAGCAGCGCATTAAGGCTAAAAGTATTTCAGGGGCTTTAAGTGTGCCGGTTCTCTCTTGAGCCATGTGCGTGAAGAGGGAATGGCCACTAAGGTGATTTGAAAATAGCTTCCAATATTCATAATGGGGAGAAAATACAGTGTGTATGTCAGCACAAGGAGGAAGCTCTCTATTGTACTGGAGATGCATTACCAGGAGTGGCTTTCCATCGAAATGTTAACCCAATCAAGCCAGATTCTAACTATCATATTAGTCACATTATCTTTTTCATGCTGACAGAACATAATGTTGGACGGCAGGTTTTCATTAAAAAGAAAAACACCTTTTGACTCGGCGTGTACGCACACGTTACAGTAAGGTATGTGGTAAGATAGTCATTGATGACGCGTCGTTTTATTGTACGATTCCCGCACAGGCTTAAAAAAAAAAAAAGATGAAACGACGGAAGAACTTAAAAGCAGGTAAACAATATAAATGGCATTGCAGAGAAAATAAAGTTAGCATAAAGGCAACGCTATGGTGTTGCAGAGACCCTCGCTTCACTGAACAGGGCCTTTGTGATCAGAATCAGAAAAGGTTTATTGCCATTGTCAATGAACAAAATTCCCAAACATAGGAACTTGTTTCGGCATTAAGGTGCAACATGAAACACTGATCAATAACAAAAACAACATATATAAAATCGAAAGGGCATGCATTAGATTTAAAATTCTTATAGTATAAAATGAATAGGCTTACTATGTACACAATTTACTGTTACATTTGACACATGTGAGTGCAGAACGTGACAGTGCAGTGATTGAACTGTAGTTCAAGTGACAAGTGTTTAGAAGTGTTCATGAGTCCAACGGCAGAGGGAGAGAAGGGTCCGCTGACGGTCAGGGGTCAGTGATGATTGCACGTTCTCCTGTGTCAGTGGTTTTGTCCGAGCACCCCCACCACCAGCATGCAGGACTGGTTGGTCCGGTTGTGTCCTAAGCCTCAGTCTGATCTATGCAGTTGTAATGAATGCATTCTGATGTGGAATTGCTGAGACCAAGGGAGGCAATGATTTATGACAAAGGCTCAATTTGGCTTCGGGATTGTTGGGGACATTTTTATCGATTTTTTTTCTCATGATTTTGAACAAATCATAAGTGATTTCCTGTATTCTGGTGTATTCTTGATGTACTATTTTAGGTCACTGCCCATTCAGACCCTTCGCTCTCCGTTCTCCCCTTTTTCATCAGACATACATGAATGGAGCTAAATACAACGATGTTTCTGACGTGGTAAAAACTCAAAACCTGACCGTCTCCATGGAGATTCTATAGCTGGCATCTTTTAGCTAATCCCCACGCTGTTTTTCACTCACTAACAACACATACATGCAGTGGGTCGGTCGGTCGTGCGGAGGAAAACAAGCGTGTTCTCATGATGCATTACCAGGAGTGGCTTCTTATCTAAATATCTGGGATCAGCAGGAAGAATGCACATCACGTGACCGCCCCCTTTTTGATCAAACCAATTACTTTAAGGATGCCAGCACAGCAGAACCTCGCAATGCGGACAAGCTGCAGATGTTGTATAAGATTTATAAGCAATTTGCAGCCTGATTACGGACAATCGTGGTCGTTAAATCCATAAAACATGATTAAGTAGTAAATAGCCCCAGACCAGGAAAGCTGTTCCTGCTCGTGACTGTATTAGCGGGAAAAAAGGCCTTATATGAGGACCTATATGAGCCCTTAGCGACCATGGGACATTAATGGGGTTGTATCAAAAGAAATGGGAAAATAACTGGACTTCAATACCTTCATTTTATTAGATGAGAGGTAACAGGGGTCAAGTGGTTGTGGTGGGTATGAAGCGGAGACAAAAGATAGAGAGATGTTTTATCACTTATTACGATAGAGAAAGGAGTGGTCTTGGTCGTGTGGATGGATATTTGGTTCACTGACAATGGCAGTGAACTTTTGGAGTACAAGCAATTGTCTGGACAAGCTCTACACGCAAAAAAAAAAAAAAAATTCCAATCCTGCCAAGATTTTTCTTTGGAGAAGTAAAGCTGCTGCTGAGAGGTATGGGCTGAGTAGATATAGTAGAGTATTTTGGGGGGTTTTGAATTCCTTTTTCAAAGCTGAAGCTAATTTCACTAAAACATAGATTTAGGAACTTGTAATGAAATGAAATGTCTACCAAAAGAGTCATTTTTTTTTTCATATATATTTTATGTGTCCTTTATTTTTTTAAAAGGACAAATATTGCAAATGTGACTTTGGTGAGCTTTTAACCATGTTCTAACACGGTTCCCTCATCAAAAACATGCCTGGAGTAGCATTTAGCTTCATTCATGCTAGTTCTCTGCTGTTTTTACGTCCATAAATCACTTCCATGTCTCTGTCTAATCACAGTCAGTGCGGCTGCATGCTTCCCTGAAAACTGAAAAACAGGCTTTTTTTTATGAGCCTTTAGAAATTCCCTCTGCAGCCAGTAGACGGTGCCAAAACTCAGTTAGTCCCGTGGGAAACAGCAGAGATCTAAATGTAATTTTGTTTTTTAGTTCTAAAACAAAAGATGCTAAACTAAAGGCACTCAAGGGCATGTCAGAAACAGAATGGGGTTTATTGCATTCTCAATGAACCAAATTCACAAACTAGGAACTTGCTTTGGCCTTAAGGTGCAACATACAACAATAAATAATAATCGTACAGTATATGTAAAAAAAAAAAGTTGATTTTTATGTCTAAAGGCTAATAATACAAATAATGCATCTTGACATATTTGTCCTTGAATTTGAGTGTTTGGAGTACAAACTGACCCTGATTCTCTCTAGAATGGTTGAGTTGACATAAAATAAAATAATAATAAAATAAACCAACGCATTGAAAGGCCCCGCCCCAGTCGAACCCAGGATGTTTTTAGAGCATATAGCGTTTAGTGTATGTTTTCCAATCTAAAAAGTATTATTTTTCTTCAAACTTTACTTTTTGGTACAATGTTATTTCCATCTTGTAATCTTTAACGTTTTCATTCAAACAGTCCCACTTTGACGCCACCGCTTTACCTTTGTCTACAATGAAACAATCATATTTTTGGTCATTTACAGTTACAGTGTAAACGTTTAAATATACTTTTTAAAGTTACCGGTATCCCATTTACAAACATGGAACAATTCAGTGCTTTTAATAAAGTTATGAGGACCAACATTGTCAAAAGTACTTTCACAAGTTCTTTCTCCGTTGGATATATAAATCACATTTCTTGTATGTAACTGCCAAAACTGAAGATGTTGATTTCGCAGATGGAATGCAGATATTGAATTAAAAAGCCTGTGTTGAGGCGAAGAGATTCAGCCTATAATTTGATAAAAGTGACAAGCCGTACAAATTGAATGTGGAAAGAGAATTAATAATTCAGGCCTCATGAATCCTTCCGGAGACACAGCGTAAAGAAGAGAAAACAGCGACGAGAAATAAGATCCCTGGTGAGAGCTGCTCCCTTTTCTTTACAGGTTCTGTCAAATCTGGGACACTCAGCTTTATGTTTAGAATTTTTCTCCTTTTAAATATTAGCTCTTCATCTAGATAAAGTCAAGAAAGTGGAATGGAATTGGAATTTGAGACGGAAATGTTACGTCTACAGGTTTCTGCCGACATTTTAGTGCACTACTTTTTACTCATTTTTAAGGTTAAACTTTGAATGTCTAAGTGTTCTTATGTGCAATCAAAAGTTTGTGGCACACACTGCAGAATGAGTAGTTCAAATTCAGCTTCAGAGGCGTATTGAAGTAGAAAAATCACACACCAACGGGAGGGTTGGAGATTCAAACCTTTTTCTAATTCCGTTTGTGTTTCTTCTGCGCTTTGTCTCCTGACTTTGTTAGCAGGAAGAACATTTACCAGATCACAATGTAATGTAATGTCTGCACCTCCACTTTGGCATCTCATTTTGTGTTTTTTTTACTTACATTGAATACCACACATAACATTCCATCATCAGCATGCCAACTACAGGCAGCAAACGGAATTACCATGAGAAAACAAACAAAGGCTAGCTTACCCCCCCTACAGGCACGTAGTTGTAAAGTAAATTTGACAGCAGAAATGGTCCGAAAAAAGGATTTATGGACTTAAAAACAGTACAGGTGAATATTGTCAATATCATCATACGTGTCCTCTAATGGAAACTGGATTGGTAACATTTTAAAATAAGGTTCCTTGATGAACTAGTTATAAGGTATAAATAAGCGATATTTATTTGTTTATCAGCACTTTGACAATTACTAGCATGTGTAGATAACAAGAACGTGTGTGTTAATAAACCATGTTCAAAATGATTATAAAGGCCTTGATATTTACTTTTTTAAAAGAAGCATTGAATTATTTTGACATAATAAGAAAAAACAAACTGAATGTCCACAATGCTCAAAAAATAGGAAAAAGTTACGAAACGTGTTTCTTCCAACCCTTCTTGTCTAAGATGGATTTACACAATTTCCAACAACATAAAAATTGGTAAAATAAATTAGTGTACTGTCAGTACATTTTCATTGATTTTTCAGTTCCTGAAACATTATTCATATGCATGCCAAATAGAAAAATGTCTACTATGAATACCAAACACTTAATTTCATCCATCAATATCAGAGTTTTATATTTTGCAAATATATTTTCCTTGTCATTTATTTTAACGTGGATTGTCTTTTTACTTAACTTGAGTTCCATATTCAAGTAATTGTACACCACATGTAGGAATGAAGCTGCTTATTAAACTGTTTTTAATAAACAAGTGGTAAATGCCCATAAATGCCTGGTGCTTATGAACGAATAACATTTAATAATAACTGTGCTTATTAATAGTTTAAAGAGCCTTAATCTAAAGTATCCTCACCCAATTTTGTGATTGCCTTTCTACAAATTAATACCTCAAAGTTTTGCTAGAACAACAACAACAACAACAACAACAACAACAACAACAACAACAGCACTCTCCTCTCAATAAGTAGGCCTAGATTTGGACTATTTCTCTTTTCTGGGTTCACCTCTTGGTCAAGAAGACAATGACTATTTAGCGGTCGTGTGTTCTCAACAGCACACGTCATGCAATTCAAATTTTATGCTCTCACTGGAACGTCTGTCATCATCCACTACAGCTAATAACCCAATCTGCAGCGCCGCACGTTCAGCCCGAGCCGCGTGACCTCCGCTTTCTCCTTGTTTATTGTTTAGCGTCTCCGTCCTTCCCTTTGCCCTCCATCCAGGCTTGTTTGTGATTTGCTTGGCCTCAGGTTTGCTTGCAGACTTGCCCTTTCTCTACAAAACCCTTGGTATTTGCGGGATGCCAACCCCCAACGGCCTACCTTGAAGATTAGACTGTACGGTATTGGTGAGCCAGTGCTTGCTTAGTACTCGTCCTATTCCAAAGCCCCACGGACGCGTAGTTGGGGAGCATCGTATTCGGGACATTACAATCATGACTGTTTTTCCGCCAGGTCAGATTCGCCGTTCTCTCCCTCGTGAATCTTGTGGTACTCGCTCGATAAGGTTCTTCGTCTTCTTAGCCGCCCAGCACTAAAACATGTGCAAAGCCGCCGAGACCCTCTTCTATCATCACTCCTGGACGCCATTATTTGAAATAGGCCGTGTTCTTCCGCTGCAATTTCCTGCAATCCCCAAATTGTATGAAGCCTTGTACTATCAGCGTGTACCCTTTTCCAAGCAAAAATAGCTATCTATCCAAATACATGACAACTTTTAGTAATTAAACTAATAAGCGAGTCATACTGAACACAATGAATCCAAGGTTTAGCGATCCTTTAAGATCAATACTATAGTACAAAATGCTTTTTTCTCCCATGTTATTTAGCTTAATGTACAGTGAAATGGGTCTGGCCGTTTTCTGTTAAAAGTGCACGTCTTGACTCTCACGCCAAATGGCTGTCAGCTCCAGTTAAAAGCTTAGATGCGCCGGACACAAAGGAGATCTGTAAAGCTGAAAAATCCAATCTCAAGTGAGCTGGTTGAAAAGCAGCTTTTTAATGACTAAATGATGTATGAAAACTAACGGCGCCATAAGTCAATTGCGGAGGTTACAGGGAGGACAGCGACATTTTCTTAGTTTATTAGTTGCTCAAATTACCTTCCACTTGTGGGAGAAATATAGTTTAAGTGAGCATAGTTTATAGGATTTTGTATTGAAAAAGCTGTTTTGTCAGCTACTTTGTAAAATTGCACACAACATGCCAAAGCAATCTGCATTCTTATCAGTGGAAGTGCCAAGTAGAGTATTGTAGTGTTCACATTCCATTAGTATCATTTGTCATTATGTCACCATTAAGTGATTGTCTGCCGAGGTTATGTCAACCGAGAAATCAAGCAATTGATTACATATGATATCAACATGCTGTAATTTGAATTTCAGCTTTTACCGTTGCCGCCTGGAACTGAGACCGAACCAAGACCAGAGTGGCTCAGCTCCGCCTCCGCATCCAAGTGCACAGCGTTACCTTTTTCCCCTGCTCCCTTCAGCCTTTTGTGTCACCAATGTTCCGACACAGTGTGCGCACGAACAAAGATGTAAGTATAGAGGCAAAAAAAAAAAAAAAAAAAAAAAGCATTGATTATTGTCGTATTTTACTGCACTTAACCAAGAAGTTTAAATGGAGGCAATTCAAAAAGCTCCTGTTGTATTTATCTGCAAAAAATAAACCTTTGACTTTATAGTGAGGATTTGTTTTTTACTTTTAGACATCATGTGTGTAACCACTTGTCCCACTCATGCTGTAAATATATAATGACAGATAAAAAAATTACATACTTTTTGGGAACATGTCGATTCAAATCTCCCCAAAAAAAAGCCTCTGTTTTTATCTATGCGTGTGTCTAAATGGTGGCAGTTTGCATTCCAGCCTAGCAACAAGAAGGTTCAGTTCCTTTTCTGTGTGCAGTTTGCATGTTCTGCCCGTGTCTGTGTCGGTTTCCCGTACCATACATGTGTAGATTGGGCTCTCCTGGTAAATATATTCGAAATATTTTTGGTTAAATAGAATAAATAATATTGCGGTGGAATAAAAGATGAACGAAGAAAGAAAGAAAGAAATCAAAAAGAGAGCGAGAGAAAGAGAAAGAGAAGGAAGGAAAGAAAGAGGGAAAGAAAGAGGGAAAGAAAGAAAGGGAGAACTGATTGGAAGAACGAGTAGAGGAACAAATGAAAGAAAGAACGAATGAAAGAAAGAAACGGAAGAACGAATTGGAAGAATAAATGGAAGAACGAATAAAAGGAAAGAGCGAATTTTAAAAAAGAAAGGAAGAAAGAAAGAATGAACAGATGAACAAAAGAATGGAGGAAAGCAAGAACAAATGAAAGGAAGAAAGAAAGCTGTAAATAATTAAATGACCTTAGCACTTTGTCGCTTTGATCAACAAAATCTCAAGGTTAGCACATTTTAATTAACAATACAACACTCAAATTATGGATGATTTGCCTCAATAAGTGTTTAATTTATGCTTATATTATTTTTAAAGTACAATATTTTGTACTTTAAAAATACTATACTAACTGTAAACCCATTTATAACGGCTCGCTCATTCAACTGTGTCACTATGTCCGCCTGGCTAGCATCGTCGCATATTCTTGAACCACAACAGGACAAATAAACTTCATCATCATATTTTTCTCATCATGTGACACATCATTACCGCTAGCATGATGTCTCAGCGCGCTTGCGTTCGTTTTGTTGTTTGTCCACATTCTCATTACTTGAGGGCATTTGTTTGACCGGGTTTCAGCAGAAAAAAATGTAGCCTACATTAGCGCTCAGTTTCGTCTAATCCCATCATCTGTCGTTAGCCTACCCTTGCTACGTGGTGGAGCCCTGCGCTGAACCACTGCCCCGGGGCCACGCATTCTCATTCAAGGGGTCCAGAAACGGCTCCTGTCCAGTTCCGTGCGATGCATTGACCTACATAAGCACAATGAGCCGAAGAGTTCACGTCCATCACAGGCTAACGTGGGGGGACATGTACTTGGCTTAATAAGGGAGGAAGGAGCTACAAATCTGCAGTTGTGAGTGGTGCGTGATGATGTGTGATCGTTGTTTTTGCTCGGGTCAGAATGCTTTCACGACGAGTGAATGGGCAGAGAATGATTGGCGGGAACGAAGATCTCTGGGCAAAGATGAGCCGAGCATAGACGTAATAATATCGACGACAAGACATTTACCGTTTAAAAGATTACTAAAATGATACTACTAATGGCCATACAGGGTACATATTATTTCATAAAAATACAGCAATGTAGCCAATATATGGGGTCATATGTATTTTTAACGTAATAATTATGCATCAGCATTTGCAACCTTATTTTGCTAAGGTTTGTTAAGTACCACCTGAGGAAAAAAACTCACTCACCACCAGCTCTTTATCAGGTCTTTAGTAGAACTATTCCAGGTCTAAAAGACATCATTTGTGCCATAGTTCTGAAGAAGACCTCACAGAGAGTAGGACAAAAATGTGTGTAAAATTGTCTCTTAATTACACACATATCAAAAATGACCTCACAAACCACCAGAAGGAGCTCATGTACCGCAATTGGTCCATGTACCACAGTTTAAGAATCACTGATCTAGCGTATTATGTCCTGTAGCCTACACAAACAATGCAGAGGGATAAGAAACACGTACACGTCAATTTAAGGGCCATAGGTCTGCCTTTTGATGGTTCTCCTTTCGGCATTGTCCAAACGTCAGCACTGAAACAGCTGCTTGAACAGAACTACAACACTATCTTCCACTCTCTCTAAACATTATGTTAATTCACTGCTTAATTAATTTCATGCGGTGACATCTATGGCCTGCCTTTGAAACGGGCTTCGCTGACGTGACGGCCGCCCGCATGCATTCCCTGAGTGGTGCAAGTGGTAAAACAAGCAAATGCATAGGCCATTAGCTATTTTTGAGGCAGCAATAAAACCACAGTGCATAATTCATGGAGCGTGGTGCTTTCAGGAACTGTCAGAGGAGAAAGGAAGGTAGTGTGACGTTACCAATACGCTAAAAGAAGTAGATTTGCCCCGCATCAAGTGTATTTAACAGAACCAACAGAACCAAATTCCAATGACTTTTTAATCCGTTAAAAAATATATATATAAAATGAATGGCAACTTTTCCTACACGTTAGCTTGGTGTCTCTTTGGAAACCGACCCCCAAGTGTATACCCTCCGCCTGTCAATGTTCATTTGTTTTCTGCTCAAACCAAGACCAGAACCAGAACTTCAACCAAACCCCCCCCAAAACCCTTCCGCATACACCTCCCAAACCGACCCCAGATCCAGAGAGTCTTTTGATTGAGTCTTCGCCAAACCTAACCGCACCAGAGACCTTAGCCTTGACCAAAACCATCACAGCCCTCTAACTCGGACCTCCCAGACACCTCAGAACCAGGCCTCGTCGGGAATCCACGCCCCAAAATATACACTGTTCAGAAGAGCACTATTCAAAGACACGTAACGACGCATTGTCAGCACAAACATCCGTCGCTTGTAACAGCCCATTGTCTGGCGTACAACATTAGAGGTGACATACAGTGAAAGATGAAAAAGTTATCAAATGTCTCTGAAGAAATGAGTCTGAGGATATTCAGTTGAAGCCAATTAACGCTTTAGCACATCTGCAACAATTATCCCTACTTCGGTCCCAATTGTTCAGCTTTACGGTCTATTTATGTTCGCCGCACGACTCCGTCTCCTCCATCAACGCCCATTGTGCATATCTGAGGAGCTGTACAGCATTATGAAAATGCTATTGTGATTAAGGAGACCTGATTTCTCCCTCTGAGACGACAGAAGTGCCACGTCGCCTGCCTTTTGTCTCCAGATTTGCTTTATTCTCCCCGATGCGTCGCTGTTGCTTTAAGGTGCCGTAAAATCAGGCGTTAAACCAAATGGAACTTGACAAGTGTCTCATTCATTTGCGGCCGATGTTTGTCCCTGAAGTTAGCGACATCAAGCCTCTGGAGGTATAGGAAAAGATGACTGTAAATGCTTGCAGAAGTCTTGGGTCCTTTCCACTTTATGTAGATTGAGTTGATAGCAGTTTTATAAAAATGTTGGCCATTCTGTAGCAATAGTTTTAATATGCAATGAACTATATATTTTTTTTATATGCTGCGTTCATAATGGTGCAGACATTGTTCTTGCAAAATATATGTAAATGATATTCCAACACAACCACCAAGAGGCCCATCCCTGACCATTTACAGAATGTGTAATGTGTTGTTGTTTTTTTTTTTTAAACCAACATTTTAAACCTGATTTTACTTCCAATTCCAATACTATACTACTTACTAATACTGGTCAAACCTACTGTGGGTGAAGGCATTTCAATAAACATATGTATTACTTCCACTGGTTATTTTACTGTAGTAATGTAGAATTTAAATGAATATGACCTTATTTCAATATTTTTTAATGAATAATTTCAAAAACAGAACTCCTGACACATATGGACCAGTCCAATCTGCTGCTGTTAGAAAGTTTGACACAAAACAATGAAGAAATGGCCCTAATGCGTGTAACATTGATGCCTAGCCTTAAAATGTACTTTCTGCATCATTTTTTTGATATCCTAATTTGTTGAGTCAATATCAGTACCCCCAATTCTCCCTATTTTGTTTTGAAATGATAAAGAAGTAAACGTACAAAGGTTAATACAAATACATATTACATTTCTTAAGCGCTTCTACCATTTGTTTTCAGCACTCCCTTTTCAATGTATAGTTTTACATAAATGTTTTCAGTTGTGTTTCAGTTAGAATTATGAGTATATAAACAAAAAAATTAAAACTACCTTTAAAAAAAAAAAAGTGTTGGATAAATAAGAGCACTTCACCTCATCAGTGATTACTTAAACAAGAAAAAGAAAAAAGAAACACATCCCTATCTGGATTGCCCAAGACGTTTCCTCCATCACAGATTCAGACTTCCACCAATGACTGTATTCCACAATGCTCCACATTAGTCTGTATTGGTTTTGTACCAACATTCCTCTCGTCCTTTGCTCCCTCCTTCCCGCTCCCTGATGTACATTCAGAAAAGCTTCTTATCTTATTTGAGCAGTTGCTTTAGGTATTCCTGCAAACTCTGTGGGGCTGGAATTATAAATCACTGCGAAACAAGATGGCAATCAGAGCGTATTGTTGCACAGAAGACTAATGAAGGCGCCCACCCTGGTAAATGACCTGGAGATGTGCACAGATAGTGACTCCCCGCAGTCAGTGAGACACGATACACTAGATCTAACTCCGGCCTCCCATGATGCACTGGGGTCTGGCCTAGGCGAGATAAAGCCACAAAGGCAAACCAAATAGACTCTTTTGTCTGTTTGGGCCATTACAGGAATGCAAGCTGATTTTCAGCTCGGGATAAAATGTGTCTAAGATTCCCAGTAGTAACGCGAGCCTAAAGGCAATACAGAAAACGGCACTGGGGCCAATTTGTAATGAAACAATAATGTCTTCTAGTTTCTAATCCAACACAACTGCAAAAAAGAGTGACACACTGCAAAAATGATTTGCTGTGAACCTGGTCCCAGACCCTGCTGCATTTGACCAGAGAGTGGGACAGGCCGGCTCACCAGGCCATGGGTCAGTTTCAGAGCTCTTGCATAAGTAACAACTTACCTTGGTATCATCAGTTCAAATACAGACTTTGTCTTATTGCTAAATATTTGTCTCTTCTCAGCTCTGTTCCATCAAATAAAGTCTAAAATACGGTTGAGCGATACACTGCCTGCCCAGAAAGAAAAGTCACATTCTTCGTTGGACCGCCCATCGTGCCGTAATCAAAGCACGATGGGGTTCAGATCTGCAGTAGATTCGTTTCTGCTTCTCCTTAGAGGTTTTCTCTGCTTGATGCCAATCATCCGACCCTTCTCAATCACACCGACATCTGTTCCATGACCACGGGATTTGTCTTTCCACACTGTTGTTTGAGAAATGAGAAGCCGCTCACTGCATCAGTTGGGTTTAGATACCGTGTTGAAAGCATCTGAAATATCGTCACCCTTGCAGCAGTTACCCAGCGGGGGGCTTGTACCTATTTGCTTGGTTGAATCTAAGTGGTGACTCTTTTTTTGTTATTGTGTGCAGTGTACGTATTTGCATATAATTGCATCTTGTCTTTATTTACATTGTGTTAGAGTTTGTACAACCTCTCTGTGGCATAAATAACTATTGTTGTACTTCCAAGGGCTCATCCTGATCAAAGGAGTTAGTTTGTTTGAAGAATGGAGCGTTCAGAATATTTTATCTTAACCAGAGATCCCCTCTCAGCGGCTTGCCATCGTCCCACGCCCACCTTCCTTCATCAAATAGAAGTCTGCTTTTTTCTTCAACAATATGCACTCATCTACCCATATTTGCTACAGACACAACCTTATACCACAACATTTGGCATTGCATTTGTTTTGAGAGATAATATATGACACACATAGAGTAGATTATGTATAAACTGCAGTACTGGTCCATTATGTCGGATCACAGTGACATGTTTTTTCTTTCTTTTTTTATTCAAGAAAAACACAATTCAATTCATATGTACTGACAAAAAAAATATAATAATACAATCAAATAAAAATAAAAATAGGAAAAGTAAGGCATCCAAGAAAAAAAGCTATATTATTAAATTAAAAAGGAAGGTTAAAATGAGTTTTTTTTTTCAAGCCTGTAATGCAAGACAATACAGCTTTACTAAATACAACTCAGACTACAATTCTCATGCATCATTCATTCACTTCGTACTCGTGGTGATAAGCTACTAAAGCTACAGCTGCCCTTGGCTAGACTGACACCACATTCAAACTCGGCAAGGGTGGTGACGTGTCATGCCAAAGGACACAACGGCAGCAGCAGATTGGGCAGTAACATTTATAGCGCTGATTATTCATGCTTTTTATGTCCTGTGATGACTGTAGCTGTGGGTTTATACAGTCTTTTATATGGTCTGCCAATGCAAATGAAATGACAGCCCACATTTACAATTAAACTGGTGACACACAATAACAGATCCAAGAGGTAGTCAAAACAAAAGGCCACTAAAAAGGCGTGTATATTAATGTCTATCAGTTCATGGGAATCAATGCCGTATGGAACAGGAATTACTTCTTGCTTTCAAAAGATCTAAAGCAATGCAAATGAGTCCACCTTTTCATTAGTTGTTCATTATGTATGCAGTGGCTCTCAAGCAGTTCTTTTGTAAAGTTCAACGATCTGCTACAGGCATTTGGTGTTGCTGCCAGCGCCCAGATAAGAAAACAAGATTAGTGGATTCGTCTGAGAGGTGAATTTGGGAGAGCGTGAATCAAGGGAGCAAAGATGCATTTGTCAGTTTGTGTAAAAAATTGTGGGGGTTTGGTGAAGGCGACCCGGGGATTGGGTCAAGGGGCGGCTTCAGGTTGCAGCAGGGGCGTGGCTGACTACGCTTTCTGCACTTACGGCTTCTTTTAGAGGTGTTTTTGTTACTTCTTAAGTCCAAGTGAGGAGGGTTCGATTAAAAATGTGGTTCAACTGTTTGGAATCAAGGTAAGTGCTTTAAAAAATAATAGGACTATAAAATAAAATAGGACTATATCTTTTGTCAACTCACAAGCAACAAGCACGTGTATTGACTGTAATCTTAACACAGTATTTTACTATTATCAATTAAACAATAAGCCAAAAGCATTTAAATCATGTCATGCTGTTTTGTAACAGAGGGTCCTAAATAAAGGAGACATTTTATGCAAATAGACTTTTCGGGTGGACAATTTAATTTGCTTTTAAACCCAGCCCTATTTTTTGTACCTTAGAAAATGTTATTTCATGGCTCAAAAAAGTCTATTTTTCCTAATAGAGCTATGTCCCCTGTCTTATGCACTTTAAAGGAGACCTATTATGTTAACCCTATTATGTCGGTGTAATCCCTCATTCGTCCAGGAGTGTTCCATTGTAGAAAAAGATTCAGTTGTAGTCATCTGGACTCTGTTTTAGAAAAAACAAAACGTTTCAACTCTCATCCAAGAGTCATTCTCAATCAGAGAAACCTGATTGCATTCGGATGCTAAATAGGCACTCAAGGTGAGGCAGGGAACTATAGAACAATAGGCCCATCCCAGTTTCAATGGGCCATTAGCAGGAGGTCCCGCCCTGTGGCAGGGCTCTCACAGAGTAGGATTAAACAAGAGTTCTCAGACTTGTTTCTCTGATTGAGAATGACTCTTGGATGAGAGTTGAAACGTTTTGTTTTTTCTAAAACAGAGTCCAGATGACTACAACTGAATCTTTTTCTACAATTAACCCTATTATATTTGTTCCCCCTCGCCATTAACCCACCCACCAGAGTGATTTGTGCATATTTGAGTCATCTTTATTCTCTTGCGGAAAAGACGCATTGCTCCACCGGTCCAGGTTTTCAACGCTGCCCGTTTCACGCCCACTGATATTTACTTACTTTGCGCTTTCATTATATTTTCCTAAACAGTGACATCAGTTTTTCAACACTTTACATGTCGCTTTAGATCAATATTGCGCTTTAAAATGTCTAAAATACAACATAATGATCCATAGGCGTCGCAGATTACAGAAGACAAAAGCACAATTGGTCTAAAGTTAACTTAGACATATTATTCAGCATCATTCCTCCCTCTTTTCTCATCTAATCTATCCTCTTTTATATGGATGCTTAAAATGAGACCAGAAAAGCCCCTTGGTGTATAATAGAGAAAACTTGATGTTCTTGATGAGTTAAAAGTAGATCAAGCTAAAGCTTGAACACTTTATTCTTTGCTCTGATGATATGTATCAGTCTGTGGGGAAAGGAATTGCAGCCCTCTTCAGTGGAGCACAGTAAGAGAACCAGACGTCTCTGTCCTAACCACCTCTCCCGCTGCAGCCTGCTCCCACACTCTGCTCCCTCTGCCACGAGCCTGACAGAGGACCAGTCACGTGATCACGCTGAGCCAATCACATCCGGCAGAGCGACTATTCAACTTGCGCTCAGGAGGAGGAGGAAGCGTGAGCTGCTTTGTGTACAAACAGTGGCACATATTCACTCTTCCACCCCTTTTACACGTTCAGTGCTTCATTATTGACCTTCCGGGTGGACCACTGACCCTCTGGGAGTCTGCTGCCCCCCTCGTACACTGATCAAGCCAGTGAATTGGTGAGTGTTGTTTGACTGTGATGCTAACATGCTAAGATAGCGTTAGCATTGGCATAAAGAGGATGTTTATTTGGTTTAGATCTCACTGTGTAATAATCTATTGAGTTTAAACATGCTCAGCACTTCATCCTGCATTTCTAGAACATATTCCTTGAACAGATGCTTTTTGTTGTCCTGTTTTTATTGACTGTACACATTATTTTGAATGTTGTTGAGCAATAGCTAAAACAATAATTTTGTGAATGACAAATAATGTTTGCTACATTATGTGGCGTTTATGCATGTAATGTATGTAATATATGATTAGTATTTTTATCTATGCACTTATAAACCAACAAGTTAAATCTAAGCTAAAGTGTAATGCTGTTGCTAGCAGCTTGTGTCATGGACATTCTTTGTTCCTGTTGCAGGCCAGGTGAGCCTTTGTGTGGGACTCTGATTCTCTGATGAGCAGACAAACTTCTGCTGGAGCCAAAGTGTCCTGCTGGGCCAGACCGCGACACCGTGGGCCTCAGCTTTTCTTATTATGTTTGGACAATAATTCAGAGGACACTCGCACAATTCAGTGAACTCAGACCCTCGTGAGTCTCACTTTGGAACAGCTTTCGGCAATGTTTAGAACAAGTTAACTGAGCTTAAAGGTGCAGAACCAGATTGTTACTGTGATAAAGTGTGAAAAATTAGTTCATTTTAATTACAGTATAAAAAAAAACAACTTCAAATGACAAAAAATGTTTAAAAATATATATTAAAAAAAATTAGTGCTAAATGTAGATTTTTTAAATATAAAAATAAAAAGTAATAAACAAGTATAAAAGCAGCTAAAGCACGTGATCACATGCTGAAAAATTAAAGTAGTTAATTTTTAATTGTAAAAAAAAATTCAAATGACAAAAAAAAAAATCTTTTTGAATAAACAAAAAAAGTCCTGGACAAGAATAAAGCAGCTAAAGCATGTGATCATATTGAAAACTAAACATAACTGTGGGTTCATGGAACTCTATTAGACACTGTTGCATTGAACATCTTTAGATCGACTGGGGATAAACTGAAAGTGGAGTGAAAGATAATTTGCACTTTCACAACATTTAATTTGCCGTTGCCGATTTCAAAGCCTAGCAGTTAGCGCTGGCCCTCTCCCCCCTTCGTTAGCCCGCCCGAGACACTGCCGCTGTAGTTAAACGCGCTCATGAATGCGCTGTGGCTGACACTGCAAATCTAATTCAAGGTGCGCCTTTTCTGGAAACGCGCTCGTCCTTTGGGCCGTGCTGTTTACCCTCAGGCTGAACTTCAGGTTGCGAGGTGGGGATAATGAATACATAGCTCACAATACGATACCGTCACGTTTTTGCGATACATGCGATAATCGATATATTGCTCATGATATTCTACAATATATCATATATTTCTTTGTTAAACCACAACCTGCACAAACTCCAAATGAAATACGCCCATTTTAATCACCAAAGCAGTCAGAATGTCCAATGATTTGCGTAAACAAGGGTCCTTTCTTTAAACAAGCAACAAAATTGTAGTGCGGTCACAAAATATTTCGGGAAATTAAACCAAAAATGACTCATGGCGATATATGGATATCGATACTGTATCACCAAATTTAGCATCACGATATATCTACATATTTTTCACAACCCTAGTAATAAAAATTGATTTCTTTTTTTTTTTTCTAGATCAATCAAGGTTAACTTGCAAGGCTTATAGATATATTTTACTTGCATTTTATTTTTTGGGTTCAGATGCCACCCCTCAACAGGAGAAGGTTGGCTGCTAAACGGCGAATGAAGGCACTGCGTCTTCGTTATCCTAATGGCCTGTGGAACAAGCCGGTGGAGCCAGTGAAGGAGATTGTAGAAGAAGAACAGGTTGGTATATACATATTTTTATGCCATCAGAAACTAACACTCTATATTACAACTTTCTAATTTCTTGTATTGTTTGGCAGATTGGTGTCAAGGAAACTTTTGAGGGGGCAGAAATTAACCAAGTTCGGAAAGAGGATGAGGTTTGTTGTGTACAGTGTTCAGTACATCGTCATGTTGTTTTTGTTATTCTTTTGAAAAATGTCTTTTCTTATGCATGTAGGTGCAAACTGTGCTGGTGGAGGAGAATCTAGAAGAGACACAGGTTGGTGCTTCTTAAAAAATAAAAAATAGATAAAGTGTCTTGAGAATCGCTAATGTCTTGTTATCCATTTCGGTGTGAAGGAAACGGAGAGGATTGAGGTATGTTGTATATTCCGTGGCGCGTAATGTTTTTGTTAATGGTAATAATAACTTGTAAAATGTTTCTTTCTTGTGCAGGTGCCAGAGGAGCAATTGGATGACACCATAGAAGAGATACAGGTTGGTCATTTCTATACGTTTAAAGTGCCTCTGACAGTTTTGGACGACTCGCTGAACTGAAATGCAGTTAAGAGAAATCTATTTTGAATTTTGATAAATTCTTATTGAAAAAAAATATCACAGAATAGCACATTTTTTAGGTTTATAATTTCACTGCCTGTTTGTAATTGATGACATCACACTAGGAAATTACCCGGCGAAAACTCATCTAATGTCACTTCTTTAGTAAAAACATACAAGAGCGCTTTTATTTTGTTTAATGAATGTTTATCGAGTCAGAAAAGTTGTTTCTTTGTGTAAATTATGTACAAACTTTGACGGGAATGACATTTTCTGCAGATCTTTCAACGTTTTCTTACTTGATTGGTGTAGGCTACACCAAATAAAATTAGAAAATTGTAAAAATCTTTCATATGCACTTTAAAGCAAAAAAAAAAAAAAAAATCAGTATATTAAAACGATCTAATATATTTCTAGATAGTTCAGATTGGAGAAACATATGAGGATGCATCTTCAATCGTAATAGGATTTGAGGATTACGAGGTTTGTTACGCATTCTCTAATTGTTCAACTTTGATGGCAACGTTGTCAAATGTTTCTTTCTCTTGTTTTCGTAGGTTCCACATGGTCTTAACTTCACGTACAATCAATAAATAAACTGTAAATATGAAGTGTAAATAAATGTCATTGTCAATTCCTCATCGTTGCTGCTCTTGAAAGCTTGACCAGATCCAATCACGTTCCGTCACGGCTCGCTTGTCTTTATTTGCCTTTAGAAGTGATTGTTTTGAAGTGTTTTTCAACCTTTTCTGGAGTCACACGGCACACAGTTTTTGGTACTCCTAAAATACTACCAAATCACAAGAAAAGTTGTATAATGTTGCAAATGTTGTCCATGCAACTGTCTGGTTCTTTAAATGTGGTGCTGAAGTTGGCTCAGGGGACACTCCAGTTCAATTAAAACCCTTTCCGTTTACTCAAATTGGACATTTTTGAAGGCTCATACGATACCTCGAGGCACACTAGTGTTGCCCGGGATACTGGTTGAAAGTCAATGTTCTAAAGTGTCCTCTCAGTTGAGGAGTTGTTGACGACCCCAAAAGGAGAAGAAACGATCAAGAATCTCACAAATGGGCCTGTCACAATAATTACTACAATATATTGACTTATCAATCAATATATGAACAAGGGAAAAATAATGTTATTGTGTGTACATTTTCTTTCTTTCTTTTGTTAATTTACAGTCGTACAACACGATTTGAGCTGTAGAGAGTTGAGTAAGTAACTTCTATGACTAATTATTTACAATTAATCATTCAGCTTTTTATTTGTTGTATATTGTACATTTAGAACAGGGTTTATTGGGATTATTATTATTTAAGGACATTGTGTCAGTGGCATAAAATAGTTTCAATATTATCGCTATATATTTCTGTATTAACATATTACACTTTCACGCAAACACAATCAAATTCAACTTTTGCTTCACATTTTTTCAAACTCTCAGACACGCGCACAACTTGTTCGTTGGAGTCATATTTGTAAATGTGCGTGTTGCTAGCAGCAGTTAGCATTCTTCATATGTAAATAGGCACGCCGTATCTGATTGGTTAGTCTTCCCTTGTATGCCCCGCCTCCTTTAAATCAGACATTAAAGGACACATTTTATGCTTTTTTTTCCCCAGACACTTATTATTGAACTACAAAACAATAAAACGTCATCAGATCATCATATTACTTTGTGTTCCTTGTAAAACACAATGTCGCTCTAAAAGACAGGTCCCGTGACTTTTTCACAGTCACATTTCACCGTTAAAAAGCTTGTCGTTAACCTGTTTTTAATCTTATTTAACAAATGTATCGCATTGAAAGTGGATACTCGCACAATGATATACTCAAATCTATCTAATATTACTTTGAATATCGATGTAATCCCTCATTCGTCCAGGAGTGTTCCATTGTAGAAAAAGATTCAGTTGTCATCTGGACTCTGTTTGAGAAAAAAAAACAGAGAATTACTTTGAATAATGGACTATAGACATCGAATACATGCATTTAGCTAAGAGCAGCGTAACCTTCCACCTTTAAAGCTCACTGTGTTAACTGAACCGTTCCTTCCACTCTTTCTTGTTTGTGCCCACACTGTATCGTGAACGGGAGAGGCAGAGCGGTGCGGGCTGTAAACAGACACGGCGCCATTGGACTCTGCACTCGGACTTTAGTGCTGCGGTGTGGAATTGCCTCCTAAATCACCTCGCAACCTCTTCATCTCATTCAGGGAAATCCTCGCCCTGCCGCAGTTTGTTTGACTACGCCAAGTCGTTCGACAATGGGTGCTCGGCGTCTTTTTCTGTCCCACCTTCGAAGTGTGAATAAAGTTTTTCACAAGGATTATATAAAATCACGTGTTACTGTATTATTGTTTGGATGTTTTGACATTCAGCAGTCCAAAACTAGGACACCAAACTGGTCAACATGTTTTTCAGAAAAGTTAAATTTGCCTAAAGTAAGAACATATCATGTCTTCTTGAGCCCTTAACACTTGAGCTCTCACCGATGCAGAATTAAAAGATGAGCTCCTTCTGTCAATTTTTTTTTTTTTTGATTACAGCATAAAGATAGATATAGATTTGAAGTGTCGGAAAAGGTGTCGTTTCAGTAAAGAAAACGCACAAATGGCTCATTTCCGGGAACGGTTTGAAGACAATTGTTGCAGGACATTTTAGTGTACAGTGTTCGTGCTTAAACTATGTGTAATAAACATATAAACAATAGACATTTTTGTGCACTGTTGAGCTGAATTATGGAGGAAGATGAACGTCAAAGTACCCAGAAATGTTAAAGTACCTGATTTTAAAAAGGAGGCGGAAGGATCTTAGGGCGCAACTTTTCAGACCGTGACCGGCCCAGGCCCTCATCACATTAAGCAGCGGGACAACAACCTTTTTTGTGCAGTTGACATCCAGTATCTACCGAGGGATGACCTTGTTTCGATCTACATTTCTCAGGATATCGAAATAAATTTGCCTCCACTCATATTACTTATTATTAGATTATTAGTTTTTTTGGTGCCCAATAACTTTTCTCTCTTGATTTCTCTACTCTTGATATAAGCCAAAAGTGCATGTTGTGAGCAGACATCATTCAAACAGGACTTATTACAGGATATTTTCATTTTATTACAATGACCGAACGGGTTTAGAATAAACGCTTACAGTTTAATAATTGCCTAAACCTATTTACCCCAATTTGTTATCGCAAGCATATAAAATAGATACACCTAAAGAAAACCCTTTGATTATTTTTGATACACTTTTTCAGACTCATGTGTGCATCTGTAAACTGTTCGCTTTAAATAATATTGTAAGTTATACAGCTCGGGGCCAAGTGTATTTTTTTACTTTTTTTTCTGAACTGGATGAGCAATAGGCAGCCCCCTTCACCCAAAGTTTAAAAACATAAACAAATAAAAGAGCTTGAAGAGATAAAAGTGTCATAATGTCATAATCTCAGATGGGGGCAAGAGCCAGATTTCTCTATTAATCACATTGTACTTTGGTGAATTTCCATTTTAGTTATTTCACAGCAATGTTCAACCTGACGGTTTCGATTGGTGACATGACTCTGTAACTTCTGCATTAAACATCATTCGATTATAGAATGTCGTGATGTCGTTGGAAACCCAGCAATTACACGGACAAAAAACATATTCCACTTACACGTTGAAATCTGTGTCGTGCTTTGATGGAGACCTATGTATTCACAACAAAAGCAGATAAACCATATTTGACCGCATATCGGGGTCTTTATTCCAAGTTTGGATCAATAGCACGCACACAGCATACACAGTGGCCAGTAGTCAAGGCTGAGGTAAAGGCCCAGTTGCACAAATTGATAATACATTCTCTATTGCAAAAGTTCACTGCTGACTCAGATCATTTGCAGCGGTGTTGTTTGGAGGTGATTAATGGTGACCAGGCCCCAGGTAATGTATAAACAGTGTGTAGCGGTCTATCAAAAAGCCATCATGATCAGACCTGGACCACATTCACACAGCAGCGCATTGTAAATCCATCTCCCCCGAGTATTATGTCGTTCATTAGCACAATGATGGAGGATCTCAGGTTAATTACAGATTAAGAGGCAAGAAGAAGGTGGTGTCATACTTCTGACTCTGAGGAACGCAGGAGTAGCATGATACAAGGACCATTTATCTAAACACTGAGGCTCTCAAGAACATGTTGTGAGGAACTGTGGAGAACCAGGGGTGCCCAGGGGTCGAAATTGGCCTGTGAGGGGCTGTTGAGCTCTTTTTACCCATAGTGTGAAGAGAAAGGGAACCCAAACCGGTCTCTCTCAATGCTCTGATGTTGGCCTAGGTTGTTGGCCCAGGTTGTTGGCCCAGGTTGGTGGCCCAGACACACTGTGATTAAATTTATTTGGTTCAACTTGTTTACTAGAACCAGTGAATACGGATTTTATATGACAAAAGTAAAGAAATTATGATAATTTTGGATGATAAAGTAACTCAAGTAAGGTTTTTAATGAATGCACTCCAAGCATATTGAGAAACATGTTATAAAACTCTCAGAGCTTGTTTCTGATAAAAGTCGATTTTTCAATTATTGTTTTCTGCCATATGCGCACTGAAATTGTGTAGCTCAGATTGAAAGTTTAGTTCTTTAGTTGTTTACACCTGGGAGGTCAAACGCTGTGCACAGAAAGGTCTTGTGTGGTAATCAAACTACCTGTAACCTTTTTTTTTTTGCATTTTGTGACTTGGGCACACAATCTGATCTAAGTAAATCACTGCAAAAGGTTTTTTTTCTTCCCTGGATTAGTTTGATTTAATTGGACATTTGACCCTGAACAGAAATTGTTTTTATATTACTGTATGCTGGAGACTTCAGGTCTGTTCATGGCCAATGGCTCGATGGAATTTTGCCTTTTCCAAAGTATGGCTTTTACCCATGTTTGTCTTCAATGGAAACAGACTAGCTCTTTTCCCCTTGATGCCATAAAGCACATATACAAGCACTCTGCACCTCTTATCTACGAGAGAGGAATCGGCCCCATTAATGCGCTTTGTGCTGTTAAATTATTTATTATAGAGGATGAATGAAGGGAAGGAAGGTTATGAAAACAAGCTAAAAGCGAGAGAAACAAAGATGGCATGATGGACAGTTTTCTCATTTCACCCACAGCTCTAGAGAACGTAACCGTGCACACATGACCACTCTCAGAAGAATTGCCTACATGGCTCTTCTTGGTTCTAACTTGAATATAGCGTAGATTTGCACATCTGAACGCTCCTGAACTCTTGATAACCTGCAACGCCATCGTAAAGTAAAGTGTCCTGTCTTTGCTTACTGAGCTGCAAATTGACTCCCCAACAAGTCCGCTCTCTAAGGACATTTTGAGCGCTTTCATTATGTGCGATTTCAGTTTTAATCTGGAGACAAAGCACATTTGGCCAATTTGTGTTTTTTTTTCCCTCCCCTCTCCAGTTCATTTATGCAAAACACCCTCACAGCCTTTCATTTGAGCGTCACCTGTAGCACTGTCCTCCAGATGACATCACTTAGAAGAATCATTCACACGTTGTTTGGAGTTGAGTTGAGTTGGAGTGGGTGCGCTGTCGTTAATACGGCCCTTTCATGAGTTAAAAACATAAAAGCAAGGTGCCCCCCATTATATGAGGCATGGAAAAACTTTTTTTTTTTTTTTTTTTTTTGACAAAGATGCCATTCATGCCACAACCAGATTAACTTTCTAAAAACCTGCAACCTTCTGGTAAGAAAGCAAACAAACTGTGCCACTGTCACCGCCTCAGAAATCAGATGGTGATGTACATTTTACAGTCTGAGTGCGCTCTTTATAGTCTAAATTGTGAACAAATCTACGCACCTCCGGAGTTTTTTTATTCTTGAAATGTAAAACATACCGATTTGAGCCGTGGGAAGGAAAAAATTACTCAATTAAAATCCTTACTATTGTTCAGTAGAAGTCTAAGTCTTTGGTTTTCTTTGGTTGCTTCTGCAGATGCTCGAAATGGGACTGATGCATTTTTGTGGCTGGATTTTGTTCCCTTTGGCCTTTGTATTACATATTTTTCTAACTTAAAATATTGTCTATGTTTGGAAAAAAATGCACAAAGTTAATTTTCTGTCGATTAACTATTCAGGGGAAATTGATTTCTGAGAACCCAGAGAAGACGACCTTGTAAACATGATCAATGAAACAAGCACGAATAAATAAAACTTACCTTCGCATACGTTTTTGAATGTTATAGCGTGGTGAAAAGCTCCAAAAGTCAAATGCGTATGTACCATAACAGCATGATGGCTTCTCATTTCTTACAAAAATATGGAGTTCCAAATGAGGATTCTTATACTCGTTTGAGTCAGCAAACTCCAGCAGCACACCCATTGTAGATGTATCAGTGATCTGTCTCAAAGCTGGGTCAATTACCCCGGGCTTGTAAGACAGCTGACTGGCAGCCTTTTAGCTCGTGCCAAGCTGGTTTTTATCACACCATTTCCCATGAAGCCCGCACTGACCCCGCCTCCTAAGCACAACTCATCTTAATTGTCTGGAAAATGATCATCTGTGCTCGGAGCCTCAAAGTTGGTCTTGATTTTCAGAGTCTTGGCACAGTGCATGCTCAGAAGCAGAGAGTGCCAGGCTGGAGGGATGTGTGGTAATTGGTCCTTAGACTTCCTTCTGGCTGTGGTTTGAGTCGCCTGCTGGCTTGGCACGCCTGGTAAGACTGTCATTGTATCAAGATATTATGCAAATGTGTGTTGTCGTGGTGGATATATTGACTGAGGATTTAACTGTTAGAAATTAAGCAAAAGGTCAAAAGGTCATGTCATGAAATTCTGTTTTTGATTTCTTTCAACGCAGTGCTTTAAGTGGGCCGGGACGCACCAACACTCCTCTGAGCGGGCTGTCTGTCTGTCAGGAACATAATCCTCTGATTGGACCCAGTGTTACAAGTCCCACTTACTTAGTGCTTTAGTGCTTAGTCATTGGTTACAGTTTCTTTTGCTGGCGTTTTGATTGGACGCCTGTAGAAAGTAGGCGGGACTAACCACTGTCGGCGCTGGATTCAGCTTCTGCAGCTTAAATCGTGTTGTGCAGAGGATGAAGATGAGAAAGTCAATAAACAGCGATCACGTTGTATGAAGTGCTTGACACAGAGCAGAACCTTACAGACTGTCACTGAGGAGATGCAGAAGGACATGTGCAGCAGAACACGAGGAAGTCTTTGCTAACCTGAGGCTAATGACAACAGTTTGTAATGTTCTCACTAAAGCCTTTATGTTCTGCCAGGCTAAGTGTGAGCTGAGGTTCAGAAGAGATGCATTCATCTGTGAAAGCAAAGCAGCAGCTAAAGTCTGAGTAATATGTCTCCTAAAGATATGACTGAATTGTATTATTGTGGCTCTGTGTGAGGAGCGAAAAAAGGAGCGTTTATTTAGACTCAGCAGTGCCTTTGTCATGACCAATATTATTTGGATATCATAATCATACATATATTCAGGCACCGCTCCTGCTGCTGTGACCCTCTCATCACTGTGTCCCACCACAGAAGCGTCGTTTGGACAGTAAATGTGAGCTTGTCCTGAAGCAGAGACTGTAATATCTGTGTGATCAGTGAGTGTTAAACATTCATTATGAAGAGGTTTAGGGTGGTCCCCAATCGGTGGGTTAGGCCCCCGAATTAAGTAACATGTTTAAATTCAGTAGATGGCAGATTACTCAGCCTATTTAAATCTTAAATTGTATAAAGATGTTTAAATTTATCATAGTCGACAATGGAAAAATAGAGAACTGGCACTTCTTTTTGTCCACTGACTGCACTGTCTCAACATACATGTATTTAAAGAAATAAATAATTTAGTGACAATATATTGTACTACAATTAGGGTAATGTTAGGGTTCAATTTATAACAATTCATTTGATTAAATGTGTTTTTGAACATGGACCACTAGTCCCGCCTGCAGCAAAATACTGTTCGGGAGTCCCATAAGTCTGCAGAGCCAAAAGTTGTGCGCTAACAAAGCTAGCGCAGCCGGCGTCAGTTGTTTCTTGTCCAGAGCAAAGTGGTTCACTTTGAGACGACAACGTTTTCTAAACGATGAGAGTATTGCAATTTTAGATGCAAGTCAAACCTGCGCCATTAAAATGTCCTAAACATGGATCAGAACAATACTTTGCACAGAACGCTGCCACAGACTGCACATTCTGCAGCAGCGTCATTGATCCAACCAGAGTGAATATCTAATCTGGACTTTTCTTGTTAATTTCTAAAACTTTTTCAAACTAGATTAATAGCAGTGTATTGTGAACTGGGTGTCATTTTTTGGAGTAAAATGTTACCACATAAAAGGACATGGATGAGAACTCTGCAGTTTAACTCTACAGCTTTATGACAGGGGAGTAATTATTCTCACATATCACAGAGCAGCTCAGAGTCGCACTGACAGACATCACTCACATGACGAGCGCAGCGGATTCAAAATTGTTCAGGAGGATCCAACGTCGGGTTCCACCACCTTGAAATCGGGGAATAGCAAATTTGGTTTTTTCAACTCTTTTTTTAAGAGAGGCACAATGTTTTTGCGGAGTGGTTCTCAAACCGCTTATTAATAGACTTACATTCTTCAAAATGATTACAAGTAGACCAATTAAAGCAATGGTTCTAGAACTGGGCACGCTGCATGGTTGTGTGCGTTGCTTGATTAAGATCATAATGTTCACTCCTCTTCATACCTGCTAGGTTGTACGATTAGCTTGGCTGGACAAGCCTGTAAAGCACATTCAAAAAAAAAAAAAATCTTGCTGAGCAGCTGCACTAATCTTCCATTGTCCCTGGTGGAGTTAATAAAATAATTATTTGACTAGCACTGTGTTTATACACCATAGCCAATCGACAGAGACGCCATCTATAATATAATCATGCTGTGACCAGATGTGGAATGACTCTTAATATAAAGACATCAGCTCATCTGTCACGGCTCGCACGGGGCTGTGTTTTACTACGGCGGCAAATCTGTTTAGGACGTGGATTAATAAATTGCCAGGCATCTATTTCTGTAACTCTGAGAAATGTAAACTGTAATTTAATGACAAAATAATATATCTCATGGTAACTTTATAAATGATGATGAGGTTATATTGACTACAGAAGGTTGATAAATAACTGTTCAACTTTTGTGAAAGTCTATTTGTTGTTTGTCAAGGAGTTTGGTGATAAACGGATGCTTAACTTCTGCAAAGTGCCTATTAAAAAACGTTTATATAATTTAAGGAAAATAAATTGATACAAGGGCTATATAGACTAAAATATAAGTGCACATTGCTAACTGCCTCTTTGTTAGGTGGTAATAAGAATAAGACGTTAACAGCGCACACGTTTTTTCTTTCTACTGAAACATCGCGGCCCCTTTCTTTGTAACTGCTGCTGTCAGACTCGTCATTCTGGCCCTAAAATGCTGAATTAAAAAGCTCTACATGATCCTGGTATCAGTGATAATGATCAGCCACATGCTTTCGCCGAGGTCTGCTCCAGCTCGTGTTAGCAACAGATTTGATTGACAGCTAGCACAAAAAAAAAAAAAAAAAAAAAAAAAAAAAAAAGACAATGCAGACAGTTATTTATATGTTAATCACATTTACCAATGAGTAATCAATATCTAACTTCAACCTCTATATTAGAAAGTTCATTTATTACTGTAGGATTTGTGTCGTTTGATGAAACAAAACAAACATTTTCTTGTCAAACTGTTGTTGCCCGCAATGTTTTTTGGCCCCTTATTGTCCAGGATAACGTTAGATTTATTAAACGTTTATTACATGGTTCTTATTGGCACTAATTACTAACAAAACAGTGCCACATGAGGAAATGTTTTCTAACAACCGCACTCGTCGTGTGGTCGAGTGCTCGTCAGTCGCCAAAACAGTTTTTCATCGTTCGCGATGTTTGGAGGCTCATGCTAACACTCCCATTGGAAATGCATCAGGACTAATTCCTGAGAGATATTACCAACACTGGGAGGTTGTATGTACAGTCTGTGGTAGCGGCACACATTGTGACGGGCTAATGTGGGTGTAGTTAAGATTTACGGGGAGGACACGCCATATACACTGCCACAGAAAAAAAGGGGCACGCGCTCTAATATTTGATAGGACCACCTTTAGCTGTGGCATAGTTTTAATAAACTTCTGCAATATTCAAATATTTATTTCCATCCAGATTTGCATTATTTTCCACCTGTTGATCTTGTATTGATGATGGATAAAGTGACCACTGCACAAAGCCTTCTCCAGCTCGTCCCAAACACCCTCATTGGGGTTCAGATATGTGATCGATAAGCTTCTGCTTCTCCTTAGATGTTTTCTCTGCTTGATGCCAATGATTCGCCCCGACTCAAACGTCCTGATTTTTTTCCATAACCACGGGATTTGTCTTTCCACATGGTTGTTTCAGAAATGAGAAGCCAAATCACTTGGGTTTATACTGTGCCTAATCTGTGTTATACTGTGTTTATACTGTGCCTAATCTGTGTTATACTGTGTTTATACTGTGCCTAATCTGTGTTATACTGTGTTTATACTGTGCCTAATCTGTGTTATACTGTGTTTATACTGTGCCTAATCTGTGTGTTATACTGTGTTTATACTGTGCCTAATCTGTGTTATACTGTGTTATATACTGTGCCTAATTTGTGTTTATACTGTGCCTAATCTGTGTTATACTGTGTTTATACTGTGCCTAATCTGTGTTATACTGTGTTTATACTGTGCCTAATCTGTGTTTACTGTGTTTATACTGTGCCTAATTTGTGTTTACTGTGCCTAATCTGTGTTTTACTGTTTATACTGTGCTAATCTGTGTTTTACTGTTTGTTTTTACTGTTTATACTGTGCCTAATCTGTGTTTTACTGTGTTTAAACTGTGCCTAATCTGTGCTATACTGTGTTTATACTGTGCCTAATCTGTGTTTTACTGTGTTTATACTGTGCCTAATCTGTGTTTTACTGTGTTTAAACTGTGCCTAATCTGTGCTATACTGTGTTTATACTGTGCCTAATCTGTGTTATACTGTGTTTATACTGTGCCTAATCTGTGTTTTACTGTGTTTATACTGTGCCTAATCTGTGTTTTACTGTGTTTATACTGTGCCTAATCTGTGTTTTACTGTGTTTATACTGTGCCTAATCTGTTTCTGTACCCTTTGTTGCAACCCTTGAATTTCCCCATTGTGGGACAAGTAAAGGTGATTTTATCTCATTTTAAATACCATGTTGCAGGTGAAAGGTCATCACCTACAGCAGTTATCTAGTAGGAGGAAAGGACCTACTGTATTTGCTTAATTGAATCCAAGTGGTTACTCTTTTTTTGGACAGTTAGTATAGAAAGGCCCCATCTGACATGGGAATTTACATTTTTGCTACAAGTCAAAGATTTTACTAGCCACTGTGCTAATGCAAGACCAGGTAGGGCCTACACAAGGGTATCCTAACTTTTCTACCCCATGTGTTGTAGCTATTATCGTAGTTACATATGTGAAATTATATTAACTTTAATATGAATATACAGTGCTCACTTTTGAGCACTTCTTCACTTCTTTCCCCGATTTGAGCACAGGAGTCCAGAAAGGATTGCGTTTTGTTTGATATAATATGAGATGGCTATGGTGTGATGTGAAGGGCCGGCCGAACGCGGGTCATGTTTGTTTGAGCTGCTCTGTACAGGGAAATAAACAGAGCCACTGGTGTGCGCAGATATCAGCCAAGGCCGTCAGGTGTGGGCCAGTGGTGCAAAAGAATGTGATTTTTTTCCTCTTTAGGCCACACGGAAAAAGAGAGATGCCTTGAGCATGGACTGATGAAGGCTGTTCCTCAAGAGGGAGGGGAATGTAAACTGTATTTCTATTTGTTTATTTATGTATTTATATATTTATTTTTTATCAGGGTCAATTTTGGTACAGTAAGCTTCAATAGTATTTAAATAGGTAGTAGGAATTTAGATATCTTTGTGTTTGAGAATTATGAGGACCTGTGTGCTAATCCAAATCTAGAATTGCATTAGATGAAAAAATAAAAAAACATTTTCAGCTGAGTGCATGGCTTTAGAACAGCTTTTTCAGAGGGAGTAGTGAGACTTGGTTGGACCACCCAAGCACAGCCAATCAGAGTGCTGCTTTCTTTCAGCTCTCACTTCCTTGTTGACGGGAAATAACATCTTTTACCATAACTAGCTGCAGACAGTGCGCGGTGGTCTTATTTAGTCACAAAGTCCTGTTTATACAATGCAATTTGGGGAAAACACAAACTTCACTAATTTACAAAAACAAGGTCAAGTTTTAAATGTTCTATAACAGATTTATAAACTGCTTCTAGTATCAGCATACAACTTTGTCAATAAGCGACTGAGCAATGGCATAATCCATCCGACAGATGAGAGGGATGGGAGAGTTAAGTGGAGAAGATCTGTGAGACTGATGTCAAGCCCCCCTGAGGTGTTGTGGGTTAATTGACAAAACACCGGTGAAAAGGGTTGCTCACAAGATGAAGTCCCAAAGATCCAAACCACTCTGCTCTGCTCTAAGAAGATGCCTGAAATTTGTTTTAGGCTGGCCACCTCAAGGAAGTGTAAGTCCTGCCAGATGCGGAGCTGCAATGTTACATCGTTTTACAGATACTGTCAATCATTGTAAAACAATCAATTTATTATGATCAAAGATGGAATGAACATGTAATTTTTACTGCAGTCATCCATATTGTCCGAGCATGACCTCTCATGATAGAATATTAGCGTTCTCAGCAAGTGATGTCAATTAGCATGCTATCGGAACTGTTTCAACCCACTCTTATCAATCATGGGTAAAATTAGAGTGAAAGCGGAAAACTCTTGCATTTGCTAGAATCATATTTATTTCACGACTACTCCACTGTACTGTTCAGAGGTGCATAATTATGTCTTGATTACACAAACAGTCCCTAGCTCACATGCACCTTCATTGGGCTTGTGCGACCGTTCAATAAAGTCTGAAATTCTCCCACTCCTGCTGTAATTTGCTGTCAGCATTGCCCCCGCCTGCTCCAATCGACGACAATAATAATCCACCTAGGGAGTAATGTGGAGGCAACCTCCACTGCAATGCTCGAGAGATTTGCTGCCAAATCGTTTTTTAATGTTTGGCACAATTGGCCGAAACAAAGCATGCTTGTTGTTTGTAAGCCGAGCGAGACTATTTAAGCCAGCGTGATCCATGGCTGGTGCAGGGACAAGGGCAGGTGCTTGTGCAGACGTGAGGATAAAGTCCATTGGCGAGCCAGGAAAATACTGGGGGGAGAGTCATGTTGTGGAGGATTGGAACGGCCTCTTCGAGAATTGTGCAAAACATGTTCTAATCGGTCCAGCTAGTGATTGTTAGCGATGTGTAAAGAAGGCTCATTTATGCTCCGTTTTCACATGTAAACAGCTCCGTACGTTCAAAGCGTGGTTACTGCAGCTTCATTTCCAACCATTTCTAATATCAAATCTTTGTTCTGGTGAAAAAAACAAAGCAATAGAGGGCGCTAAAAGTCAGTTAGAGAATTGACTGATTTCCGACTAAAACTGAAGTAAAAGCGCAACTAGAAAAACAGTCATTGACGCACCCCGGCCGTGTTGCAAAGAGAGCCAAGAAAATGAGGCGAGAGAAGAATTTATTTGTTCTGCAACTTGTCCAAGTCACTTTTTACGTCATTAAGCTTCCACCTGTGTTCACTACTGTCCCCAGTGGTCATCACATGTACAGCTCAGTACAGTATAAGATGTGGGCATACAAATTGCATCTGGACCAAATGTTGGGCAAAACAATGCAGAGGACCGACAGAAGCCTCGTTGTGTATCGGTAAGATGAACATTCCAGTCACTTGAAGAATTTTGAACACATTTTAAAAAAACAACAAATGGCAAGTAAAGCAAGCAAAGTGTTTTTCAAAACAGACTAGGGTCAACTGGTAACTTGGACAAGAAAAGTTGTTACACATTCAATCCAACAATTTTATGGACAATTTTATTTAACAAGTTCTCTTACCTGTTGCTGAAGGTTTAGCATTTTCTTCATCTCTCACAGTATTAGTGGAGGACACTCTTGGAGCAGAACTGAAGAGATTCCTACTGATTTTGATTGGGTAAAACCCCTCCACAGTTAGAGGCTTGATGTTACCTTTCATTCTATTTATACCCTTTAGCGTTAGTGCTCCACCCTCACACGGTGTGAGCATCTAACCAACAACCACAGCTCCCAGTGCCCCAGCTGCCACATCTGTGCAGCAGAGCGCCACCGAGCCACACAGCACATCCCAACCTCAGCTGAATAATATTAATTAAACCTCCCTAACTAATTGTGTTACTTTTTGCTGTTGAGCAATTACGTTTAACACTCATGGGGGGATGCGGTGATCCCCTGCTCACAGTGAAATTCCATCTGTCATTGAATTTCAATAAGCATGTATTTAATTAACACAGGAGGCCACTGGAGCATATCAATATTTATCCCTCTTCTCACGAGACGGCTGTCGTCTGTTGTGGCCACAGTCAGCGGACGAATCCTGGTGACAACACACAAAAGAATTAAAATGTCGTGATTTAGTGTTTTCATTTCCCACCCGGGTGTACAGGGACACCTACTGGTATTGGTTTGTAATTGGTTTCCAAGATTGTGTGCCATTAAGTAATATTACATGTTATAGTATTGTTCTTTTATTTTTTATTATTCAATTTATGTATACATTAATAAATCCTAACCATGGGATGGAGAATGCAAAGCATGTGGCTAGAAGCCCCATGATCATCTGCCTTTGCACATTCGGCCTCTTCATTTTAAACCATCAGACAGTGGAACCAACTTCCAGGCACTCTGAAATTGTCTGTAGACCATCATAATTTTATGATGTGTCAACATCAGTCAAACTAAAGTGTACTTGTGATCGAAATCTTAGCTGTACTCTGTATGAACCCATTTTGTAATTCTACTAATTCATCTAGCGTGTTTGAAATGGTGACATTTGATTGTGTTTTTTACAAAGCTAATCATTACAAAGTAATGTACTTCACCCACAGGGACTGCAGATGGAAAGTAGCAGTGGTGCAAATCATTTTTTTGTTTATATCATTTGTAATATTAATGAATTTGTACTTGGTTCCCGACAAATAATGACTAAACTAAACTAAATTATATATTTTGTGGTGTTTGTATTTTCCTAGAAGGTAGATTATTATTTTATTCGTCAAAATCAGGAGCAGATGTGATCTGTTTAAGCTGCTTTTAAGAATTTAGAAGATAGCAAGTTGTGTTGAAATATTAAAGAAAAACATAGCTAAGAAAGAAAAACCAAACAAATAACTAGCACAAAACTTTTTTCTGTAAAATTGTTCCTCAAAAATATCTCAGCTTTATTTCTGTCTTCTCTGTTGCTTCTGCACTCTCACAAAAGGTTATTCATGCGCTTTTCGTGTCATAAACCCGTCTACACGATGGCCTTGAACGCACATGAAAGCAGCGTCGTATACGGCCACGACACTGACAGCAAAACAAGTGTAAACCCTAACTGCGGATGCTACGAATTTCATCCGAGCATCTTCACGGAGACGTGTGTTGTTCTTTTATCGCGCGGCGCTCTTTCTGACGCCACGACAGAACAGAAAATCCAGCAGGGAGATTTAGCCTCGCCACAACCCTAATATCCAGCCGACAGTCCAATACCATGACTCCACCGCCAACAAATGTATTCCAGTTTGCTTGGCAGAAGCAAGAATCATGAGGGCCAGGGGTGTTGTGGTGAAAGAGCAAAGTAACGTCAAGCTAATGCTGCCACGCTACCGGCAACTGGACGGATTTGGCCCGCTTCGAGCTAGGTCAGCGGGAAAAAAGTGCAAAAAACAGCATTGGTTGATTCATACCGGATATCGAGAAAAGAAGGAGAAGGGCTACGGTTACAAGTTAGCTTTTTCATACTCTGCTGTCACCTATAATGAGGCCTTAGCTGCATAGTGGTGGACTTTTAAGACAGACGTATCCACACAGAGCCCAACAGGACCACTGGATTCGGGGCATATTTTAGCATAATGTCCTGCTTCCCGCCTCAGCAGCGAAAGGATGGGGGGGGAAAAGAATTATTCTGGTGCCTTGGCCCATCCAGAGCACCCAAAGGCCCCCCAGGTTACACGCTGAAACGGTGTCACCCATGTCCCGGCTAATGATCCCCCGCGAGCTGAAATTTGTGTAGGGTTTTGATACAGGATAGTGGGGGCTCACACCAGCAATAGTTACAGGAGATTCAAAAATGATAAAGGGATAACAAAGAGCAAAACCAGGTCTGAAACAGGTCCAGACCAGGTAAATATATATTTTGTTTAGCAGCAACAGCATTATCCATAAAGAATTACAAAAGAACAGGTTGCAGTGCATTGCATTTGTTTGGAACTAAATAATTAAATTGCCAGTTACTATTTAATTCTGTTTTCCAGGTTGAATAGCACAACACTTTCTCCTCTAAACACCCCGCTCACCTCACATACTAAATACAGCATTGGTGTTCTCGAGAGTCTAGTCTGCAGCCTTCTGAAATGGGTTGAGAATGAATGACTTCTGCGCCCAGTGTCCAGAGAGCGTGTGCAGATCCAGCCAGCTGTTTAATAATTTCCCTCTTTTAATTTCACATATAACCAGCTTGGAGGTTCTTGCAGGCAGGGCTATCGAGCAAAGCCTTCTCTAAAAAGGTGTGCAAACAGATAAGTACAAGCCTGCAAGTGTTGGAACTCATAGAGCACGTAAATACACCGCGCACCTCTCAATTTTATGCACTGGAGACGATAAAATGAGAGATTTCTCCACATTAGGGTGCCTGAGGGGTCTTGTGTGGAGGATGGAGAAGCTGTTTCTGCCACGTTTACCACTGCAGCTCTGAGAGTGTGTATACGGCACATCCTGAGGAGAGGAGGAAGGAGCTACTTTTAATGTACTTCCACTTTTAGAAAATAACAAAGTGTTTCACTAGTGCAGTAGCGCGGTGTTTAGCACATTTGCTTCACAGCAAGATGGTCCTGGGATCGATTCCCAATTTCCTACTTTTTCAGACATTGTTCAAATGACTACCTTTTCTACGATGCATTGGTATGAATATTTCACTTTGACTCATTCCTCTGGATTCTTGTCAGAGAAAAGTAACAGCATGAATGAAAGTAAAATAATACTGGTAAATTATCACATTTATTAGGGCTATTCTACCTCCTATAGACCGTGGGGGACAGTGATCACTCAACCAACTTTAGCTAATCTCAGGAACAGGATTTGAACTACCCGATCATTGGCCAATTGAGCCGCTGCCCTCAAAGGATAAAAAAAAAAAAAAACAGTTTTCCTGACAAATCAGCTGGTGAGGCAGTGACCATTGTTAATTAGAGAACAGGAATAGAGGAGATCCCAACACTTGAGGCCTGCGAGTAAGACCCAGACCACATGCAGGGGCGGACACAGGCTATTGGCTGCAGTAAAAAAGTGCTAAACATATGTGTAAATATCGGACCGCTTTCATCCGTACCAAACAGTTTTTTGGCAATTTTTTTTATTTTTAAAGTATTCACATTATTTTGAAAAGACAAAAATATTTCTCTAGTTTTTGGTCCGCGTACTCACCTCTGCTCCCACAGTGCAGTGAAGCTCGCACATGGTGGTGACAAGTGCTTCGGAGTCAGGCTCAGATGATCCTAAAAGTGAAGTCATTAACAGAGCGGCGTGATTAGAATGTCGTTTGGCTGACACGGCCTAATTAGACTTGTCCCCTCTCGCCATGACAGTCCATAATGGCCCCCGGATTGAAAAGCCTTGTCGTGAACTTTGCCGACATCAGACAAGCCTACACTTTTAATAATGTGTGTCGCCTGTTGAAGTTTTCGGAGCAGCTAATCTTTTGCCAGACCTCCACCGCGGCGTCAAATTTGCTCGGGATGAACAATGGAGCCTGGTCGTCGCGGTGACAGTGATAGAGTCACTTTATGTGTCGACCCAAGGCACCTTTAACTTAGCACTCAGCCCGTAATTGTAGACGTACTCGATCAGATCTATGCAGCACTCGGAGAGACATTGTGCCCGTGTCTCATATCATTATAGGGTACTAATTCTAGATAAGCAAATTTAACACTCACAGGCGTAAGATAATATTATGGTGGACTGTGGAGAAGTAGCCTAAATCAACATAGGTATGCAGATATTAAGCAAGGATGAGATAGTGTAGCATTGGATATATTTAGCAGCTATCTTATAGAATAACGACTGACGAGTAAGTGGTCTCGATAAATGAGATATAGAATATTTTTAAGAGTGTTCATCTAGAGTTGATCAATTAATCTATGGCTAAGGGCAACTTCACTATCGCGAGTGACGCATTAGCTGTAACATACTAAGCACGCTGGTATCGTTTGCGTAAGGTTAGCAAAGGCTCTGCACATAGAAAGTCTTGTATCATTATATAGTAATTTATGTAAATCACGGTGTCACATAGACCTCGTAATTTGACGACGTTGAGTCATGAACTAGAATACGAGTAGAGAGATATGTTGGAAAGTCATCGCTAGCCTTGTTGCTCTTTAGTCTATGACTTGGTTGCTAACTATGTACCATCTAAATACACAGTTCGATAGAGATTGGATATTATGATTTCTTTAACGTTTGTTTATTGTTTCTTCTTTCTGATATTGAAAGGCTTTTCGACTTCACCGATAGCTGACAACCAAAGCTCCAGTTTACTGATGTTCGCACTATATTATACTATTTTCGCTCTCTGAGAGATTTGAGATATGTAAACCAAATAATTTAACTAGCTTTACATGAGAGATAGTAGTGTAGGCAATGGTTACATTAAGAAACGAGATCACAGGAATATATCCAAATAATGTAAGTAGAAATCCATTTATGGAGAAGCTATTAATGCATGTAATCTCACATCATTTGACAAGACTCGATACAAGGGTCTTTAGCGAAAGAGATGATCGATTTGAATCCTTACTTAAAGGGAAATAGTGCGGTTATCAAATATGCAGAGTGCATGTTATTTTCATGCACTTATTAGTTGCTAGGTGAAGATTTATTTGTGCTCACACGCATGAAGACTTGATACTCATGGGTCCAATAACTATGGTACACGTTCGTAGTCTTCCACGGTTCACTTACATAAAAATAGTAATAGGACTGAGGTATTATGTCGCGCAAGAAAGCCATACATACCTCTTCGCGAATGTATTTACAGAAACTCTAGAAAGACACATCCATTATATTATTAATAAGTTTTTCAGATATAGCGACTTTTCTTTAGTCAATAACAGTATAGGCGCATAACATATTATATACAACTTATATCATATGGTCATACGTAGAGAGTTCTATTTATAAATCTAAATACGTTGTAAAATTAGTAGCTAGGCATAGTCACAACAGAAGATGTAACAATTACATAGTCCAAGTGCTTCATCTCAGAGGAAAACATCGTATTAAACAAAAGACGTAGGACTTCTGATCATTTATTAAGGTGAGACACAAAGATTTCGGTATCTCAACCCCAAGAGAATTGTCCGCAGTGCTCAATTGACGATTCTCGAACGCGATCCCATTCACTATATCGAACCCAACTTCAGCCTTACCACTCTCGAACTGACCTTCAGACATAAACACTCCTGCTTCAAGTCAGGGCTAAATCATGTGAACTCTTTAATCTTTTAACCTATATCTCTTCGCTCGCTCTTGTTGAGCAAAGCAGATGTGAACAGTCTTGCTCTCCTTGGACGTGTATTCAGGTGGTAGTGCAAGCTTGAGCCTCTTACCTACTGCACACCTTTCTGGTCAACATTTCTCTTGAGATGACACGCTCTTTAAACCCTTCGATTTTCTCCTTTTCTCAAAGCTGGGCTATCTGATTTCATCTCCGAGAGACCTTGTATGCTCTTCGTTTACCTCTCCATTCTTTTTTAAATAACTTTGATACAGTCTCTGTAGTTCCGCAGTTTTAAGGATTCTACTCTTCTCAATTTCTAAGCTTTCCATGTTAATATGTTACCATGGGCTAAAACGCTATCATCTGAATCCGGAATTTGCATACTCAATATCATGTTGTTCCAAATCTATGTCCTCACAATGATGTTACTGTAAAAGTAACACTTTTTAAATGGGTAATCCCAAGAGTTCGATTTCCATGGTTGATGGTTGACTCAAATATGCCGTGGCAAAATTGACAACCTGGTCCACTCCTAATCTTAAATAGTTCTCAGCAGAAGTACTCCTAGATTCGTGGTAGAAGCTGCTCATGTGTGCATTCTCGACTTTTTGGAACATTATGGAACATGAGCATTGTTGCTAGTGTCTATTTGTTAAACCGGATGACAGCGCAATGCAACAATATACCTTTTAATAGTTTGCTATACCTATTAAAGGTGATTGACTAGAACCAGGAAGTACAATCAGTTTAGATCCTGTGCCCACATTGTCTTCTTGAGAATAAACTTTACAAGCTACCTCTAGCTATGCTATACAACAAGTCTCTCCACGGCCTAGCACCAAAGTACATCTCGAACATGTTAGTGCCATATGAACCATCTCGGACAGCTGAGCAACCTCAGGGACAGGCCTCCTGCAAGGTTCACCAGAGTAAGAACTATTCATAGGGGAATCTGTCTATTTAAGCTCATTTTGTTAGCTGACAAATCTGGTAACGGTCTACCTGAGATGTGAGACAGGCCTCTACGTCTTGGCAAAAAAAAATGTTAAAAATTTTGTTCTCAAATCTAGCGTCTACAAGCTCAACTTCTTTTAGCTGATGCACTAGTCTGAAAGGGTTTCAACGCTGAGTGTAAATCTCTCTTCTTTAAATTAAGCTTTATACGATTACTTATCTGATGTGTTTAATCCGTCTGTATGTCGCTTTGAATGAATTTTTTTTCACGTGTATGTACCGCTATCTTGTTCAGGTGTTCTCGGCTTACCAATTGAGCATACACTAACAATAAACCTATAGCGGTTAGATTCTAATTGGGTTAATTTTGACATGGGAACAGTGTAAGAAGACACGACTTATCAACTACTTGCCTAAGTACTTGAATCACTGCGATTCCAGAATCAGTATTTACAGCGCAAGCAGTTGAACATTAAGAAAATGCAGTTCACTCAGACCGCATCAGGGATTGTCTTATTATGCGTTGCACTAAGATTTGTATGCTTGATTTAAGTAGAAATGTATAGGGGTAAACTAAATCGTTTACTCGACAACCTCACTTCAGCTGGGACGTCCAGGAACCTTGAGACGAATAGCTAACCCCCTGCATCTAGAGAGTTGCATTTTGATACTTCAGACCAACAGATTTCGCGTTCCTTTAACTCAAAAGCACTCGTCTGCCACTAAGAGTAGACTTGTTACACTTGTTCCACCATTCTAAAAACATATTATTTCAGCATTCATTAGATGCGTTGTGATGTCTTTATTCTCACGCTTTTGTGCAGAGTTTTTCTGCTTGCCTCACTCCTGTGCGACGAAGTAACTACACTCCACCCTTGTCATAATTTACTTTGCAATATTTAACTAGCGCCAATGACTCGCAGCGCTAAGCTTGCCTATCACTTAATTTAGCAGTTTTATTCAATTTAGACTTCAAATTTTTCTGTCACACGCTTCCTCCTCAACCGACAATTGTTCGAAGCCCAATATTGTACTATACCAGTATTTAAGTCATAACATTTCACGTTGACTTGTTCTTGTCTTAAAATCATTTGGACTTTCATAACACATGAAAGCGAAAATCAGTAAGCTTGCACAGACCAAATCCAATTTGATCCATAAAACTAAAATTACAACCTATGATAGCACATATTAATTCATTTGTCTATTGAAAAGACATACTCTTGTCTGTTAAACAATGCCTTAACTCAGTCATTTGTTATTCGCCATATGATCTGTATCGACCCTATATATAGGGACTACTGAGGAGTTTGCATAGAAGATTTTAGGTTGAGTTTAGGCTTACTCGGATAGGAATTATTATTGCAAAGAAACACATGCATGTTTACGGTTCGCTGCCACTGTGGGAGAGTTTAGCATGGGTCTAGTATTCTACATAGCGATACTGAGCAAGAGAGTGGTTCGACTCAAGCCAACTCACAACAAAGGCCAACACGGGGTGTTCAGTTCTCAGAATTATCACCACAGTAATATTGAGTTGTTAAAAGCAGTCCAGTTGAGGGGTCAACTGGTAACACGAAGGGCATACTTTAGGAAATTATATGAGAGAAGAAAACTTTTGTGTTTATCATTTGAATAAATCCAGAGACAGGCTATTCTTATTTCTAAATGCTTGACGTTGGTCCGCGGCAATGAGCAATGTTGTAGGTGTATATTTCATAACCTTTAATTGAGGATAGCTATTCAATTGTTAAAGATATGACCAGTGAAGAACCTACCATTGTTTTTAAGAATTTAGGACTTGAGATTAAAATGATCACAGGCGCATGTGATTTAGGATTATTAATAACATTTTTGTATTATTATAATTATGTAATAGAATTATAGTTATAATTCTAATCTAATCTTTCTTACTGCAAAAAAGTAAATACCAAGAATAAAAATTCATTTTGAATACGATGTAGAGTCATATTTGTTGCAACACTCATCAACTCATCTTCTTACATCAGAAAATTATTTGAAAGGTGCACCCTTTGACAGTAACTGTTGAGAATGACTAATAAACACTTATTGCATATTATGTTGCAAATTACCGATTGTGTTTGCTTGCTCAAAATCCTTTAAAAATCAATAATTATTTTTGTCTTTACATTAATCTGTCCTGTAACTTAGTCCCTGTTGGCGTAATAGAGCAGGCTATTCTAACCTGTAAGGCCCGGGGCAAGATTGCATTGTCCTTGCCAAACGAGTCTAAGCAGGGCGGCGATTTTATCTTGTCTAATATTTAAACTATGACTTCGTTCTGTATTTCTGAGTCGCCTTCGGCGATTAGTAGAAGTTTAAACCTGGTTCGTGGTACACGGACTTGTTCCTTATTGATTTATGCTTTAGACCTGATTTGGACCTAATTACGATGTCCTGGTTGATTCTGGGTTAGTTTCTGGTTCCAGACCTGGTTAGTAGCCTATCCGGCCCAGGCCACAGCCCCCCAGAATATCTGGCCTCAGGGACGCTTAAGTTCAATAGCCCTGCGTTACGAGGATTGATTAGTTTAATCCCATTCTGCAGGACATCTGTAGACTAAACGCAAAAGTCTTTCCACTGTAGCAGCCCGTAAACATCCAGGAATCTAACCACCATATCACATTTTAAACATTTGCAGACTATAGGAGATAGTGTGAGCTCAGTACTGGTCGAGTCATTTAGCACCAGCCACTTTAACTCAGCCTCCGCCAGCTCGCCCACAAGTGACTGGTCTGATGTTTTCACCCACCCACCATTCCTTGCCGTCCACAAACAAAGAGTCGTATTTCCTAATCACTCTAAACTTCCTCCTCCTAACGCCGACTAAATCCTTAACATGTACTATTTGCGGCAGGCCAGGAACGAAAATTACACAGTTTAAAATCGTCCATGGTCAGCTTTTCCCTTCTTTCATTCAGAAAAACCGGCCGGCTATTCCACCTCAGCTCGGGTTTATGGCCTGCCAGTGAGAAAGGTTGATATCAAATCATTACACAACAATTAGCTAGTTTAAGGTTGGCGGAGGGATAATTAAGTAAGGTGGCTTTGAATGACTCGAGTTCGCCCGAATATTATTAACTTATAATCGGTAGTTCCTGAATCATTCATGGTACGATGATCATGTCAAAAGATCTCGCTTAACAAATCTAAAGTCACCTAGGATTTTGCTTGGTTAGTGACGTAATATCGTTCCAATTACTTGATTGCTTGAGATATTGATTCTGTAGATTTATGATCTGACATGTTAGAAGACACTTATCCGGCCAGCATCATCGACACCCCACCTAAGGAAATTCGTCCATCAGTAAAAGTTACACGTGTTCAACACAAACACACCGTATTTAAGTGATTGAATTATTACTTGAAATCCATGGTGACTCAGACATTTTAACAACCAAAAGGTAATTTCCATTACATCTCACTTAATGTTACAATGTTGACATTTTTGACATTTTTCAACAAAGTGGTAGTATTAATACATATTTTTATTTTAATGACCTCATCGCTCCGAATATTCATTTAATATTTTAATAACATTTTCACCGCAAAAAAGACTGTAGGACAAAAATATCTACTCGAAAAAGGCTAAGACAACAAAACCAGATAGACAATAAAGAGTGTATAAAACCTTAACAAGCCACCTAATCCACATGGTTTCCTCATTAGCCTTACCATTCTTGAGAAACTAATTAAGTTAGAATTTACCATGATTGGGCTGGCGCTAAACGTAGCAAGTGCATGTAATATCAGAGGAACAACCAATCTTTTATAAACCCCCTACCCGCCCCCTATTTCAACGAGTGCTGTCGGTAGTGGAATAAGAATACATGTTACATTTTTATTCGTAAATTTATCCAGGCTATAGCAGTATTAATATCTTCGATCTCACACACGATAGTTAAACTGTACTCAAGAGTTTACGTAAGCGAAGGTGTGCCAGTTAATTTTATCCCCCAGTTTTTTGGAACCATTTCCGTAAATGTTGTTATAGATGGGTTTACGTATTCCTGAGGCTATGAGCATTACGATAGTGAGTTTGTGAATTCCGCATAAGCTCTTACCTTAAAAGCGCTGAAGCGTCAATACTGTAAACAGAAGCCAGAAAGTACCTATTATTGATAGTACTTTACACACAAATAAGTTATGATTTTCACAAAACAATAAAATACCAGATATATTGGGACATTCTTTATTTAGGGTTGAATTAATTGTTTTAATCTCTTTAACGACAAATGTGTCCCTTGATAGGTTGAAACCGTATACTGTTGTATTTCAATGACTAGGCATAGGGTTGTACTATAGATTAAATACAAGCAGAGTCATATAGAAGATCTCTGATTTGCAGAAATAGCAGACACTACTTTCCCTAGGACATATATGTATAACTTTTGTATTTGTTCTTAGTAATGAATTGTAACGTTGGAATAAACTGCAAACTGAATCATGACAGTAAAACTGACTGCATAAATAGTTGTTTGGTTACACACCAGGCCTATCTGTACCATCGTGTACCCACCTACTCGCCTACCCAGGACTAGGTCCAAATTAAGAAAAAGCCAGGAAAACCTGTAACACATATTGGGATTTTACACGGTTTTTTTTACGCGCCAGGATCTGAACCTCAAATTTGTTCGCCACCTTTGATTTAATTGAAGCATTCTCAGTTCTTGGATGATCTGGCTGATATCAGATATAGGCCATGAGAGAGTGACTAAATATATATGATCGATTCTCTTCCCAGGTCATCACTTGTCTGATCAGCCACAGAGCAGCGAGAACTATCCGTTAGCAATGTTAGCGCTTCACACGCGCGCCATGTGAGTCAGCCTCTCCTCTGTTTTGTCACCATCTTTTTCAACAGGACACACTAGACCTTCATCCAGTATGTCGTCGGTATAATTACTAACTGGTGTCACATGTGCAGCTTCTGTGGCATATGCCGGCCATTCTTACTGTGAACAACATCCTAAATCAATTTACATGGTCTTGGTACTCCGGCATGTTTTCCAGCACGGTCTGGGGAGGACGGTCCAATGGCCATGGTCCGCTGATGGCTGCCAGGCTAGTATAGTCGAATCAACCAAGGGGCTACGAAGGTCGCAAGTGCTTCGTTAGTACCTGTCGCGACAGGCTACGTCTCTGAGATCTTCCTGTAGAGCCCGCCTAGTTGACACAGGTACAGAGAATGGTAGCCGGATATATACTGTAACAGCGAAGACGATTCTTACTTTGCCCGTCTTTGTATTAGCTTGGGAAGAAGAATAAGAGATGTAGGAAGCTAAGACCTAGAGATGTTAGAGAGATCTATACGTGGAAACAGTTAGATGTACAAGTAAAGAATTTCAACTGCGTAATTAGTTTTTTATTAAGACAGTCTAGCAGATTCCACAAATCCACCGGGACTAAGGTTCTTTGGAAGCATGGGCATGTTACTGTTCTACCATGCTTTATTCACACAAGTAAGAAGATTCCAGTTTAAAGTTGAAGGATTTAGACAGATTGCACAGGTCGTTCTGTTTAACAAAGAATTGTACGGCTTAATTGTGTGACACATGTGTTTTACATTTCGCAGCAGATGTTAGGTATCTAATAGTGTCGAAAAGCTACCTTCTCGCTATAACTATTGACAGAATCATTCCTTATACGAAAGAAATTTACATTAAGAAGTAAATCAATAGTTTGAAGTGTGACACTAAGAATGTTCCTAGAAAAATCATATGATTTGTTATTGGCTTCATTTGACAAATCAAGTTCAATTATGGTCAGGAAGACAAGACTACTTCGTAATGGTTAACAGCAAAACTCTCATTCCACTTTAAGAAGTTCTCAAGTTTAAGTCCAGTAAGGATGTTTTTAGTATAATGTGAAGTTTGCAATGCCCTACCCTTGCCTGGTTGCATATCAATCAAATATATATCATAAATAATTACAATACCACACTATTAATATATAATTTATTAGCGCCTCGTCATTTAAGGTGATTTGGTGCGACGTCACCACCAACAAAAAGTCAAGGTGAAGAAAAGTTTGCAATGCATTAAAAAAATCCCAGGGAAATAACCTTATGTACAAATCAGCAGAGCCAATGTATGGCTACAAGCACATAGTACCCGCTCCTTTAATGGTATATATAGTTCTCAGGCTTACAATCTAAAATAATCGCACCAGGACGCGCATTCTCGTAATTCAGTTCTCCTGTATGAGCAGTTTTTTCAAAGTATTTCTACTCAAATGCAATCTGGTAATGGAGCCGTGGGTGCATGTTATACATGCTCCCAGAATATGGAAGCTATTAAGGAAATTGTCCAGAACGCAATGCATATATTTAAATTATGCGAAAATGTGTTGCCATATTTAAATCCACTTTTCAAACGGACTAACAATTTGAACCATTTAAGATCCAAAATAGTTTCAGCAAAGGGTGGGAAGATGTGTTAATGAGGGTTTTCACTGTGTATCTGAGCTTCACGCTGGCATTCATTTATCTTTTCATTCGCCTAAACCTCCGGAGCTCACTGATCCCATTTGACTTGGACTTGAAACTGTTTCAGATCTGTATGTTGGACTAAATGATAAACTTTTTGGAGAAAGAACACACGGGACCGCGCAGATAGAGGATGCACTCTGCATTCGTTTTTGGAGAAGGAAGGAAGGACTGTTGTTTTCGTTGGTTTTATGGCAAATCTGAAGATCCTCACTCTTAAAATCCGTGTAAACGTCACGGTGTACTCTGGTGTTTGGGTGTGTGTGGGTGGACCTACAATGCGCGTTGGAGCTGCACTGAGGACATGGGCGAGGCCTAGTCCTGGACTCAAACAGGCCTGGATCAAGTTTATATCAGCATTAAACTGGGCTGAAACTGGGATCAAACCAGTACAAGTTTTATTTATCTCTGTAAGTTTTGTAAAGGTTGAGCTTCCACTGTTAGGCTGTGTACACAACTGTCTCCATGTACAGCTTTGTTGCTATGCCTCCAGAAGCTGTGAGCATACGACATACGGACCAAATGACGGACAACACAGAGGACATTGGCGTCTCAGATGTAGCGCAATAGTCAGCCTTAAGTCTCCAACTGCTCATGACAAGTCTTCCCCAGCAGCATTGACGGTTGTGAGTCACATGCAGAAAACAAATATCAAATATGGCAACATTTTTTTGAATAGAAAATAGTTAAATGAGTAGAGGTTTCGTATTCATGGCTCCGAAATGATGTGACACACTGGTCGCTACTACTATTTTGAGGATGGAAGCTGTGGGCCGTGCCAGTGACAAGTCTCAAAAAGAAAGGATTATTCTCCCACTATAACATCCCTAAAACCCAGTTTGTCGCTAGAAATTGATTAACACCATCAAGAAGAAACAGTGGTATGGAATTTACTCCAGACTGTCAGGTAATCAGCCGCTGGCTAACTCTAGTTGACACATTAAAGTACATTAATTGCGTACCTATGCTAATAATCGTTATTAGCTTTTACTTGCATACACTCTTAATGTTAGCCTAATTTCCTACTATCTATTTCCTACTATTGCTGAAATTTTTGGCTCAGACACAAAGTCTGTGCTTGAAAGCTTTGAGGGCTTATCCGGTGCCCAGAACATCTGCGGACGAGGAAGCTTAGATGTAAATGTCCGCAAAAGTTTGGACATTTGGACAAAGTTTGGACCTGCATTTGATAAGGATAAAACCCCAAACTTCAGTCTTCTGAAAGAATCGCCCCTTTAATTTCCAGTGAGATCGGCTTTTTTTTTTTTTTACCCTAACAGCGGAGACAGCAACATACAGCCCTCAAAATGGCGACAACAACAAATAAGTCACATGATTGAAACCCTTGAAAAGCGGCCTTTGGCTCTAATTAGAATAGTTGGCATGAGGTTTATAACGAGTGGCCACTGTCTACTTGAAAATCTAGTTAGACAAAAAAAATAAAAAAAAATTTTCGACGGCTGATGTACCAAGATGCTACATTCTCCTTTTTTAAATGCCAAAGCCACTAGGGCAATTATTCACAGCATCAACTCTCCACCCTTGCCTACTGAAGCTCGGCACTCCTCTGCACAGTTCACTTGCCTCATATCTCCCGAGATGATTTGATGGGGAATTTATTTCGTTTAGACATCATACCGTGCGTGCTGTAATTAATTGTTGTGCTGCTGGTTGCACAATAGTTCAGTGACTCCTTTGTGAGACTACAGGCTTGTTATTGTTGCCTGATACATGCCGCAGAGCCGATGCACAGGAGCAGATGCTATGCTCACCTACCAATCCACCTTGATGAATTTTAAACAAAGAAGGCACAGAATTAATCACTGGTTGTACATCACTTGACGCAGAGTTCCCTGATTTTCCAACTATAAGAGAAAGAAACATCTAGTATCTAACTAGCTCGGTCAATTGGAGAACTGCTTTTGGTTCGAACTTCCGGGTTTACGGGAGATAAAATATTTGGTCTCAATTCTCTCTGGGGGAAGTTACAAGAATAAAATCAGGTATCCCAGTTATAAGGATTGGTCAAAAAGGACAGTGAGAAAATGCTAATGCTAATGCTAATGCTAATTTCATTTATGATTTTATTGTACATATCTACAGTAAAATAGCAACTCATTTTGAAGTAGAAACGCGATGAACCGGTGTTAGTAACAATCAGCAGGAAAAGTATGTTCAGGTATGTAGAATTAGTAGCTGGAGTAGTACTAGTAGCATTGGTAGTCATGCTTCAGTCGTGACTTGAAAGCACTTTCAACGCAGAAACAAAATACATAATTATTAGATATATCTACTGTATTTTTTCTCTTGTGTCAACTGTATACATTCAGAATAATGGTACTAAAATAGTGGGGAGAATGGTAGATTGGGAAAGCTGCTTTTGTTTTTCACGTTTCCAAATCAAAACCACTTAATCTAATTTCAGCACAAACATTTTTCATTTTGTCTGTGCCCTGTGTTGTCCATGTGAATGCAGCATGTCACAGTGACATTGTGAATCACAGTGTTCAGTGCTATTCAAAAGAGCAGGGTAATGTGAATGCTCCATCTGTGTATGCTACATGCCTCTTTAGTAAACACAGCAATAGGCCTTTTAATTAAAACGCCGTTGTGTTGATTGTGTAAAGCGGTTTATGTTTTACAAAATCAACACATTGAAAGTAGACATACATATAAAATGGGAATAGCTTTCAAGTTGACTACATGACTCTCTATTAGAATACGAATCAGAAAAACAAGGTTTATCACTATTATATATATATAGTAGAGTATAATATAGGATTTACTAAATAAAATAGACTTATACTCTTTGACTGAGTATATACACAAAATGTATAGTTTGGTCGGACTGGTTCAAAATTAGGGCATATGGATAGTTGTTATGATTATTATTATGAAGTCTTCAAGAGTCCTACTGCAAAGGAAAAGAAACTGCTCTTTTGGTCCTGGTCCTGGACCGTAGCTTCCTGCCTGAAGGGAGCTAAAATATTCCATGTCCAGGGATATTATTATTATCCTTTTGTAATAAATCTGTACCAGTATCTCAGTTACCTGTGAAAAAGTAATGCTATGTGTGACTTTGGGCAAGAGCCTAGCTGTAAGATACTGCTCAAACAATGAAATACAAATCACACTATGGTTACCAGCAGAAGTAATCAGTGTCAGAGGCTGAAAATGTTATTTTCTCCTTTATAAATGACTGAATGTACTAGGTTTTATTTTTTTGTTTCTTTATTTATGCTTGAAACTAGTGAAGTAGGTGTCAGTGATATTTTTAGCTCCTCTCTATCGCTGGGACAGGTGTATTACTGTTGTCAAGGAGGACCTGTTGTCATCATCCAGCATCTCAATACTGACCACTGGCCTTTGTTGTTTTAGGTTTTGGTTTGACTTTAGATGATTGCTGAGGTGTTTGAGGATTGACAACATTAGCGGTTTTGTTTTCCTTTTAGAGTCTGCGCACAAAGCTCTTCTGAAACGGCACTGTTGAATAGCTCTGAGTGTGGCTGTTGGACTTGCCCTCATTGGTTCAGAAGGTGGAGCTGTCTCTGCTGTTGGTACTTGGTTTTTGCTCCGGTTCCTGTTGCGCTTTCCTTTTCTCTCTCGTTGTTGGTATTGCTTTGAGAAGATGCCACAGAGCTGACAATGACCTGTGAAGTTTGTTCTTGTCTCGCATCAAGCTCCTGCTCAAACTTTTGTTTCCTCACATCCCAAACACTGACTTTGGGTGAAGGAGTCGGGATAATCTAAGGTTTCGCTTTCTCCTCTTTTCACGTTTAGTATATTTGGCATCCACCTATGCTTTTGCCTCGTCCTTGGGCGGGTTGTCATCAGCCTGTTCAGCCCTGACTTGTCTGGGAGTGAACACAGTTTGTCCTCTCCCTCGTTCATTGAGCCCCTTATTGTTCGGAGTGTAGGAGGGCTCAGGTTTGCTGTAATTGTGGGCATGAGGTTTGTTTGCGCATGCTCTTCTGGGGGTTGATGTGGGTTCTCTCGTTGCAGGAGGTACTGGAGGGTTTTCACTCCTTTTTCCATCTTGCTTTCTTTTCTTCTTGGTTTGCCATCCATTGTTGTTTGAGTGGCTTTGAGAAGATATCGTTGTGTGGACCTGAGCATAGGAAAGCTCTTCCTGTCTAACTGCCTGCTCCTGCTCAAACTTCTGTCTCCTGCTCCTCTGACTTTAGGTTCAGGAGCATAGACAAACATAGGTTTTAATTTCTCCTCCTGTGGAAGTTTGGGATGTTGCCAACTACATGTTCAGCTTTTACTGGACTTGGTGTGTGAATGTCTTATTTCCATCACTTCTTTTGTTTTCGCCTCTCGGAGCTTGGGATGGTGCAGTTTTGCTTTGCTTTATATTTGAGCATGTGGTCTATTGGCTCTTCTAAAGATGTATGTTGGATGTTCAGGGGCTTGGCTCCTTTTGTTGTTGTGTTTGCCTTTCCCCCGTGCCATTCTTCATTGTCTGCATTTGTCTGAGTGCTTCTCTGCTCATCTGTGGCCAGTCTCGCAGCTTGCTCCTGCTCAAACTTCTCTTTTCTTACTAACCAGACGTTTTCCTTAGGACTAGGAGCCAGAGAACAATGTGGTTGAGGTCGGGAAGCTCCATAAAAGGCTCCAATGGAATAGGCTCTGGGTGGGGTCTGATGAATTAACTAATTAACAAAACAAAAAGAGCAGTCTGCTTGGATCTGACACGTGGAAGAAAAAAAATAAAAAATACAAAACTGCTAAAGGAAAAAAACGACAAAATAATCCGGGGAAGAAATGCAACAGGAAACGGGAAAGAGGCTTCAATACACTACGTGACACAACAGACAGCACACAGGAATAAAACTGAGAAACTAAGTCAACAAAATTAAACATTGGGAATATGAACAGGATAAAACAAACAAAAAAAACCACATCAAGAAGCAGAAAAAAAGGAAACAAAACAGGATTCATGACACACTGCTAGCATTTAAAGTGCACGTTATAACGACATGAAACCAGAACACATTGTCATCCGGACATTGATGGTTGTATAATCATAATTCAAGATGTATTCAATATGAAACGTTTTCTTTATAAGCATCTTTACCATGTATATAACATGTAAAATGATTATCTTTGTTTTGAATGTCTAATGCAAATAATACAATTATAATGATAATAATCAAATTGAAAAAAACAAATCTTGGTATGACGTCACTTGACCTTTCCCATAGCTTTTAAAGATAAATCTGCATTCCAAAATACCAAAAGCATCACCAACTGCATTTCCATCACCTTATTTTTAATGCGCATTTTGAAGTACTGCATAAGTAAAGGGAGGTGGAAACGCCAAATATAATTTTGAACCTTTAATCCGCACTAAAGTTTATACGGTCGCTTGAGGTGGATTTTTTGAGGGGGACTTTTAAGTTAAAATGTTTCCACCTTTCATGATTTGCTTTTAGTCGCATGCACTCATGAAGCGAATAGTAAAACTCACGTGACCGTCAAACTACAGACCTGCACCAGACGCACCGGAGCGGACAGCGGTAATGAACAAGCCAAAATGATCCTCATCAACATAAACGAAACAAACATCCCTGCGCCACAAGGCTTGAAGCTCAGGCTAAAGCCAACCAGAACTTGCCCTGAAACACATACGAGCTATTTAATCTTCATTAGAGGGGAAACTCCAGGATAGTTTGCTTGTCCAGCATTAAAAGTGTTCGTTCATTTCAACTTCAGCGTAACATTTTGGCAAAATAAAGGCAGCACCTTTTGTTTGGTGGTAAAACGTACCTATACCGTTATTAAAGTGTTAACAACTTGCTAAATTTTGGACATGACAAAAAGTTTGCAGCTATCAGCTAAATAACAGAAAGTGCATGTGTAGCAAGATCATGGTGTCACAACACAGAACAGACAGACCAACGTATGCGCTCGAACGTTTAGAGGGAAAATCAATTTGCCTTTGTTATTCGCTATTTGTTATTACTTTACTTAAGCGAATTTAGATAATATGCACAGTTTGTGAGGGTGGAAACGCAGTTGGTGTTTTTGCCATCTTATTCCCATGCGCATCAGCACACATGCACTGTACATCTGCACCTATAATGACAGCTGTCGCTCCCTGTCAATATTCCCATTTGGCACAACACAGTACGGGCCACGGCTAGCGGATGTTTTTGTCTGTTATAACATACCCTGAAGCTATTCAGTATGCAAACAAACAATTGACATGGCCGCTCGACAAGTTACCACCAAGGGAATCCCTCTCGGCTAACATAGCAGGGTCCCATATCATGTCGCACATTTGAAATACACTCTCCCACGCCGAAAACGACTTCCCCAAAGGCCTGTCAGAGGGTAGCATCATGAAAGACAAAAAAATACCGTCGAAAAGCTCAAGAGAGACGCAATGTTCGTGGAGATACGGGAAACATAATGCCCGCTGATGGCTGCCTGACGTACCGTTGTCTGTTTGTCATTGATAAAAGTTGCAAGCTCAGATATTTAAATGCAACGCCGAGCTGTTTGTCTCCTATCAGGATAACTGTCTGATCAGGATTTGCTGCTTGGAATAACAAATCTCAAGATGTAGCATTGCAGCAACATTTTTTTTTTTCTTTCTCTGTGATTATAATCCCTTGTCACTGTCTGATTTGCGTTCCAGGGCTGGACATGTATTGCTCATGTTGTTTACCACCACCCTGACTCAAGAGTCTACGGCAATGTGTGGGAGTGAAGGGATAAGCTAAGAAAAACACAAATGACAAGTGTATTTCCCAATATCACCGAACGAGGGACGGAGTTGTAACTGGGGGAAAGTTAAATAAGACATGCACAACACTGGCGTTAACAGGCATTTCAGTTTTCCTCTTGATTTTCAACTCCCAGTGAATTTAATTAAAATGTTTTTATGGATTGAGTTGCAAAGTACACTGGGAATGGACATGCAATGGCGCGTGCTTCCAAAATAGTCAATTATGTTATTGAGTTGACATATGGTTTTTTTTATTTTTATTTCCTGACTCATTTTTGACATGTGCGTATCTTCTGCTGCACGTAAATAGGGTGTGCGATATTGACAAAACTGAGCACCTCAATATTTCTTAGGAGAATTACGATAATGATGGTCAAATGATGTTATGTCAATCAAAAACATGTTTTTAAACGAATTTGATGAGGATTATTTATCAGACAAATGTGAAATGTCTGTAGAATTAATCACAAAAGTACAGAAATATCAGTATATATAAATATATCTTTACTTAAAGGTTTACAATGCCACTTTTTATCTCTTCTTGTAGCATTTCTTTACAACAACAATATACTCAATGTTCAAATTTCACTTATCTTCAACAACAACATTCACATCATTCTCTAAAATGTGCTTATATTGCCCATTTGTAATTGTAAAACATGTACATCAAATGTATTTTGAAAGGTCAAAAGGAAACTGTTAAATGACAGAAACGGTTAATTACATTTTCTTACATTTTCTTATTGCTCTTTTCTCTCATTAACCAGAATTGGAAACTGAATGGGGGGGAAAAAGCCAGCTTTTTCAGGTCCGAATTTAAGAACCTCTCTGAATGTGGAGGCTAACGAACCATTTTAATTAATTAGAATAAAAGAAGGTCTGACAATGTTATTTGTAGCCATGCTCAATCATTCTAGGTCACTAACCAAACTTAGTCCACTGAATAATATCTCTATTTAATCATTTTGAATACTTTAACTGTGTAATACATTGTCCATAATACACAGATTTGTAAGAATTTCAATTAGAGTTGTCCTTGATTTGAGAATGGTCTTCACTCCACCTGCATCAGTACAGTGTGGAGGGCTGTCGGGTCACAATGGTAACCAAGCACCGCCCCAAACGGTGTCACTGAGGCCTCACATGCACTTCTCTCATCCAGTCAGTTGATGTGGGACTGATTCACCGCACTCTCATACTCCAGAACATGAGCGAAGGCACGCAAAGTACACCACAAACATCATACAAGCATGGAGGAAACTTGGAGATGACTATGAGCTTTGTCGATTTGAAACGTGTTACTTTTGATTCATATATATCATAAAGTAGCATACATGTTAGTTATGCATTTGTCAATTTTGCTCAATAAATTTGATAAAATAAAGCAACAATGTACCTTTTTTAGCAGTGGTTGAAAGTAATGATACATACGATACGTTTGACTTTTTCAAGCAGGTAACTGTACTTTTCTGCTGCTCTACATCGTTTAACTGGACTGAAAAGAATAAAGTCGTCTTCATTTCAGCACATTCATGGTGTTATCTTGCCTAAACCTTTTGAGTTCAAGTGCTGGCTTTGGGCAAGAAAACATATATATACATAAAAGTTGAATTGGTGTTGACCAAAAATTCCTGTACTTTTTACTTTTTACTCTTAAAGGACATTTTTAAACATGTACTTTGTATGTAAACATTTACTTAAGTAGGCGTTGCATGTGCTGCTAATACTTTAGCATATTATTTTTTGCTCCTGTAACTGTACTTTTACTTAAGTAACAACGTCGAGTACTTCTTCCAACTCTATTTTTTAGAAATTGAATTAAAAAGTTGTCTTTTATTTTTAAATATAGTTATGATAATTGACATAGTTAATTAGCTGCTTTAGCACATATTGTTGTTGTGTCCCAGAGCAAGACACTTTCACTGAAAACAGAGTAGTCAAAAATAAATGAATAAATAAATCTAGGAGTGACTATTGCTCCCAGTCCGTGGGAGGGTCCCATAATTACCCGATCAAGCAGAGCCCTGGGGTGTGTAAAAATAATTGATACCTGGAGCGATGCAGTACTTTCCTGTTGAATATGAATAAATGGTCCGACCTCTCATCGCCTGAGGTGAGCGGTCACATCCTGCAGCTGTCACATCGCACTCTCGCCACTGCGTGTTAAATTTATATACGCTAATGCCAACATTAGGTGCATATTTACGACTTCTGTACAAAATTGCGGCCGTTTAACATATTTCAAAGCATATATCATTATATTACAGAAGGGAATCTGTTTTAATCCATGCTGTAAGTCAATGCCTGCTTTAAATAAATAAATAAATACCGCAATTTTCAACCAAGAACTTTTCTTGTATTCTCCTTGTAACTTAAAGGGCCCTTTTTCTATGTAATAAAGTCACATCTGTTACAGTAACAGTACGGTTAATCCTCCAGCACAGATATATTGTAAAAGCATCAATTTGGGTGAAAATGAGACCACCGCGCATTCTGTGCTTCTGATCACAGCGTTTTATTCTCCGCGAAGCAAGAAGTGCGCAGTTAGCATGCTAATGGTTGTAGCTTTACTGTGACAACAAAAGTCAGGCTCAGAGTTGTAAAAATTGCTTGTTAACGTATCGCTGTGACTATTTAGGATGCTCAGAAGGCATTAGCTAAGTGAGTGTTATATGTGGCCCATTACAAAGAGTAAAAAGTCTGTTTTCTATTTTTAAGACAGATACAGTGCCTTTAAAGCAGACTCACTGAAAGCACACATATTATGGATTATTTGTATCATTATTAGCCTTTAAACATGCTCTTGAGTACCTTTACTTTGGCATCTCATGTTTTAGAACTTAAAATAATGCATGTATTGAAAACCACACGTGAATTTCTACCAGTAAGGCGCTCCCTCATTAGGATTAGGATTAGGCAACCCATCTACTGGTAGCAGAGGGAATTACAAACAAAATATAGCTTCAACACAACATGCTAGTACATGCAATTTGACGGATGCTCAGACCCAGTCTGGTGATGATTTATGGATTTTAAAAACAGCAGAGAAGATCTGGAATTATATCTCTTACATCACAAAATTGGGAAATGTTGTGTTTTTCTGAGACTCAGATGGGAGAGGACTTACTAAACAGGATTCCTCAAACAAGCGTGAATGAAGCTAAGTACAACTCCAGGTATGTTATTGATGACGGAACGATATTGTAAATGTGTCCTTTAAAGCGTATTTAATTATCAGTCATTGAAAATATTAAGTTGCGGTACCTTCCTCTAAGATTGGTGTTTTTAATTAGTTTTTGGCCAACTCCAGTCAAATTCTGTCCGTCCCCCATTGGCATTTCCGCCCTGGACAGCTCAGCAATCCATCACCAGCAACTTTTCCATCCCCAACATATGCGCTAGTTAGTCAATCCACATCCCAAGAAATAAAACTTTATTTTTTATCTGAGCAGTCAACTCTAAAAATGCCTGTTTTGCTTTTTCATCCTAGATATCTATGCTAATATTATTTATGTGGATGCTGTTTTTGCCATATTTGCTAATGGTTTAAATTGAATACAGGAGATTGTTTACGATTTGGGGTTGTCTCTTCAAGTGATGAAACATGATGCAACAGTTGAGTTTCTCCTAATTGGGATTTTCCACTGCCGCTTGGCAAGACTTTTACCCTGCATCTCAGCCTGGTTTAATTCCCATCGGATCTAAAAGTGTTGAATAGGACTGAAGATCATTTGTAAGTCTGACTTCTTGCTCCCCACTTTAAAACGGTCAGCGATTTCCCTTCAAGTGTGTCAAATTTGAATAAGGACATTACGCCTTTCCGTTTTCCGAGCCTCTCTTTCTTTGAACAGCTTAAATGGCTCGTTGGGCATCAGGGACCATTCTTAAAGGAAAAAAACCCATCACATTCACCAGTTGGGATTGGCGCAGCCTCAGATGAGATTTCAAACTGCCCACACACCTCCAAGCCCCAGTAAAAAGTCAACTACTGGCACCATGCATTGACTTTAGAAAAATGTACTATTCACTAGGCGTTTCTGAGCGAATACTTTATTTATTTCATTTCATCCTTTACATATTTAATGTTTGTTTGGGACAGGGATATGTTTGTGTGAATAGATGATGAAAATACACTTTTATTGCAAAGGTATTTCATAGTAGCTGGCAGTGGATTTTTTGATGAACAGCACAGAGCCTTGAGTTAGAAAAATTTATTGAGCACTGACTCAACTTTCCCTCAAGTAAAATCAGTCATACAATCAGACGACAACAACAACAACAACAACATATATGTTACAGAAAAGTCTTGTCACTTGTCTCTTACACTGTTGCATTTTTCAAAATCCTATACTTTGATACCAACAATCAAACAGCCAACACTTGGAACAAAAGCGAAAAACATATGAGAAAAAGGTGAGGGGCTCAGTAGGAGTGTTTTGTGAAAAGGAATCCTGAATGAAGATTTGCCAGAGAGCGTCTTTGAAGGGTGCAGCAAGGACGGGGAGGCAATGCCGGTGGTCAGGCTATCCTCACACAAACGGCCTCTCCAAAAAGCGGATTAAGGCCTTGGGCAAAGAAAAACAGATTGAAATTTAACAGCCTAGCTCGAATTTTTTTTTTTCCTTCTACGTCCAACATCTGAGATCGAAATCGCTTTGCTTGCATTAAAGTTGTTTACAAAGCGACTTGCTCTTCTTTTGATTGTGAGTATTTGTATGCAGTCGTTCAGCTCGAAAACATTTCTCTGACCTTGTCGCTGTGTTGTACTGGGATTTAAGTGTTTCCCATTGATCACACGGCAACTGCAAAGCAAGAATATTGCACGGAGTAAAGTGTTGACCCATCTGATAGACGAAATAGTCTCTGTGTTTACAGATTGGGACGGAGATTGTGGATGTGGACGTATATTGTGAAAATGTATGATTGTGCATGCTTGGATTAACAATATCAAGGCTTCTGTGCACATTGTGTTCACGTTTTCTGTGTCGTTTGTAGAAAAACATAATGTACAATAATGAAGTTTGGTAATTAGGGTCGAATACTGTATAAAATTCTACTTGACGTGTTATGCCGTTAGTGGGAACGCTAGAAAGTGTTTTAATATTTCACGTTGTACCTGATTTTTACTGCCACGAAAAACAGAACTAGTTCATTTTAAAGTTTGGCAATAGTCCAGAGCCTCTTAATTATTCCCATTATAGTGTATGGGTGCTTTTCACAATTTTGAGAGGCCCAAGCTGGCTCAGTAACGCTAACAACAACTAGCATGCTAACAGCGCACACCTTGGTTTTCGGGGAATAGAACGCTCTTTAATTAGATACAGAATGCACTTCGAGGTCTCATTTTAACTCGAATAGCTGCTTTTTCAATGTATCTGAACTGAAGCAAAGCAAACGATTCTAAAAAAACGTTGGGGGGAAATCGTGTACGTGCTCTTTAACTATTATAGCAGATATTTGGGCTAGCCTACTCTAGAAGTTTAGGACAAATGTATGGGGATCATGTACGGTTATCAAGCTAGCTCCTTAAATACAGTCGTTTCTCCTTATCAAAGGTATGAGCATGATATAATACACGTCATCTTGATTTAAATGCTTAATTAAGATGAACCAATATAAATCTGAGTTTTTTCAAATTGCTGTGGAAAGAGAAAATCCCATATAAATCCAAACAATTCAGCGGCATGAGACGTGGCTTGTCAACATTCATTAGACGTCTGCTAATGGCAAACAGATTAACAGCTAACATACTGAGAAATAGCTTTGGTTTGACTAATGTTTTTAATCTTTTTTTTTTTTCCCTTCTACATCTATGTGCATGTACAGATTAATTAAAATCCCGTACCTCTATAGACTGTTCTTAATATTTCCTTGTGCTTTTCATTATATTTCTATATCAAATACAAATAGCTAAAAATGGGTAACTGATTGCAATTCCAGCTTTCTGCGTTAATATCACATAAGACTGCTTTGTAGTGGCTAAATAAAAGATAAGCAATTTGGTTCTATTTTATTTTGTTTGCAATGCTTCCTGACCGTCTATTGGGATTACTTCTATTATAGGCTTGGCAACATGTGTGCATTAAACATATATTTCATGTTTTATTCACAGAAATCATCTCTTTGGTTGTGGACACTTGTCTTAAACATCCATATTAGAGATATCCAAGTTTCCACACATAATAAATATGTTCGACAGGTCAGCTTTCTCCACTCCGCTCAGATGGGTCCTTGCTAGAGCACAATGTTGTGAAGAAAATTGAATGAACAGCCTTCCCTGGGAGACTAATAATATCATGGATCCTGAGTGCTGGCTCTCCGCTATGAGGCCTAACAGAATGCTTGACAGGAGAAAATAATGTGTTGTTCTCTGCGGGATGACGGCCCGGGCCCCTCCTCCCAGACCAAGTGTACATAAAGCGCCGGGTTTTTCGGCTCCTCCAGGATTCACAGAGAGAGAGTGAGAAAGGCTGGTGGCAATGAAAATGAGTGACACCAAGGAGCAAATGGGCTGGTGGAGTGGCCCTCTTGTGCGTCGCCGCTGCACACATACAAATAGAAAGAGCACTCACTTCAAAGCTGCTCGAGATGGAAGACGCACTCGAAATGAAGTATGGCAAATTACTTCATAAGCTGAATCCTTAACATGCTGATAAATATTTGATGGCTGAGAGAAGTGTAACAGGAAGGACAGCCAGCAGCGGCAAGTCTAGGAGTAAGCATTTGAGCAGCGAGTAAAGAGATTTTATTCATGGGTTCAAGCAAATGTAACATCTGTTTTCTATTTGTTTATCATTTATGTTTCATCCATTGAATTCTTAATAGTCTTCCATCATCCTCAGCAAATTGCCAAGGACATAAATATGCTGGTCAGCAACCCATTGTTTTAGCTTGATCACATATTTTCACTTTAAAGTTCCGAAAAAACTCATGTATAGAGAAAGTTCAGACGAGTACAAGAGAAACTTCACCTGAATTCATTTAATAACTCTAGATTAAATATCTATAAAAGCAAGTATTTATGCGTGTGTAAGCCAAGTCTCCTACCGCTGCTTAATTGGAAATAAATTACCAAAAATGCTGGTGGAGAAATGATTATGGAACAAAGGTTTAACTTCTATGATTCAGAATGTAATTGCTGGAATAACCCATGATGTAAAGGCTGGTATTTCCACCTTAAAATGGCTGTGCAGTCTCCAGTGATACAATAGAACTGCACCTGCTTCCTTTCTCCTTTTGGACATAATCTATCTCTGAAAGGCACTGTCCTCCTTTTCAACACACTTGCCTTGCTCCTGGGGATTAAACCTTCCATTTCAAGAAATTACAGCTGATAAAGTTTTCGAGTGCAGTGGATGGCCCTCTTTCTTGTCTTATAATAGTTTCAAATGTTTCTATTACTATTTCTTCTTATAGTTTCCCCGACACAGTTACACAATATGGAAACGTCACACTTTCACAGAAAGAAATGAATGAGGTCAACTTGCTTTACTTGAAAAATGTTTCTTCATGTTTAAGAAAGCAACGCAGTTCGGCTGCTCCAATAAAGCTCAGAACCGTGTGTCGGGCATCAAGTTCTTCAAGGGGGACCAGCTTGACCCAGCAGTTTTGACTGACTGACTTATCGTAGCCTGTATTTGCGCAGCAGCTTTATTGTTGGTTTTCTAATCAAACAGTGAACATGCAGAATGCTTACATTGACTTTATTTCCTTATGATTTTGAAACTAACTAGGACTCAAGTGTCACCGCTCTCTCTCCACAGCGTGTTCGAGATGCCCACCATAGAATGCACAGTTTGAACAGACACAGACAGGTCAGGGGCACAGTTGGGAGCAGTAGCTAAGACAATACATACATTTTCTTCAGTTAATGAAAATTAGCCTCATTTTCAATTTGAAACACTGAAAAAGAGGAAATGATAGATGATTTTTTTCCTGACCTTATATATATTTATTTCCAATCAAAGTCTTTTGAGTGGTTGTTAAGGCATAGTTTATTAAGCTCTCATGAGGGAAATTCTTTCTCTGCATTTGACCCATACTTCAATGCTGCTGGGCAAACAGAGACCAGCTCTGGCTGAGCAATTTAACACCTTTTACTCCAGGCTTGATGTAACCCGCCCTCCCCCATGGCGGCCACCTCTGTCAACCCAGAGCGTGCGGCTGGGGAAGAATGTCTCAGACACTCAGACTATCAGCACAGGAGCTCCACAGGGCTGTTTACTTTCTCCTCTGCTCTTCTCCCTGTACACAAACTGCTGCACCTCCAGCCACGACTCCGTACAATGTCTCAGGTTTGCTGACGACATCGCCCTCATCAGGCTCATCTCGGACGGGGATGAGTCTGTCTACAAAAGGGAGGTGGACCGGCTGGTGTCCTGGTGCAGCGGTAACAACCTGGAGTTCAACGCCCAGAAGACAGTGGAGATGATAGTGGACTTCAGGAGAGGCTAAGCCCCCCAGACCCCCCTCATCATGAAAGACTCCCCCATCACCACCGTGGACTCCTTCCGCTTCCTCGGCCCCACCATCACTCAGGACCTCAAGTGGGAGCCCAACATCTGCTCCCTCATCAAGAAGGCCCAGCAGAGGATGTACTTTCTGCGGCAGCTGAGGAAAGCCAAGCTGCCAGTGCAGATGATGGTACTCTAGGACAAGCAGGTCGGATCACAGCTGACCCTTCTCACCCTGGACATGGTCTATTTGAACCACTCCCTTCAGGCAGGAGGCCATGGTCCATCCGGACCAGAACCTCCCGCCACAAGAATAGTTTCTTTCCCTCTGCCGTTGGACTCATGAACACTTCTTAAACACCTGCCACTTTAACTGCAACAATTCAACCACTTTCTGCACTACAACTATAAATGTAACTGTAATTCTTTTGTACACAGTAATGCCTATTTTTATTTTATACTGTAGTAATTTTAAATTGTTTCTTAATGCATGCCCTTTTTGGTTTCATATATGTTGTTTTTATTATTGATCAGTGTTTTATGTTGCACCTTAAGGCCGAGACAAGTTCCTATGTTTGTGAATTCTGTTCATTGACAATGGCAAAAAACCTCTTATGATTCTGATTCTGATTCTTTTGATGATATTCGACACCTTGAAAAACAAGTATTCTCAGCCTCTCATTTGCCCTGTAATTAGGCTGGATGGCGTCAACTGCTCCTCAACGAGACTGGAGTTTAATGCCATATTGTGGAACATTCTGGACTGTTTCACTCGATGTGGTGGACCCTCCTCCAGAAAAAGTTACATGGTGCACCTTAAACTTGAAGCACATGCACTGAATCATTCGACATCTCACTTTCGCACAGTGTCAAATGAATAACAGAGCAGGTGAAACTCTTAATAATAATTGCAGGCTTATTTGTGTATGAAGTGACGATATTTTGGTGGCGCGGCGTGGGTGGGGAGCCAATGGGTTCTCTGCTAAAGTCAACACGGCACAGAGCTCTTGTCCTGGTGGTAATGTGCGCAGACAGAGCACAGGTGTGGATAAGTGTTCTTATGTGAGTGACCTATTTTTTTCTCTTGATAATCACAGTGGAATACATGGTGTTCTCAGCCGGCACCAAACACATGCAAATTACAAGTGTGCAGTTAAGGCTTATTCAATCACTTATTCTCACTTCGCCGGTGCGGCGAGGTGTTCTTTCAGGAAGACAATGATAAAAGTAAATGTAGGGTGTTGTGTTTTTGAGGTTAAAATGCTAATAAGAAAGGCAGCACAGAAAGGGCGAAAAAATACAAGCTCTTGTCGACCTTGTTCAAAGTATTTGGTTTATCTTACAAAAGCTGATCTTTTTTTGGGCTAAACTAATTTTCCACAATGAAAACTTGTTAGGTGGTGCTGCCTGGTGGGCGAGTGGATAAGGCACAGCACACATATGCCACCGGCCACAGTGTCGCGACTTCGAATCCCGACACTGACAAATTACTGCATGTCCTCCCTTCTCTCTCATCCCCCATTTCACGCTGTCTTTTCTATCTAATAAAGCCTACAGGTCAATCTTAAAAAAAAAAAAAAAATGTTAAAGGTGACATTGTACTGTGACTTATTATGACTTAAGCCATTGTACAGAACATTTTACGTTGGTGTTCTGGATCCATACTTAAATCCCAATATAGACAAACTTTCCTTAGACGTATTTAAAATAAAATGGCAAATGAACACCGTGCACTCTGTGACACTGTAATAATATGGCCCATCAAACAATCAACTATTCCAAAAAAACTGGTCAACACCAGGCCAACCCAAACAGCTTGCATCTGTCACCATGCGAGCCAGTTAAACCCGCAAGCAGCAATGAAGGGTCTTGAATCCCACTTAACCTGTTGTTTGATCATGAACATTTATTTGAAATATGTGACCACACAAATTATAGCCCACCTGGCTTTTAAATTTGTTCATTTATTTAGATTTGTGAAATATGTATACATTCTTAGAGAAAATGTGCAAAAATGCTTAAAATTAGAATGTTTTATGTTAGATAAACACTGCGCGATTAATCGTCATTAATCATATTTAAAAAGTGATGCCTTAATTGTTCAAAGCTCTATGTTGTTTTCTGATAAATACATAAATACATACATTGGTACATACATAAACGGGGTTGTTGGCACGTTATGCACTGGGTGGTTTCCTAATGCAAAATTATGGTATACATTTGTTTTTGTTTTTTTTATTAGGTTTTATAAATGCAAATGTCCTACCATCCTGCTAATTGTAAAGATAAAATACAAATGTGTTGGTCTATTGTCCATGATGATGAATTTCAAGTCTTAAAGCTCTTATTAGCAGCACATTTCAATTTGCCATGATCTAGTTTAGCTTGTTTAATTCATGCTCAACACATACTATTTGTATCTTGTCAGCTGACTCAACATATGTCTCCTCTAGAAGCCCAATCCTTCATCCCATCCTGGGCGGTTAACACTCGATTAGCCAACATTTAAGAAAGCAATCAAATCCAAACTTTCTCATCCTCCTTTCTGGCTGCTTACAAATCTCCCAACTTGTAAATTGGCCGACGTGGGAAAACCCTTGGCAGTACATGAGAAGCCTGTTCAAAGCCACAGCCTCCCATCGATTTGACCTGTGTGGGCCTCAACCGCGCCAACCATTAGTATATTCTCAGATGCTGCTAGTGCAAACAAGCTCCCATGGCGATTCTCGACTATGCATACAAGATATTTGCAGTTATCAATCCGGAGCCTGCACGGCCACAATAACCTGTCCTTGGGCATCCACACAGTACTTGTTTGTTGCGTCAATCCTTCAGTAATGGCCCCTTATTTTCCTGAGTTATTTTCACGATGCTGAAATGTTCCAGGCATCCAGGACATTTCTTGTGCAATTAAATGATGAAAAGACCACTGGAGTGCTTCTAAGAGCTTTTGTTAGAGAAACAAGAGCAGCCCATTAGCTTAGATGCTGTTTTATTTGAGAGAGGTAATGACTTTCTTTCATCAATAAGGAACATACAGTATATTTTGATAAACTGATGGGTTCACCTGTACATCGATTAGCTTGGGAAGCCATTTAAACAGCCAAACTCCATGACGTTACAACCATTACTGTGGAGGTATCGCTCTTTACAAAGCAATGCATTATGTTTGCATTGAGTTTTGTAGATTTACAAGCAAAGGACAGAAAGTGGAAGAACTGACAGAACATTGATTCTATCTCTCGCAATTCTCGACACTTCAAGAATTGATGCCATCACAGCCTTGTATTTGTCAGGATCTAGAATTTAAAGTAACATAAACAAAACTTTCCCCCAGCTCTGTCTTGTTTTGTCTCTGAAATCCCCAACCACATTTGTGTCAAAGAAATGTTATCCTCCTCAGTGTGAATAAATAATGCTAGAACGAGAAATTGTGCATTCCAAAAGCTTGTACAGTAAGTCTTTCAGTTTATGCATTATACAATCTCTCTTTAGTTGTTTTCAATGTTGAAACACAGTCATTTTCTTCTTGTATTGACTACAAATTGTATAACACGACTGTGATTTTCCAACCATTCTGCTCTGTAGTTCAGTACTATCCTTCCAATAATATAATAACCTCATCAGCAGTGTATTTCAAGGAGCTTACAAATACAGTGTCATAACAAGAGGTAAATGAACTTGATTATATTTGGAAAGCTAAATTTATTTGGAGGAATGAACAGTACTATACATCAGAATACAGAAAACAGAAAAAATGGAGCTTGACCAATACGTTGAAAAGGATGTATTGTATTGTAGGATGTATGTAAATTTATTTTCTCATATTGCAGTTGAGACCTTGCAGTTGAGACCTTGCAGTTGAGACCTTGTGAGGATTTGTTTATTATTTAATAAGTTGCTTGACAATTTCAGGCATGAATCATTCACGCTGTACTCTGTACCCAGATTAAACTGACGGAAGCGAAGCTGACAACCTCGGACCACCACAATCACTCACTCACTCACTCACTCACTCACACACATTCATACATGGGCAGCGTTTCTCATTCGTAAAGGAGACTATAGTGGCCCCCCATAGTCCAATTTTATCCCCCATATCTACAAACAAACTAAACAATAAACTATGACAAATAATGTTTTTTGACTGTTGTATTATCTTATCTAAAGCATCAAAAGGAACAGTTTGAAGATTGAATAGAGACAGTAAGTGACATTTATACCCCAACATTTGTATAAAACAGAAATGGGTTTGCCTTTGCCACACTAGTCTAAGCAGAAAATACTGCGTGGGCAAGGATTTGTTGATATTTAAGACTCATTAATCAAAGTTTTAGGTAAAAAAATAAAATAAAAAAAAGGCAAAAATATTATTTTAAGGAAACATTCAGTCAGAGTCACTCCAAAACTAAATAAGATATCAAAAAATCCACTCTGTGTTTTTTTCTTTTTTCATGTAATATGTCAACAACATTTTGCAATAAATTTAAACTTCTGCTTCAAATACAACCAAAACCTTTTTTTTTTTACATTTGAGTTAAGTTGTCAAATTGATATCTTTAATTTCAGATTTTTTTCCCATTCACATGCCGTGTCCGGCCTTAACTTATTATTATTTTTGTTTTCCTTGTTTGTTTTTATTTCTTATTATCATCGTCATTGTAGATTTTTTCATTTTATTTTAGCATTCCCTTTAATCCCACTACACAAAAACACCGCATATTTGATAGACGCACACTTCTCTCCACATCCAGGCCCTCAGATGTTCGTCTTCGCCTCTCTCCTGCCCATTTTCAAAGCAGTTGGCATCCGTCAACGCTCTAACAATGCGCCTTGGCTCCGAAAAGCCATTTGCAACTATTTCAGCCGCCCTAACAGAAAAAAGAAGAAAAACATGCGTCTGCTGATTTGACTTTCATTCAGTCGTGAGACGGAGCATCTGCAGGCCCTTTTGGAGGAAGCCGAGGCAAACAGGGCTTCGCGGTGCCAGCAGGTCTGAGAGAGAGCCATCACTCCAAGACATGGCTTTGTTTGTATCCAGCACCAGACGCCACGAGAGGACAATACTCACACTATTTCCTTTTGAATTACTTTATTTTTTGTTAAGCCATACCACATTGCGTTTTGTCTTGTTTGGTAAAATAACTAATGCGCAAGACTTGGACATTTATGGGAGGAACAAAGTTATAATGTAAACCCAACCTGGAAGATGTTTTTCCGTCTTCGTTTGCCGTCAGCCAATCACGGCCTGATAGATTCTCCCCTCAACCAATTAGCTGACGTCATACAGAAATTAATAGTCACTCCTTAATCTTGCTATTTTAACTGTGGGCCTCAGTTCTCTGCTCCTTCTGAGTTACCAAGTCCACTTCTTTATCGCGACTTTAGGCATCTATTTCTGTAAAGTAGGTTCCAGTTTTTGGGGCTTCCTCCGGAGAGATTGCCTGGGAAATCCAATTATATATTTTTTTATACAGATTGATATTAGTCTGGTCACCGCTTCATCAAGGACAGGTCTGGTCCATCCGTAGCAAAACAAATATGACAAAAACGCACTCTGTCAGTCTGAGGAGAGAGAAGTTTGATTTTGTTCTAAATGACAGATGGCCACTGAGCTTTGTTTCACATGCGTCATGGAAATAAATTAATCATATTACAATGTACGCTGTGACTTTGACTCGAGGCATGACAGAGGGCAGGGTGACCGGACTCACTCTTTGTAAAGAAATGAACAAGTGTGGATTCGGGACCCTAGGCAAACTGGGAGGTCTAGCTTTTTTTTTCATGTCTGTTTCATGATAATGGACCTGATAATGGCTGAAATGCAAGTTGTTAATGTTTTAAAGTTGGTACCGATGTAAAAGTATGTGCATCTCATCAGCGCTAGTTCAGTGGCGCTTGCTTGATTTTTCTGGGCTTATTTTTGTGTGGCTGGGCTTGCTTATTTTGGCTTGGTCGCTTGTTGCTCTCTGAAAATCTGGCAACTCTGTCCTCCATCTTCACAGCAGCAAAAGAACCAAGAGCCTCCTCAACTTTTTCATCACTTCTCCCATAACCATCTCCATTGTCTAGAGATCCGTCGGACTCTCCATAGTATTGCAGACGTTAGAAGAGTGCGTTTGTCGATTGAACTCACACCCTCAAGTTTAGAAAAAAAAAACTTTTAGCTGGAAAAGCCTCTTATCTGCAAGTGTAGCTGGAGTTAAAATCTACTTTAAATTCCACTATATCCATAATCCATTTCTTTGTACTCCAATATCTGCCACGACAAGACTTTTCTCTGCTACGATGCGTTCAGAGTGGCTAGGAAATAAATGCTGGCCGCTAAAAAATTGTAATGTCTAAATGCAAAAAAATACACGGTTATCTTAGTTCTTCAAATAAGTATAAGCAGCAACACAGATATTGCAAAATGATTTCTTTTACTGCTTACAAGGTGCTGCATTTTCCTAATCCCATTGAATGCAATATCAGTATTTCAATTTGCTGTCTATTATAGGAAATTTGCAATGTAAAATCACCGTACAATTTCCTCTTCAAGGCTCTACTTCACTTAACATCCAATCAACTGACATCTTGATCTTACCTGCTCCAATACTCATCCTTTGATTCATTAACATGCAACAGCCTTTAAAAGCAGCTCTTATTAGCAATGCTGATGTAACCCCCAAGTGATTTTCCTGGAATCTTTCAAAAAACCCACCTGTGTATTTATCCACCCAACCCGGCTGCTATGCAAATGTGCACCTTTGGGAGAGATGGCACCCACAGACACCTCTGAACCCTGCTACTTTTAGATAATCAACAAGGTGATTATCATTAAATGTAAGAAAACTTCACCTAGCTAAAAAAAATCCAAAGAAAAATCTTCAGGAAATGGCAAAAGTTTCTGAAAAGGTGAAGTTGGTGTTGCTATGCCGAAGCTCATCACGGTCACGTAATATACATTCTTTTTAAAATGTCTTTCTCATTTAATTGGAGGTGTGATAACAAAAGTAGTTATTCCCTCTAATTTCCAATATTATGATTGAATGTTTTCATTTTGGTTTGCTGCTTATCACCTAAAAAACTGATGAGTAAAATAACAAGACTTTCAGTCCTCTTTTATTGGACCTGTGTGAAATTTGATGTCTATATGCAGCTCATTTAAAATACGATTCAATGCAATTTGAAAATATATTGTCTGTATACATTTTAACAGAATTTAACACTTTCTTCTTCAATCTGGGATTATTTAATATCATTATTGCTTTCCAGTTGATCGAACTGAAATTCTTGTGAGTCTTGTGGAATTTGATATTCCCGAGAGCAAAAGCAGAATAAAGCTTGGACAACTTCAAGTCAATAAAGAAATGAAAAAAGATTGGTGAAACGGCCGAGTATGAGACATGAAAACTATTTACACCTTTTAGAGCTGTGCTCCAAACATCGATACAGCAATATCTCGTGATGGACTTCTTGGCAATCTATATCGATACATGATGCTGTATCACATGGTTTCAAGGGATATACATGTATCAGGGGGACAGGTATTGTGTCCGAGCGCCGAGTAACGGGATATGTATTGTATCGTGACGTAGACAATGCCCAGCCCCAACATCTTCATATTTTCTACATTTAATCATTTTTTTGTTTTTTGTCAACTTGATTTTCACTGAAAGGATACATAATATGCATTATTTGCATTGTTATCAGCCTTTTAACATGGTCTTGAGTACCTTTTAGTTTGGCATCTCATGTTTTAGAAATAAACGAAAACAAACACAATTTAATTTGGATCCGTGCTGTTTCTCCTGGGACTAGCTGAGTTAGGCGCCATCTGCTGGCTGCAGAGGGAATTCTGCCAATTTTAAACTAAACATAGATCCATGATTTCAAAGCATTTCAAGCTGGCCTCTCACTTCCGGGTCTCAGCACGCAGTTGTACTGATGGTGATTAGACAGGAGAAATTCACAACAACAGCAGAGAAGATTCTCAGAGCCACATCACAGATCCAGGTACGTTTTTCATGTGGAAGAATGTTAGAAATACCCAGAAAAGTCATTTTGGCTTAATATAAGTCATTTAAACCAGTTGACAGTACCATGAAAAACGTAGATTAACATGATACTTGCATGACTATCAGGGTATAAAAGCATGTAGGCCATACAGTCTTGAATCCTTGTCCTCCCATAAACTCCAAATATGAATTTTCATCATTCATCCATCTCTATTTGTCATGATCCCACACCCTTTGTAGCATCTAAACATATATGCACACCCCAACCTTGTGATTCCAGCCTATCCATCCTCTTCCAGCTTATCCGTCTTGTATGGAAATACATGAGCAGAGGTTAGCGGTGGACTCTTGCCAAGTGAAATAGGCTGTATACAGTGCTTAAGCGTGATGGATCGGTGGCACGGCCCTGGCATAATAGTTCTGTAGAGTGGACCGCAGCCCCGTTGAAAGAGCAAGCTTATAGATCATGATAGAACGGACAACCCGGCTAATACAGAACCTCCACACTGCTGTACAGAATCCAGCCCCAGCATCCACAAATGTGATGGATTAAGACAAACAGGTTATTTATGGAGCCAGCCACGCTTCAGGAGCTCTGGTCGGCGCGTGCCCACACATCTGTTTGCTGAAGGGGAGCGAGAAAAAAGTATGAAAAAGAAGGTTGGACGAAGTGGACCGGACCTGTGAGTCCAAGTTCTAAAAGTTGTTGTGTGTTTTTGAAATGCAATCTCATGGCATAAACATGGACAAAAGTAAGGCAGGGTAAACTTAACTGTCCATAAAGGCATTTTGTCTATTTGACCAGTTCTGTGGTATCATTTGTTTGACAGCATGCAATTTCAGTACAAATAAAGTTATCTTGATCTAAGGATGATAAACCTGTATTTACACTTACAAAAAAGAAAATCTAAAACAATCTCTTTAAAGAAAAAAAGAAAGGGTCCATCTGTTTCCAACTAATTGTGTATGTATTTCTTTTTTGCAAAATCATCCTTCTTTTTCAAATGTTGTTAAAGTAGTATTTTTGTAACTACTTGAATTGTTAAAGTGTTAATTGGGCTTCAGGAATGGATCCACAACAGAAAGGCCATTCGAGGGCATCCTTGAGTGAGAATGTTTTAATGCAGACATTTTGTGTTAGAGTCACGCATTTCTGAAACTAAGCTCAAAGGATTCAGTGACCATTGTGTAATTAAAAGGCTGGCATTTTAGCCCCGTTGGCATTTGTAAAAGTCAAATAGTAATTAATCCGGAAATGTAACTTAAGGTGAAGGCTCTGACTGAAAGAATACAAATAGCAGGCCTTAGAACAATTAGGAAACATTTCAAGTATTATGTGTAAGTCAAGAGCAAATGTTGCATAGTTATGCCATTCAAATTCAAATAGTTGATCAGTTATTAGCATATTTTCTTCTTATACATTGTCTCATGTTCAATAGCAAATAGCCTTCTTTCAAAACTAGGCACATAAGTGAGTCAAAGTGAGTCCAAATGTAATTTTTTTAAAAACAATTTTTATTCCTGTTATTATGTCCTTGAACACACATTTGTATTTTTGTTGGAAAATTATAACAATGTAATCTCATACACACCTCCGCCAAGGCATTACCCACGCATAAGTAATAGTTTTGTAACATTACTTTCACGTCAAAGCGATCTTTCACACCATTTGCATTCAGATTTTGTAAAGTGGTTGTGTGTGTCAACATGCTGTAAAATTTACCTTACGTTTCCTCTGACTTTCTCCCCTCCACCCAAAGACATGTTGACTGTGAATGGGTCAGTCTAAACATAGCATATAGCAAATGACTTTTTCTTTCTTTTTGGTCCATTTTCGCTGATAGTTGGATGTAAACTTTGACTTGTTCCTATTTTCCTGCCAAAAGATAAAAATTAAGCTGCAATCAATGATGGGCGGGAAAAACTAGATCAGATTGGTTTGATTCCATGTTGCTATTACGGCATTTAAACAAACAGAAACACAGGGGTTTTAAAGCCAGCCCCCAGACTGATTTGCACTAATGAGAGAGCATTAATATGTCACGCTGATGAGCCAAATGGATGGGTTACGCTTCTGATTGTCGCTGTGCCAATACTGGGGCTTTTCATACAAACCCCGCCGGATTCACTGGCTCTAATCTTTGACGAAAGATCTAAGTTCATTTGTGTCACAGCATACAAACTAGCATGGCACTACTTGATTTAGAATTGGAATTGCCCTGCTAAGCATGCACAACACCTCGGCATCTTTCTCATTACGTCGGCACAAAATCACATAGAAGCGTAAAAACAAGAAGTATTTTTGTTGCTTTCCCCAAGTCCCAGCTTTGATTAAAAGTGAGGCGGCATTACTAATTCGCACATGCAGACTTTTCAATGGCATTACGTTTGAAGTGACGAGGAAAATCTCCAGTTCGGTTTTCCAAATCTCTCGCACGGTAAACCTTTTTGTTTTCCAATAATTTCTGCACCAGAGGAAGGTGGTTGAATAGTCTAATCTCATAAGCGGCTTAATGCAGATACTGTGACTTCATTACAACCTCGGCTGTTTGTAAACTGCTCTCCTGAAAACTGGCGGTTGCTAGGGTTTGCTGGAAGAAGACGGAAGACGATGAAGAGAAAAGAAAAGCTGAAAAAAAGGGCTGTATTTTTGTAGACAAAGCGATGTGTGCGGGCCCCAGCATACTCCATAGGGCCTCGGCTGTATTAAAAAGTTTGACCAGGTCTCGTAATAAAAACCTTTGGCTCCCACTGTGCAATTAAGTGGCGGCTGAAACTATTGATTTGATCTTTTGTTTTGTCCATCCACCCACCTGTTACAGCGCTCTCTGAGGAGTTATCAGCAGCCACAAGCGGTGCTGGCACTGAGCATCACAGAGCACTATACTTACTATTGTGACCTTCCATAGAGAATTACAGACAGCCAATGTGGGCCAACTGTAGTGTGTGACTTTATATCCAGTGTTTCTTAAAATGCATCACAGTTGGCATGTTTAAATTTGAGAGTTATGATTTAACTGAATGGTTATTGAAATAAAAAGTAGAGGTGACTAAAAGTTGATTAACTTGTGCACAAATTTAGGTTTAGCTTTCTATATTTATTTTGATTGTTAATAGCCTTTAAACATGCTCTTGTGTACCTTTAGTTTTGCATCTCATGTTAAAAAAAAGTGTATATATGTATACATCATAACAAACCAAATTTAAATTGGATCTCTGCTGTTTCCCATGGGACTTACTGTGTAATTCCCTCTGCAGCCAGTAGATGGCACCACCACTCTCAGTCATTTCAAACTGGCTTCTCACTTCCTGTTTCAGCATGCAGTTGTAATGATCGTGACTAGATGGAAGAAATGTTCAGAACGAGTCCAGCGATGATTTATGGACTTAAAACAACAGTGAAGTTTCTTAGAGCCATGTCAGAGCTACGTCAGTTATTGAGGGAACATCAGTTATCACAGAGATTCACAGAGGACTATTTTTGACACTCAGAGGGGAGAGGACGGTTTCAACCAGGATTCCTCAAACTAGCATAAATGAAGCAAAATGCTACTCCAGGTATGTTTTTGATGAAGGAACAATGTTAGAACATGGGTAAAAGCTCAAAAATGTCAATTTTGCATGATATGTTTCCTTTAACATAAAAAAATAATAATGTTCTGAGCGGCAGTGGCTCAGAACACAGCTTGGAAATTGGAAATGTGTATGCTGTCATTGTGTCCTTCACCCACCTTATGTATAAATGTGGAGCGTTTAGTGATGGACGGAGGGGTGGATAGTATTGCATTGAGAATCTTAAATGGCATTATGTAAACGCATTATTATCAATCCAAAAGTTGACAGTATAAAATGTGGTAAAATGTTCTTGTTTTTTTTTAAATAATAACAATAATAATTTAATATTATAGTAGTAAGGGCCAAGATTTTTGTCACTGCAATATACATTACATAATAATATGAATGTCTCTAAGATTAAAGTAATACCTATCATTGCTGGAACATTTTAAAATGTAATAGCTTGCATAGAGAGGGAGGGTTTGCATTCATTATTTGTAGATCTGTTCAAATGGTTGGACAGAAAAAGTCCTCACTGATTTACTTTTTAAAATTTCATTCAACAAGTTATCCATGCATTGCTGACTCCCCTGTTTGTTTCTCAAACCCCAAAAGCATTCATCCTCTACAAATTACATCCACTAAAAAACTGCTGCAGTACAAATTGCATGCTTGGGTATAAAATATGTACTTGTCTGAAAAATAATCATAAGACAGTGTTTGCAGCTGCGCTCTTTGACGTCAGTTGTCTGTTTCCGATTGTAAACCTCCTGCTCACTGCCCTCATCCAATGCTTTTTCATTATCTCCCAATGTGAATTGAATCAAGTCTGCACCCACTGACAGAGGCCCTATAAAAAGAGCAGATTGACAGGACTCCACCAATCACCAGCGTTTTAATTTGTCGCCAAAACGGCAAAGGTCATCACTTAGACAAATTTAGCCGCAGTCCGGATGGGCCTCCCACATACACCAGGCAGCGGGCCCACTAAAGCATGATATAAGGAGATTCTGAGATCCATAATTGAACAGTTTGCACCCTGCTTGATAGCTGGAAATGTGCTTCGTTAATCAACTCCTACTGAGTTATGAAGGCTTGAAGAGGGGAGGTTTACAGCAGCAGTCAAACATAATGAAATAGAAATGAATGCTCTTGAGCCAAGCAACGGGAAACATGGCGGAGGTTAGAATTACTATCCATAACACACACATTTGAAACATCACTAATCAATTTTGCATATGCTACAAACTTTTCCTTTGATTTCACATACTTGTCTGTGATGTGCTGTTTTAATTGCATGAATATTTTACCGTGTTAAAGCTGTCTTGGATCAAACTACTGCTTAATAAATTGCGTTTTGTGTACCAGACATGTGCTTTCAGTCCAAAGCACCCAATTAAAACCAGGTTGTGGAGTGCTTTTGGCGAGCTAGCCAGGAGAGAACTTTCACAGGAAGAAGTCTTGACTCTTAGAAGGTCTTTTGATTCCTTTGCTGCAAATGGATTTTTTATTTTTTTTTCCTTTCTTTTTTAAGCACTGGCACTTATAGATTGATATGAAGTCAGCAAAATGTCTGAGCTGGCTGCTCGAGCGAGAGCATATATTTCAGTTGGCTGCTGCTGCAGACTTGCTTTCTCGCAGCGACATTATGAAAAGTGAAGGTGCGCCGTTGCCAAGTGTTAATAGAGGTCAGAGCCAAAACAAACAACATAAAAAGATTCTTAAACAAGAGTGGTAACACTCTGAAAGGGAAATAAAGCCATTTGTTCAAGTGCTCATTGTACTTATTTAATTTAATTTGCCATGAGATTTAGACTTGTTTTTCCTGTAGGTAAACATATTTTAATTTTGTTCACAGAAATGCATAGCCATGTAAATGTACATGTATGCACTCTCATGAGTGGGTAGAAATATTATGGCCCTATGCTCACTTTGATGAAAAAAGTTACATTTTTGATAGAAATAACAGAACATTGGTTCAATGTGGGCTAATGCCTTGAAGAAAACAGATCATGTTTTTGTTATTTATATAATTTATGACACCAATGTTTTAAGATTTTGACATTTTGAATTGCGATATTTATCAGAAACGACTTAATAAAAGCCTGCCTATGGATAGCCTCAAACCACACTAGCAAGCAGAGGAATAGTTTTATTTGTGCCACAATGGCTATATCACATTTCTGAATCCTTTCCCCATTGGCAGGGGAAAAATACTAAAATACCAACGCAAAGAGCAGTCGGCTTTTATGGAAATGGAGATAAACAGAGCAATGGCATCTTGAATGCGGGATAATAAATGTTACTCAAACATGCATGAATCACTCTAAATACAACTTCTTTTTTAATGTTGGTGTGATCCCTCATTTGCCCAGGAGTGTTCCATTGTAGAACAAGATTCAGTTGTAGTCATCTGGATACTTTTTTTTACAAAACAAGATGTTTCGACCCTCATCCAAGAGTCATTTTCAATCTGCGGATCTAGTCTGATAGGACATTTAATTTTACTAGTGCATATTGCGTAATGGCTGTCATAGCATTTTTTTGTAACAATAATTAAAACATGGGCTTTGATGCATTTTCCATCTACCTTTTGAAATCTACATGTCTGCTGATACTGCTTGCATTTGCCTCTCTGAAACCAGCACTAGAGGAGATGCAGTATTTTGTGCACAGCCCTGGTTGCAATCATTTCCAGTGGTGAGTAAAACATGAGCGCGGACATGCTGTTCTGACTGGACCAATGTATTTCCTTGTCAGGTGCAGCACTCAGGGTTAACAAGGCCAGGCTTCGCGCGAGAGTCAGCGCTTGTTGCCATGGAAGCCAATCTGTGTCTGCTCCCCGAAATTCAGCCATTAGGAGCAAGCAATAAGAGGTATAAACTGAGAGAGCGATGTTCGACTGTTCAGCTGGGATACAGATGTCAGTAACACGTGGCAGAAGATAGGGTGAAAAATAGAACATGGGGTGGTTGAGTTGATGAATGAACAATATGGACAGGATGTTGTGCAAAGACTCTGCACTCTGACTTAGGGTGAGAAACATCTATGTCTAACTCTTCAGGCAATTATATTAAGAGTCAATAAAATAGCTCTGATAGATGATAGATGATGATATATTTATATAGTATATATATATATATAATATAAGATTATAAGAAGTTATCTGTTTTTTGTTTGTTTGTTTTTTCAAAGAGTTTTTTTTTTTTCAAAGAGTTTTCTTTTTTTTTTTTCTTTTTTTTTCTAAGTTATCGTTTTTATTTTTTTTTTCTTTTTTTTTCTAAGTTATCGGTTTTTATTACTATACTGTGCCGAATCTGCTTTTGTACCCTTTGTTGCAACACTGAAATTTCCCCACTGTGGGACAAATAAAGGTCATCTTATTTTATCTTATATTAAAATCGTCAGATGTGGGTGGAGCAGCTAATACTGTTCTCAAGTAAGCGTATCACTACTTAAATTTTTTATTTTTGAGCCAAATAATTACTCAAAAAAAAGGTATAAAAGTGCGATAAGGGGGTCAAGCACGGCGATATTTATGAGCTCTCACTCAAAAATATCTATTTGAATATCAGATGGTTTCTTTTATTTAATAGCATTTTTTGAAAAGGTAGGCCACTTCTATTGTAATTGGTATTACAGTTAATTATTTTTTTACTGTGGACTGTGCATAGTATAAGCTTAACAAGTGATATAATATGAGGAAAACGGGTCTGTTCCAGTGCTCTTTATGGTTCATATCACTAGGAGGACTGGGGATGTGCAGATGCGCTGTAATGACATGATTTGTACTTTCACAAGCTTTAATTTGACATTGCTGATTTCAAAGCGCAGTTGAAGGAAAAGCATCACTCTATGTCGAAAACTTTTTTCCCTGTGATTTTTCTGGCCATTCTGACTTTTCTTGCATTGACGTTGCCGTGAGTGCACCATATTACTATTATTATTACAGTGTATTTATACAGCGCTTTCCACCTTCAAGACACGCTTTCATGAGGGCACATTGACATTACCTCTAGCCCACAGAGGCACCTGGTCTTTCAGCAGTCTCCCATCCAAGTACTAACCAGGCCCTGACCTGCTTAACTTTCAAGAGCTGAGGAGATTGTGCATTGGCAAGGAGGTATGGCCGTAATCATGTCACTTCTGTGGCATTATCTGAGTTAGATAGGGCCTTCTACAGCACTTCTCCACTTCGACAACGTGTCTTCTACTGTGTCTTCCTTTGTAAAACGTCGTCTCTTCTAAAGCTTAGTTAGAAGTAGTCCCATATTTCAGACGTGCAATGCTTTTGAAGAGCGATGTTAGTCCCAATTTGCCCGTCTCTCCAACTCTTTGCCTCACTCTTCCACAAGTGTGGTGTTTTCTCTGGTGCTGTGTGTACGTGAGGGCTGCTTAAAGTCGCATCTGATTGGGCCTACGCATGCAACCAACTGCATGATTAAGACACAAAATTGTTAAAAATGATCGCGCAAATTTGCGATACGCATACCGTATCGCGATGATGACATTTTCTTGTTTTATTGGACAGCCCTAATTCTTGATATGTGGTTTACAACTTACACAGGATCAGAGGCGTACAGGCAAGACCCCAAGGCAATCCTTAGGCTTCAACACGCTCATCAGTCATTACATTTCATTGACAGGTCTCTCTATTGACTGTAGTTTTACCACAATAGGTAGGATGACATCAGTGAACCAGGCGAACTATTGTAATATTCAGGTGGCTTATAATTTTTTTTAAAGTTCAAAGGTAAAGAGAAGAAGGGGTGGAGTCAGCCTGGAAAGCTCCTTCTAATGTTTCACTTGGGGCCCCAACACTTCCTCACAACGTCACTGCGCAAGATTTAAATGTATTTAAAATGAACTGGGCTAGTTTAAATATAATGCAGGAGAACAAAAGAAATGCTTTAAAACCAGAACACAAAATAACCCTCATGCCTGATATGAATTTTATCACACAAGGTAAACCTCAGAAAGGGTAAAACATTTAACAATGCACAGACTGAAATAGATACAACATTTACAATACTATACTACCTCTAAAGGTGAAGTGTTAAGAGGTGCAAATGTTTGAATTCGAGAATTTTTACTTCAAGCTAAATGTAACGCAAATGGTGGTAAAAGAACGGTGTCAGAAAACTATTCTGAAAAGAAAAATGTTCTTATAAAGCCCGGAAGCAATAACATACTCACGGACACATGGCCGCTACCAGACAAAGTTAGTACATCTGTAAGTGGATTTAAAAACTGGGATCGGAATAGAAAATACCGTTTTGACTGTTTTCTTGAGCTAAAATATTCCTAGGTTTGAAAAATTGTAGCAAATATGTCCACACTCATTATGGAAATACATAAATAGCAAACTATATATATTTTATTTTATCAGACTGCTGGTTGCTGTGGCTACATCGAGTCAAGCACTTTATTTACACTAGACACAACAGCAGAAGAAAATTGTGAGTTCTTCTTGATCAACCTCCAGGTGCACCAAATTCAAGAGGGCTCATACTGAAACATACTTACTTGGAAACTGTAAACATCTTGTCATTTTTTTTTTTTAAGCGCAAGATCACACTGTTCGCTTCTTCTTTTACGTAAACATTTCTCCTTTGGGAACTTTTCTCTCCGCCCCTTCGAGTTTGAGATGTATAATTTGAATCACAGTCAAGGAGAGACGCAGAGAACAGAGGAAAAGAGTGGGTGTTTAAAAGACAGATAATCCATAGCGAGGCTTCCCCATGGGGCGCTTCAGATGTGTACTGCTGCTTATTTGTTTTAGTTTTTTTCCCCGCCAAACAAGTTGCTAATGCACCTCTTGCCGTTCACGCTAAGGGCTGCAAAGTGACACTGAGGCAGAGAGCTTTTGATTCAGGAGGCGGGTAGAGGGGATAAATAGTTGTGAAAAGCGGTAAAGGGGGGAGGGGGGTGTGGGGGGTGTGCTGGGTGGGGGGGAGGGGGTCCTAAGTGAATGTCGCCGCGTTGAAATGGCCCTCTCTGGTCCAGCAGAGTGGGCTATCTATCATGTGGGTCAGCCTCATTGACAGCTGTTCTCTTCGGCTTCTATCAAGGAGAAAATGAGCGCCGATTCTGCTCTCGTGCTGCTGAGAGAAAGAATGTGAGCGTTTGAACTGTGTGGAGGCTTGGAACACAACACGTATGCTGTTAAGGTGAAAGTATTTTTATCTTGTGGAAAAATCCTTTTGAAGCAATACTGTCTTGTGACATTTAGAAAGAGCAGACCTTTCAGAGACAATGCTTATTTTTGCTGTATGTAATAATGTCAGATACGTATGTGAACTAGAATACAAGAGCAAATACATATTGGTTGGGCCTCTTCCATACTTGATTCAAATCGGGATCCATTCGCTTGGATTGACTGCTTTCTCTGGGTAGTTGGGAATGTGAAATAGAACTCTGGTCCAAAGAATTGAACTCTGGTCCGGTTACAATTGAATCGTACTCTGGAGCGATTTCTTTATGATTTGTGAACACAAACGGACCAGAGAGCGGAACAAAACCAGGAAGTGACCCACGCTGGGACGCATGTGAGGCAAAACAAATTGTGGAGATTGATACCTACTAATGATGTGCGAAAAGTTGTTAAAGTTTGACTGATTGAATTATAATTACGCATGACCACGTAAAAAAGTAATGCTTAAGACTTTAATATAAAAATGAGGCATTAATCCAAGTATGAATCCATTCAGGTAAATGTAATAGTGCCACACCATTCAGAGACTGTGAACTCAAACTTTGGAGATTTTTATCAAATATTGCCTCGGCCGCCACTCAAGCTGAGCCTGAACATGTGGGGTCAGTCGTGGGACGGATAGAGCTAAAGTCCTGTCCCATTTTAGTTTATGTGACGGGTCTCTTCCAACTGGTTTACCGAGAATGTTTTACCTGACTCTCTGCAGGTGAGGGGAGACAAGTCTGGACAGTTCGATTGACAAAAGCGCACAGTGAACCGCACTAGGTGAGAGAACGATATGATGTTGCTACTTTAGACCCCAATAGAGGGGTACTCTCACTCTACTGTTGCCCCATGATATAGAAACTACTTGCTGGGATAGTCAGTCAATATGTTTACTCCAGACCACCGTTCCCTCTAAGAAAAGCTGTGCTGTGCCTGATGGAGCGGGAGAGAGGGAATGCGCCTAATCATTAACAGTGTATGGCACAAAGTCAAAGGCTCTGAAAACAGTTTGCCTCTTGTCACAGAGTTACGAGCACAAACAGCTGATGGACTAATATGTCTCTGTTTATCACATCATCATGACAATTTAGGAAAAAAACTGTAACATTTGGATTTGTTGAAATTCTTAAAAATACCCTAGATTACGGGAAATTACATCTATTTTCTTGCTTTCAAAACTACCTACAACAACTTGTGTTACTAATAATATTTTAACAAACCATGTAATATGGTCTGATCTTGGATTTTGGACGAGTGTGGACGTCTGATGTTGCTCACAGTGGTCCGGGGGATTCTCACAGGGAGTGTTTCATGAGAGGAAACATTACTCCAGACAAAATTTCTGGACTATATCTTCTCATTCTATTTTTTTCACTAGTATGACAAATATAATGATGAAAAAGCTCAACTTGATTTTCTGCACCCCCTTCCAGCTCCATACTGCCTATAGCCCTGATTAATACTATTAAAGATCACATCATAGAAACACACATTTAGCCTTTTGATCTCATGCATTAAAAATATAGAGTTTTAACGAAGCAGCAAATGGTGGGTTATGGACAGATGGTTACTCAAAATCAAATCTATTTAATTGATTTATTAAAATAACGCTGATTGTTGACGGTTTATGTTGGACTATCATTTGTCATTGTACTGACAGTGTTGGTTTTTTCCATGTTCAACACCACGGCATGCCATTTTGACAGTCCAATTACTAAGATTCAGTCATCATTTGAAAGGCGTCAATATGACCACCACCAGCCCACCTGCATTATCAGTCAATTTACAGATGCAATGACTGTTCCGGCACAGCGACAGGGATGAAAATGAAAGCTAATTACATGCATGCGTCCACACACTGCTCACACAGCAGCTTGAGTGCAGCCATCGATTCTACACATCAACACTTATTTTCGCTTTTGGTTTGTTGAAGGACGTGATAACGATTATTGGTCAAAGGCCCTTCTATTAAGTCTATGAACTTTATGTGAATCTTGACCTTCCATTTGAAAAACTATCAGTATTAGACGGGCAGAACCTTTTTTTTTTTTTCTTTCAGAACAATACAGAATGCGACTTAAATAAAAAGAGCACACGCAAAACCAAACATCAAAAGAGACAAAATCACCTTTTTTCACGTAATATAGTAACATTTGTTTCGCTCCAGCACGGATACATTGTAAAATCAGCTTTTATGGTCAAAATGAGACCGCTGTGTGCTGTCTGCATCTAAATATAACGTATTTTTCATTGGCCGAGAACCAGGAAGTAACACTGGGCCGCTGTTTGCATGCTAGTTGTTGTTGGCAGTGGTGTGATGGCAAAACTCCGCTCTGGCCACTGAAAGCCGTCAAACACACTCATAAACTCATTGCAGCGAATAATTAGGATGCAAAGAATGCGTCGTGAAGCATACGTTTGAACCGCTGCAAACGGTTTAAATGAAATCATAACGACACACATTCTTTTCTGACATTTACCTTTTAAAATTCTGGGTCTGAAAACCACTTCAATCTGTCTTTCAATTTGATCTGGTGGCGTTCTACATCAGTGCAGCACAAGAACCACTGGTCCTTCTCCTTTCATGCAACGTTCTCAATAATTACATTCAAATTCACATTCCACTATGCTTTTCATGTTATGTAGGTACAGCCACACCGCAATCGAGATATTGCGAACTTTTTCCCCTGTAAGCCTCTACTTGACTTTACAAGAATGTTTATTAATTCTTATAGTTCCTTCAGTTTCACAGTAGGATCAAAATCGCAACATTTTACCATTAGCTCTTTGCGCTGTTCCTTTTGCGGCATTAAAATAAATTGTAATGCGATGTACTATTCAATCGGCCCCGAACTTGGACGAATGGCAAGAGTTATAGGGCATTCGTGTGCATGTATACCATGTCGAAGCATTACACAAATCATCACCCACTCGATGAATGAACTGACGTGTATTTTTGGTGGTTTTTCATCTGTTTCCCTCCCACACGGTATCCTCCTGGTGCTATCATGAATGTTGAGTGGCATGATTGCAGAGCTGTCCGTTTGATTTGGATTGGTAAATTGCCCCCTCCTCGCACCTGTCATTTCAGGTTGAGCTTCGCGTTGTAAAACCCAATCACCGGAGCGGCTATACTCTAATTTGTCGACAAAGAACGCAGGGGCCGGCTCTGACATCTGTGGCTATTCTCATTGTCGAGCCCAATCCAAAGCTGGCAATTTACAGGACAAATGCTTACATGACCCGCTCTGCACAAAGCTTTTATTATCCCAATCCTACCTCCTGTTTATGTTGTCTGATGAAAATCCATAACACTATGACAGTTGGGCTGCAATATCAAATGTAATACACAGAAATGCGTAAAAAGGCCTCTCCAAGAGTTAGCCAGCAAAAGTGAAATTGGTGTTTTGTTGTTGTGCACTGGTCTGGTTTTAATGGAAAACTTATTTTTGGTTTACTAAAGTCACTAAAACGTGACTTGTCAAACCGACCACCATACAAGATCATGTTTGTTGGTATGTGACAGGGGTGACTAACTGATTAGAGGCCAAGAGCCAACACTTTGAGCTGTCATCCTGTGAAGAGCCTCAGCACGTGTCGACTCAAAGCCAACACCAGGGGGCGGGAAAAAGTATTCCCCCACGGAAATGTTAATAATACATATGCAACTTGCTGTATTTTAATGTCATATTATTTATTTATTTTTTAATATATATACAGTATTTTTAGACTTTATTGACAGGAAAATTGTGTGAAATGGGGGATGAGAGAGAAGGGAGGGACATGCAGTAAATGTCGGGAATCAAACTCACGACTCTGCGGCCGGCTGCACATGGAGCCTGGCATAAGTGTGCTGTGCCTTAACCACTCGACCACCGGGCGGCGCTTATGTAATAATCGTATTAACATAAACTATTTAAATCAATTTTATTTTATTTCTCAAGACAAAAAGAAAAACTAGGAATAAAATCCTTCACACACTGTAAATGTTTTGAAATGACTAAAATGCAGTGAGGCATGTTTTTCAAATGATTTTAAATTCAAAAGCTTGGACCAGCTCTTGGACCAACCCAACCCCTACTGTCCCGATTTCAGGTCCGCCCCTTCAGCCGGGCCCTCGGCATTCAGATTTCATGTATAAGCCCTGAGTCTGATTGGACTGTCCTGTCGGTCCAGAGCAGAGAAAACACTTCTGCTGCACAACCTCGTATCAGGACAGTGTTGGAATTTCATTTCATGTTGAATTCAAGCAAATTTGTCTCTGAATATGAGACAGGTTTTTTACAAAATAAAGACAAATAAGAAACTCCAGATTTGGGGGAAATGCTTTTTAAAAGACAACATCTATCTGTGGTATTGCTTACTACAAGACACACACAGCCTCCCGAAGGAGAAAGAGAGAGAGCGTGTGCTGCTGCGCAAATGTTTCAGTGACATATTTTACCTGAATTTATACTGCCAACTACTTCTCATATCAAGACTATGTTCTGTGAAAGAAAATTCAAAATTGACCAAAATTGATGAAAAACTGCAATAACAAACATGGAGTCGCCCAAATTTGTAGGAAAAGAGCCAAGAAAACAAGGTGAGAAAAGAGTGTATTTAGGGTCGAGCTTTCCCTGTTGCGTTATTTGACGGATAGCCTGAAAATGGCACTTTTAAATTAAGATTTCGTGATTCCTGCCATGTCTTTTTGTGATTTTAATGCATTTTTTTCCTGTTGCGTGAAGCACTTTGGAATTGCCTTGTGTACGAATTGTGCTCTACAAATAAACTTGCCTTGCCTTGCGCTGTGTACAGATCATGTACTGCTCCGCTGCTACACATCCATAAGCTGTGACCATCTAAATCGCATACAGACCAAATTATGGACAAAACAGAGCTGAGGACGGACAGAAGCCTTAATGCGTATCCATATGCCTCTCGAACATAGAGCATCAATGAGCCATAAAAGTAAAACATTTTTAAAAAGTAGTTTGACACTTTTTTCTTATATATTCACCAATGTTCCCTTATGAAGCAAATACCCATTAAGATGACTGAATTTCCTGTCTGAATTACAGTGTCTATTCTACTTCATTTCCTGTTTTCTCCAAGAGCAGTGAAGGATAGGTCGAATGCAGAAGACAAATTTATTCTGCATGGACAATTAAGTATGCCATCTTAACAATTCCTTTTTATTACAAAAGTGTAAATGACATTAGTAAAAGATCTTGTGGAACACTTTAAATTGAACAAACCCGAAGAAGTAAGAAGAAGAAGAATGAGACTGGAGTTCTAACGCAGGAGAAGTTTATTTTCATCAGTAAAGACCAGGAGCCATGACCCCTTGTCCCGTCTGGCTATGCTTCCGCTGTAGGGGGTAATGCAGCTCTGATGATAGCACGGTGGCACAGGACGGAAATGCCGTTTTTCTCGGTCAATACCTTCCCTTTGAATTGTATTATTCACCAAAACTCAGAAGAAGACGCTTACCTAACTTTAACCACCTCACTGCAGGATTGTCACTCCCCTGTCCCGCCTGCCCTTCAACAGGACAACAAATCAAACGCTCCTCACCAGGACTAACTGTGTGAAATGAAAGGACTAGTAAAGCCCCCCATGACTGAGCTGTCAGAGCCCACCAGCGCTGTGCTTCCCCTCATAAGCCTGGGCTGGATCAAGTTATTACTCTGTACAAGAGAATTAGAGAATTTCAGCAACTCTCCCCTGGGCTGTGGCTGCTGTGGACTTGTCTCATCTGCACATTTGCCATTCATTTGTTTGGTGCAAGAAAAGCCCTGAAGGCGGAGCTGGCGACCACATGTGGCCCCTGGAAAAGATTGAGTTATTTCAGTTCGGAACCAGACCATTCAGAGCCAGGCAACCGGCTAAGAATGGTACGGTCCAGTCACAGTTGCTTATTTGTTGCACGGCCAACATGTTTGTTTTTGCTCGGACCATGCTTTCTCTGATTGGTTATTCCGCCTGTCAGTCACGCCCATCAGAATCGTGGAGACCGATACCAGACTATATGTTACTGTAAGTTGCGGTAAAAACGTGCAGTCATGGCTGGCCAGGGAATTAAGAGGGAACTGAGGTTTACCAGGTTGTAAAGGTTAGTGTTGTGGTGGAAGAAGTTCTGCGGGTTAAAATGAAAACAGTGTGGGAAGGAACATGGAGAGAGTATTATATAAAGAGATGGTTATAGATATGTATTTTAAGCAGGGAAAAAGGAAATCACATTATAGCCATGTTGTCAACACAGTCAAACAATTTATTGTTGTAAAATGGTTAAACTTAATCGGCATTTACGGGTTGCAAAATATGGTACTGATATAGTATTTATACAATTATAATTAGTGTAAAATGTAAATGTAAATTAAACATACATAAATAAGGAGTAGTGGTTAGAGCTCGGACCAAGTTCTGTCGTTGTGTCCTTAGGCAAGGCACTTTACCCACATTTCCTGGTATGAAAGTGGTGTGTGCATGAATGGGTGGTGGTGGTCGGAGGGGCTGATGATGCAGATTGGCTGCCTCGCACCCGTTGGCCTGCCCCAGGGCAGTGCAGTGTTGTACTTTGAGAGGCTTTGACAAGCCTGTAAAGGGCATTAAATGTGTAAGGCATTATTATTATTATTATTATTATTATTATTATTATTATTAATTATTACAAAGTGACAAGTAGAACAACTTGGTATAATTCAGTTATTTGATTTCAATCGTATTATATTTCTTCAAAATGTTGTACACATTGTATTCATTTCCAAATAAAAAAGTATACTTTGTCTCACTGTAGGTATCTAATGTATTTGGCTGCCTGGAATCTATCAGATAAAGTGTCTATTTACCATACACTACATTAAGTCTTTGGCACAGCATTGCATCACATTATGGAGCGAAATCTTATCTTAGCAGTGGCGTTTTAAGAGCCCACTCCTAATTTGGAGTTTTGCTTCTTGCTGAAACTAGCGTCTGTAAAACTTTTCTGCGTCTGTCATGCTCCCGGGAGAAAGCGGTGCAGTGCGGAGATGCCCGAGTTGGCCCCGCGGCACATACTACCTGCTAACTAATGAAAATGAAACATTTGTTCTTGGGGGCACCTCCCAGGCTCGCTGCCGCCTCTCTGCCTCTCACAGCATAGCCTTTGATAGATAGATGGCCGACAGGAGGGAGGGAGGGAGGGGTGAGCGGGCGGGGGTAAGAGAGCTAACTTTAGCCCTTAATGGTTTGAAATATGCTTGCGCTACACTTTTTTCACTGTGGGGCCAAATGATATCCCCTCTCTTGATGATTTATCAGGCCTATTCACTGGCTTCACGTCAGGGATAAATTGGCTCTTGCCTCGTGTAGTGCCCTTGATGGATAATTGTCTCATTTTTCTTGATTATTCTATCTATACGGCTGTTGCTTAAAATCAAAATGAATATCACAAACATAATGCCCCGGCTTTTCTCGTGACATATCCTATAATGAAGCTCATAATGGCCCATGATTATGAGGGCCTCGGTGCCAAATTAAGTGACGACTTGGAGGATGGTGCAATTTCACCTTTGACTTCAGCTGCATCTGTTTTTATTCCACTTTTCACCTCCGAGAATTGCTTCACAATTGACGGCTTGATAATGATAAAATAGCACCACGGTTACGTCGACATATCTGTACATCACAATTAAGATTTGAGCTGGTCTATTTGTCGACGTAAACGCTCATCTGTCCAGGAGGGGTCCACGGTTGACAAGGTTTCAGAGGCGGTCTTCTGGACAATGTTTAAGACTGTTCCGCTTCCCTCTGAAATCTGTTGGAAAGGGTTTGAGCAGCAGCATTTATATTCTTCTAAACTCAAATGAATCCTGCTCAAAGAAGGGAGGAGCTATACCTGAAACCTGCCTGGAGTCCATTGAGGTCTGGCCACCTTTCTCTTGGACCTGTCCTCATTAGCATTTAATTTTTTTTCTGCCAAGGCGTTATGAGGTTATTGTAAACTGAGGGGAGGTTGTCACTCAAACCAACAAACCTTTTTTCTTTCTTAACAAAAATGGCCTCACTCAGTCTTATTTCAAACATGCTTTCTCCCATCTCCTTGTCTCTCCAATCTTTGCCCTGGCTTCCGGTTTCTTTTTGCTTTGATTTTAGAAGTATTTAATTTGTTTTTTAACGTTTCCACGGCCTTGCCCCTCAATATCTGTCCAACCTGCTGCAGCCCTACACTCCTGCGTGTTCTCTCAGGTCGGCCGATCAATTTTTACCCGTAGTCTCAAAAGCAAGGAAAGCAAGCAAAGAGAAAAACAAAGCTGAACAATCTTTTTCTTTGGCTGGCCCAAAACGCTGGGACGAGCTCCCTGTGCACCTTAGGCAAATTGAGTTACTTTCTGATTTAAAGTCTTCTTTTAAAAAATAATATTTTCTCTTTGGCTTTTTAAGACAGAGTTCAGGTTTTTTTTTAAATGTGAGTTTATTGTTGTTTTACAAAGACGAGAATAACAAAGAAATTATGCATTTCTTGTTTGACCCTCTGTGGCTGAAGCTGGAACTGTTTTTGCTTTGTATGATTTTGCAAACGTCACTATAACACTGACAAACCTACAAAATGCATCTACAAGTTGTAATGCTTCTTTGCAATTATCTCCCCCAGCAGCAAAATCATCAGCTTCCACAGCCTCTCTATCTCCTCTTCTTCACAGGCTTATTCCAAAAATAATTCAATCCAGTATTTGATTCAGAATTCTATAAACAATACGCGTCCCCCTTTCCGGATGCACTACTTCAAATACTCTCTTCGGTGAGTCATTGTGTGTTCACTTCTGGCAGGAAATATACTGAAACTCGGATGACCGCTAGTAGCATAAGTGAAAACAATCACGCTTATAGTAGTCTTTAAAAATAAATTAAAAATCACTAAGCGCCGTCTATTTTAACTTAACAATAAATAATACATTTTTATCTTACTAGTGTTCATTTTCTTGTAATAATAATGTACGGAACCAAGCCATTTCTCACCACTTTCCAGCATGACTACTAATAGCAAGACTGATGCTTTTAGGATACAGGAAACAATACATTTAAATTAAAAATCATGAGCTTTTCATTTGTATACGGCAGCATCTTTCAATTTACATTAATATCGTATTTCATGCTTTCTGTTTGTTCTATTGGACCGCTTTTGTCCTTCCTCATATTTCTTGCCCATGCCATATTTATTCTAAGTAGGCAATTTTGTCTTGACAGCTATTTGTATGTAAAGTGTGACTTGTCATTGCGCCTATCCTTTCCCCCGTTTGCTGACAAAGCCATTTTTGGGTTCCACAAGAATCCGGGACATACCTCTGTTTGGCTTATTTTTCTCAATGCGTTTTCGGGGAAAGTTTGCAATATTGTTATTCATTTGCATTTTGTTGTACTTTTTGGAGTCGGTATTCCAGTCAGGTACAGGTAAACACAAGCCAAACTGCTATTCCTTCACGGTTAATAAGTATGATTTGTAATATCTATATTGTGCTCATCCTGACACTGCTTACGATGCGATATTCCGACCAGTACGGAGCTTATTTTACCATTGTTGCAAGACGCAGCAGTTTTGTTGATCAGTTAGCCTCGGATGGTATTACTTCGTCATAAACACCATCAATTCAAGACTCATCTTTCAGGTAGTCCATCCATTTAAACTGCGAGGCTATGAGTTCTAAAGGGAAATCCAAATACCAATAAAAAGCTGTAGAATTTATCCATGAGTTTTTTAATCTTTTAAACGTACATTAAATCACTTTTCTGGTGCTGTTATTTCTTTGTCTTGAGTATTCCACAATATGACATTTAACGCATCTATCTCCATGGAGACAAGCAGTTGACACCACTTGACCAAGTTACAGCTCTGCTATGTGGCAAAGGAACCCCCTCCTCGGTAAGAATGTGTGAAAAAAAACAGCCCCTCCAACAGCCCCCTCTGACCATGGTTTCACTCACCCCAACATCATATGTTCAAGTGGGTGAAGTGTCTTGCCCAAGGACAGTTTATCAATACAAATTTTCCTCAAAAACTAAACCAGAATTGAAATAGGACTCTTAACCAGGACTAAATGTGAACTGAACTAGGTCTAAACCAGGTTTTATAATGTACTTTAACTTTATTGCTTGTATCATGCCCTTGTTTTGACATTAGTTTGGAGTTTTAGTAGAATATATTTGTATTTAATCAATCATCGTCTGTTAAAATAAAGTCTTTGTCTTTGTTCATAAAAAAAGAAAAAAAACAATGAATGACTTTCAAGCATTTTTAAACTGTTAAACTAAATGTAATTGTTACGTTAATCCCATACTTAGTGTACCTGTACTTAATTGGTCAAAAGTTCTCAAAATGGTGTCCAATTCAGGAAAATGTAATAAAAAGTAATGTGAATGAAACCCAAGAATATAAATTACAAATATATATCATATGAATTTACACTGGAACATCACTTAGAGACCCTCCAAACCAGCAGAATAATGTACCCCTGTAAATGTCATATGTCGCGACCCTGCAAAGGCCAGTTTCATTTGCAGGTGCAAACTTTCCAAACTGTAACTCAAATACTAGAAAGTGTTCCGGATTCCACAAAGTTTATTATTTCTAAATTTAATTTAACAAAACAGGGTAATGCAGACCAAGGTCTTCCATGTGCTACAAACATGTGGTTAGTTGAGCCAAATTGCTGTGTACTTTGAAACACAGTACTGTGACTGTATAGTGTTGATTCAACTCCAGCTGGAGGAAAGATCGCAAACTTAAGTTCCACTGTTGTTGCTGACCAATATTACTGCAAAGATTCAGATTTGTTCAGTAAAGTGGGAACTCCTGTATATCCTTGCATGCTCTTGCTCATTAGAAACTGTACCTTATTGCAGTAATGTAATCCATCTCCCTATTCTTTTTGAAGCGTCTGAAGGAAACTTGAGTCTCAAATTCTCACCAGGTACAAAGCAGATGGTAGACTTTGGATGGTGTTAACAACCTGTCACCAAAGACAGGACAAACACAACAATGATATAACACATTGAAACTATCTATGCAACTAATATCTAGCTCAAGTACATTGCACAGTAAAACGGCAATTTTCTATCTGGCCAGGGCTATTTACGTAACAACATTTTCGTCGGGCAGTGACTTTGGGCTAAATATGTGCAAAAGCCCCAACACTTTTGGCATAGTTTGGGGTTGCAAAAATATCCACATTCATTTATTCCTTTTCAACCGCTTTCTCCCATTAGGGGTTGCGGGTGCCTTCTGGGGCCTATCCCAGTGACTTAGGGCCTTTGGTGGGGTGAACTCTGGTCAGATGCCAACAAACTCTTCAAATACAAAAAGATTTACAACTGCAAAATTGCCAGTTCAGTACAGAACCAGAATTATAGGACCAGAAATACCAGGACTATCCCAGAATTCAACCCTGAAATAAAGAAGTTCTAAATCAGTATCAAACCAGGTCTAAAGCAGAATCAAGGAGCAAACCAGGACAAAACCAGTCAACAAGAGAAAATATATTTTTTGATATTTGGAAGATGGGCCGTATCAGATCTATTAAGGGCCTGATCTGGCCATGGGCCTTAAGTTGAACAGGCCAGATCTAGGCCAAAGGTTCTTAAAGTTTTTTTTTCCATCAGGGCCCAACATTTTCATGAAAAAGTTAGTAGGGGCCTATTCACATTCACTATTCACATGTAATATGATCAAGTTGGATGTATAATACAATATTATTTTGGTGTTTGCGGTCCTTCAATGTGAACAGCCCTATGGTTATTATATAAATAATCTAGGCTACCAAACTGCATCTATTTTATTTTCAAAGGCCTTCTGCCCTGAACTAACTCTTTAAATCTGACTTGTCTTTCAAAATGCAATGGAAACCCATATTTTCCACAACACAAGCCCTAATTTCTGCCCTGACCATTCAGCTATTCAGTCTGTTAATCTTTCATAGGTCTTTCAGGCGCCCTTTTTGTTCTTGTTTATTTTTGCAGTAGAGAAAAGGGGCTTGCCTGAACCAGCACCTCTCCCATGTCATGCCATTCAGCATGTGCCTTCAATTATGTATGCACTCCTTATCTGTGAGCGTATGGTGTTTGCACAGAAAGCACTTAGCCGCCTTTTGTACAGTTAGGTCTGAGTGTGCTAGTGCTGACCCAGCAGCCTATTAGGAATGGTTTTAGTGCATGGCCTGGAAGTGCGGCACCATTTCTTCTGTTTTACTTTACTGTAGAGTCAACTTGATGCTTCAGATTTCTTGAATGGAAATTACGCTTTTTATGGTACTGAATAAATACAATGCTCTAACCTTCACATCTGAAACATATTTACATGGACAGGAAAATAGATTATCTGAATTGGGTGTGTGTGTGTGTGTGTGTGTGTGCATATGTGCCCAAGAGAACTCATCTGGTGATGTGTGTCAGTTATAGATTAACAGAGAAAATGAAGCTCAAGTACAGTGAATTTTTCTTTTAATCTTTTTCACTTTCACTTTTGTCATTTGTCACATAGGCAAATCCCAATTTCAGTAATCTGATATCTCCAGAAATCAGATGAACAGATTTTTGATAACATGTAAACACCGTTATGTTGTGTGTTGTTATATAGTTACAATAGTAATAGAAGAGTAACAATGGTATATATAAGTTTTGTTACACTATTTATGATATAGTTGTGTGTACTTTCAATGTGGTATGTACTGGACAATTATATCTTAGTTATGTTGTAATTACAGAGTGGTATGCTCGATTAATTATAGCGTAAGTACAATGTGAGTGCTGAAGTGATAAGAAATGTAATTATGTTGTGAGTCCAGTAAACTACATAAACTACAAAAAAATAAAAAAATAAAGACCATTTATTCCTATACTACAGAATTTCTAATCTCTATCTTGTAAGGGAAAAAGCCCAGTATTATTATTTGTATCTAAAATGAACGCACAATGCTACTTGAGAGATGGTTGGAGAACAATATAATTATAAAGGCGCACAGGCACATTTATGATAAACAAAGGCCAGTTCTAGTATCAGAAAATTATATTTATTTACGTAATACAGTCATTAACATTTGCATGTTCATAAAAAGTCCATTGTTTCATTTAATTTAACATATTCATGAATTGTTCTGTTGCAGCTGGATTGCTAGTGTCCATCACTGCTGCTCAAAACAAGTGTCCATTTAACAGCCAGAGCATAAAAGAGGTACGTACGTTAGACGAGGTGATAAAAGGTTAGCTGTGCTCCATCTGCAGCTCCACCGCAGATTCAGCTGTACATATAAAAGTGAAGTGAGTACCAGTCAAACCAACCCCAAAGTAAACCCCAAACCCTGGCTGCGGTCCTACCATTTCTATTGCGGTACACTGACACCAAAACTGCAGGTAGCTAGCTAGAAGAGTCTTAGTGCCTTCATTTTTGGACCACGACACTAAATGAGTATATAAAAACAACAATACAGGACAAAGCGACACATAATGGAAAAGAAGAGCCAGACAAATACTACCTGAGAGCAAGGAGAAGCGAGGGACCACAAAAGGGAAAGGAAGTGCATGAGGTCAGAAGGTGTAGACTTGCACAAATATATTCCAATACAATATGACTAAACTAGGACTAAACCCAAAACTAAACATGGACAAAGCCAGGGCTAAACCAGGACTAAAACTGGACCACAAGTCTACCTTTAAACTTTTAAACTCCACGCTGCCATGTAGAGAAGAAAGTATTTGTTCGTACTGAAGACAACGTATAGTGGCCAGTCGAGCTTTAACAATAACACTAAATTGTACAAACTGTGCAGATTAAAAATGTATTTCACAGTACCAGCCAAAATGTTTGGCAGGTGACTTTGGCGAGGGGCCGTGGGTTGTAGCAGAGAGCGCCCACGGCTGAAAGGCACACTGCGTAATGCCTCCGATGTCAGAGAACCAGCCGCAAGCCTCCACGCCGCATTCAGGAAGCAGGCCCCATTCTCCTGCAGCACTGGGATGTTTTATTTATCAGCTCTGCCAAAGCCCGCGCTGTGTTTAACTCCACAACAAGCAAGAAATCTCAGCTTGCCTTTTCCCCCCTCCCCTGACGAAGCAGTGGAACTTTAGTTTTAGAAATAGTCTACGGGAACATTCCTCTCCTTTTGATTCATTCCTTTCAATAGGCCTGATGGAGCATTAAAACACAATGGGACGGAGGAAAGCAAATCAAAGAGGCAAATAATGCTGGTGATTGCATTGACGTGTCCAAATACTATCACTCCATAAACAATTTGTCCTGATTGGAATGAAGACAGGCAAAATATGTTCTTTCTAAACAATTAAACACTCGAGTGCTACTCTATGTCGTTATACTTATTTGAGTCTGATCACAATTACACCACTGATTGCTATATTATTAACCCTATCATCCAGTGTATTAACGCTCTTGCTTTGATAGCCACAAGAACAAATAGCCAAACGGGCATGGGAGAAAATAAGTAATTTAAGTTATAATTAAAGGCAATTAGGGAATCAATTATGGCTTGATCAAACCCGATGGAAAAGCAAACAAAATGAAGAGGAGTGCAATGAAGAGAGGCCATAAAGGCTGATAATTTAACTAAAGGTTAATGGAAAAATCATGCATTGTCATGTGTTTAAGTTATTATTTTACCAATGTAAAGTTTAAAGTAATAATGAGATGGTTACTGGTGGTTACTGGTACTATTTATTATTTATTTTCAATCAATTATGCTTACGCTAGTTATACTTCTACCCGCTTCTTTTTAAATATGTTACCTTGCAGCTCTGTAACTTATACAGCAACTTGCTTTACTATTTTTGACTTGTAACTGCTCTTGGGTTGCCAGTATTTGTGACTTGATTTTTGACTTGTGAAATTAATTCATTTATTCTTTCATAGTGCACTAATATCTGTGCTAACATCATTTGTAACTCATTCTTGACGTAATCAATGTGTATTAAAATGTCCATCCATCCATCTTTTTCCGCCTGATTGCGGGGGCAGCAGTCTAAGTTGGGACCGAAATCCCAGACTTCCCTCACCTCCAGCTCCTCCGGGTGGATCCCGAGGCGTTCCCAGGCCAGCTGAGAGACATAGTCCCTCCAGCGTGTCCTGGGTCTTCCCTGGGGACTCTTCCCGGTGGGACATGCCCAGAACACATCCCCAGGGAAGCATCCAGGAGGCATCCGGAACAGACGCCCGAGCCCCTCCTGTGTGACTGAGCGGGAGCACCCCGCCACCCTGCGAAGGTCTCATATCTACTGCTTGAATCCACGATCTTTTCCTTTCGGTCATTACACAAAGCTCATGACCATAGGGTTATGGATTTACCATAGATTGACCGGTAAATCGAGAGCTTTGTCTTTCGACAACGTCCAATGCCATCCAATGTCCATCTTTTTCTTAATCGTGAACAAGATCGTGAGATACTTGAACTCATCCACTTGGAGCAAGGACTCCCCACCCACCTGGATGGGGCAAGCCACCTTTTTTTTGTGTCAAGGACCATGGCCTCAGAGTTGGAGGTGCTGATTGTCATCCCGGCTGCTTCACACTCGGCTGAAAACCGTCCCAGTGCATGTTGCAGGTCCAGATTGGATGGAGCCATCAGGACAACATCATCAGTACATCTGCAAACAGCTGAGAACCTGCGGTCCCCAAACTAGACACCCTCTGACCCCTGACTGCGCCTAGAAATTCTGTCCATAAAAACAATGAACGGAACCCGTCACAAAGGGCAGCCCTGGCGGAGTCCAACTTTCACTGGGAACAGGTCTGACTTACTGCCGGCAATGCAAACACAGCTCCTGCTCCGTTCATACAGGGACCGGACAGCCCTGAGCAAAGGGCCCCGGACACCATACTCTCAGAGCGCCCCTCAAAGGACACCATGATGGACCCAGTCAACAGCCTTCTCCAGATCCACAAAGCACAAGTGGACTGGTTTGGCAAACTCCCATGAACCTGGAATCAGAAATCAGAAAAAAGTTTATTGCCATTGTCCATTAAACAGAATTCACAAAAATAGGAACTTGTTTCGGCATTAAGGTGCAACATAAAACACAGAGGAATAATGAAAAACAACTGAAATCAAAAGGGCATGCATTAGATTTAAAATTATTATAGTATAAAATAAAAATAGGTTTACTATGTACACAAGAATTTCCAGTTAAATGTACAGATGTAGTGCAGAAGTGACACTGAGTAACTTCCTGCTTCCGAAGAGTGCAGACGCTTTCCTGCATGCTTTCGCTGCTTTCCTTTTTAATTTTGCTTTTTAATCAGTTTCTGTCTTCCAAACACATTTAATTATGACTTTTTTTTTTAAGTAAACCAAGGATTTTAAGAGCATTTTTAGAGTTTTAATCAACGAATCTGACGAACCAGCGACATGTCCGTGAGAAGGGAAACAAACTCTTGTGAACGCTGTTGGAAATATCAACAAGAAATTCATGAGCTACAAGCATGGATATTTGCTTTGGAATCTGAAAAAGGACTGCACGATACAATTCCAGTGGCACCCAGTGGTAAGAAGTCCACATTTTTTACAAGAAAAACAGCTATTTTCAACCTAAACCGGACTGACTCTGTGTCGTTCCCAAAACTTTCCAAAGACCGAGCTTTGCTCGAATTTGGTACGATGCCTAAGCGATAAAAGATAATCTAACGTCACCTAAAATACATTTTACAAACAGATTTTTACCACTTTCAAAGACTGAAGTAAATGAACAAAGGAAAAATGTAAAACATGAAGAAAAGGCAGACAGAGACAGAGAGAGAATCTGTGCCTAACGTCAAGGTCGTCTTGATTGGGGATGGTGCGATATGTCACGTGATGCATGAAAAAAATTAATGAATGAATGATTAACAAACCCTCCAGCTCAGCTGCCGTTAGAACTCATTTCCACGTCCAAGTGTAATGAGTTTGCATTATTCTTTAATGACAAAGTTTAGGGCATTAAAAATGCTATAAATTCTACAATGCAAAAAATAACCTTCAAACCACCTACACACTTAGAGCTGACTTACTTTGCACCTGTAACTGACAAAACTGTCCAGGAGATCATCACCAGTCTGAGTTCATCTACATGCTGCCTCGATGTGTTACCCACCAGATTTCTAAAGTCTGTGCTGAACAGTTCTGTCAGCATCACTCATTCACATAGTTAACATGTCGCTTCAATCTGGAACATTCCCAATGTCTTCGAAAACTGCGGTCATAAAGCCTCTCCTAAAGAAGAGCAGTCTTGATGCCGCAGTACTGAGTAATTACCGGCCCATCTCTAATCTTACATTTTGGGGCAAAGTCCTTGAAAAAGTTGTTACCAACAGCTCACTGATTTCCTCTTAATAAACAACTCATATTGATGTTTTCCAGTCAGTTTTAGACCTCATCACAGCACTGAGACCGCTCTTGTCAAGGTGACAAATGACATCCACCTGAACACTGACGCGGGCAAAGCCTCAGTCTTAATTCTGTTAGATCTGAGTGCTGCTTTTGACACTGTCGATCATAGGGTCCTCTTACAGAGACTAGAGGACTGGTGGGCATCACAGACACTGCCCTAAATTGGTTAAAGTCCTATCTGGAAGACAGGAAGTACTTTGTTGTGAAATTGGTAACTGTATCTCAGACCAGATGCCCCTGACCTGTGGGGTGCCCCAAGGGTCAATCCTGGGACGCCTTCTGTTCAACCTCTGCATGTTGCCGTTAGGACACATTTTCGCTGTGTAACTGACCTATCACAATTATGCAGACGACAATCAGATTTATGTTTCACTGGCGGCAGGTGAATATGGACCAGTGGATTCACTCTGTCACTGCATCCAACAGATCAGTGTGTGGATGCAAAACAAACTTCTCAAGCTGAACTCAGACAAGACTGAAATCATCGTCTTTGGCCCACAGAAACAAAGAGAAAGTGTTAACAGTCACCTCCAGAGTCTCTCCTAAAACCTACACATCAAGTTAGAAATCTGGGGGTAATAATGGACTCAGACTTGTATTTAAGAGCCACGTCAAATCAAAAGTATAGTGTCTAAACCAGACCTGGAGAGACTTATCCATGCGTTTGTCTCTAGTAGATTAGACTACTGTAACGGCCTGCTCACTGGCCTCTCCAAACGAGCTGTTAAACAGCAAATTGCAGTTACATCCAGAACGCTGCTGCTCGGATCCTGACTAGAACCAGGAAGTACGATCACATTAGTCCTGTGCTCAGGTCTCTGCACTGGCTCCCTGTGGCTCAGAGAATAGACTTCAATTGAAGTCTAGAATAGACTTCAATCCAGCTCTGCTTGTATACAAGTCTCTCCATGGCCTAGCACCAATGCACCGACATGTTAGTGCCATATGAACCATCTCAAAGGACCACAGGGACCGGCCTCCTGCTGTTGCCCAGAGTCAGGACTAAACATGGGGAATCTGCGTTTCAGTTTTATGCAGCTAAAATCTGGAACAGTCTTCCTGAGAATGTGAGACAGGCCGCTACTCTGGCATTGTTCAAATCTAAGCTAAAAACGGTTTTGTTTCGCTGAGCATATGACTGAAATGCTTTTCTTTGCACTCCTCTCTTTTATGCCTTAAACTATTTGACAGATAGCCTGAAAATGGCACCTTTAAATTTCCTTAAATTAAGGTTTTGTGATTTCTGTCTTGTCTTTGTGATTTTAATGCACTTTTTTCCTGTTGTGTGAAGCACTTTGAATGGCCTTCTGTACGAATTGTGCTCTACAAATAAACTTGCCTTGCCTTGAGTGATTGATTGAATTGCAGTTAAAGTGTCAAGTCTTTAGAAGTGTTCATGAGTCCAACAGCAGAGGGAAAGAAACTATTCTTGTGGTGGGAGGTTCTGGTCCGGATGGACCGTAGCCTCGTGCCTGTGGGGAGTGGCTCAAATAGTCCATGTCCAGGGTGAGAAGGGTCGGCTGTGATCCGACCTGCTCGTCCCAGAGCCCTGTAGACGTACAGGTCCTGCAGAGATGGAAGTCTGCAGCCGATCACCTTCTCAGCAGAACGCACAATGTGCTGTAGTCTCTGTTGGTCCCTGGCTGTGGCTCCAGCCTACCGTCAGTGATCCACCTGCAGGTGGGGTCAGGCACGTTGAGCTGGGAGAGCTTGTCCTGGAGCAGAGCAGGGAGGATGGTGTTGAACGCAGAGCTGAAGTCCACAAACAGAATCCTGGCATAGGTTCCCGGGGAGTCCAGATGTTGCAGGATGAAGTGGAATGCCAGGTTGATGGCGTCGTCTACAGACCTGTTGGCTCTGTAAGCAAACTGCAGGGGGTCCAGCAGGGAGGAGGTGAAGGACTTGAGGTGGGGCAAGACCAGGAATAGACCTTACTGGGGAGGCTGAGGAGTGTGAGCCCTCTATAGTAGGAACACACCCTCCGGTCCCCCTTCTTGAACAGAGGGACCAACCACCCCGGTCTGCCAGTCCAGAGGCTCTGTCCCCGATCGCCACACGATGTTGCAGAGAAGTGTCAGCCAAGATAGCCCTACAACATCCAGAGACTTAAGGTAGTCAGGACAGATCCCATCCACCCCCGGAACCCTGCCACGGAGAAGTTCTCCAACAGCCTCAGTCACTTCAGCTTGGTGAGTTTGCCTCAGTTTGCCTCAGTCTTTGCTTCCTCTTCAGAAAAGACACATTTTAAAATGTGGATATAAATTTCTTAAGGTGTAAGGTGTATTTCCTTAAAAAACTATGACAAATGCAGTGTCCTGTTCGCTAGTAGTAGCGAAAAGTTTGTTTTTCCCCCTTTAATTTAAAGACTTTTATCACATAAAACACTCAACAAGAAACACAATAAACAGAGCAAAAATGAAGAATGACATCCAATGAAATAAAGAAGTAAAACTATGGCACATCTTGTCCAGCAATTGAGTCCCATTTAGTCCAAAGTCTATCATAAAGGTCCATTTTCAAATTAAGTCTGAATGCTATTTCTTCCATTTTACAAATGTCCGTCATAATTTCGGCCCAGTTGGTATAGTTTGAGTCATCTATTTTCTTGTATTCTTCCTGCCGCCAAAAGTATGCTCCGAAGGTATACATTTTAGGCCCTAAGAAATTTTATTTTTAATGGACACAAATCACTAATAAAGTTTATCTTATGTCTTGCATAAACCATCAACTCAAATTCAAACCTAACTAAACATTGCATTTTTTGTTGATTCTGAATGGAACATGTAATTTGCCTCCTTAAAACCAAGTCATAAGAATATACGTGCAAATATTTGATTTCAAACTTCAAATATCACATAACCAAGCTGCCAGAACAGACAGATGCGTGTTCTCTCAAGTCAGTTGTCTTGACATTCCCTCCACTGAGCTCAATCACTGAGGAACTCTTCAGTTTGGGCCCTGTTGATAAATGACCTTTAGTGCTCTGCACCTTTCTCCCTTTTTAACCGTTCAATCACAGTCATTTTCTGATTAAATGAATTAGGCCCAGCTCTGGCCCTTGCAGAATATGACATTTTAATGGTGCAATTTGCTGCTTTAACAGTCCCAGTTTATTCCCATCCTTAAAACTACCCTCCTCATATTAGTGTGATTAAAAATGTGAAAGTGGAGTCAGTAATCAGAGTGATTTTAACTTGACGCAGTAAAAGTATAATTAATGCGCTAATGGAAATGGTGATTGATTATTCAAGTATCGACCGTATCGTCATTCTGTCAGGTACTGGAGCTGGAGCCACGAAAGTCCTTTTTCCGTAACAATCGTGTTCAGAATGCCTAGAAATATATTTTCTCTAATTTGCTTCTTAGAATTTGTATTTGTTGTTGGAGAATTTTTAGTTAGAAGAGTCTACGATAACCACTTGTTACTTTGACAATTAAAGCTCTTGTCTTTAAAATATTATAGTTAGTTTTATCGTTATTGGCCTTTAAACATGCTCTTGAGTACCTTTGCTATGGCAGCTCATGTCTAGTGATCATTTTTGGACAAGCGCTCTACCTATGACATCCCAAATCTTGGAAAATTGGAACTGAGTGTTTATTGAGGCTCAGCCGGCAGATGGGAGAGGACTTACCAAACAGGGTTCATCAAACTAGCATGAATGAAATTAAATACAACTCCACATATGTCTTGAATAATTCCATGTGTCCAGGACGTTTTAACGCGGTTAAAAGCTCCAAAAAGTAAATTTTATATAACAGGTATCTTTAAATTGTATTGTGAAAATAACATTCAACAATATTCATCAAATTACTTCTATAAAAAAGTAATTCATGACTATAACTATGTTTTGGCCTTCAAATAAACACTTGTCAAATATTGGGAGATGGTCATTTTGGCTACCAGCACAGCCAGTCCCTCTATCACACCTGGCCAGTTGAATTTTATATATTCTACAATATGTGTTGTCGTCGTCGTTGCTGCTGCTGCTGCTGCTGCTGCTGCTTTCAATGGCGGTTAGCAGCCAACTGAAAAGCTGCATTTACCGCCACCTACTGTAGTTGTACGTCTTCAAAGTATGTGTTTTACACCATATTGTAAAAAAAAGAAGAGCGAGAAAATAAGAGAGAAAGAGAGAAAGAGCTAAAAAGAGCCACTGCTTTCTCTTGACCATGATATTCTACAAAGCCGTACTTTTAATTAGACAGAGTGCATAGAACTGTTTATTTTATTACAAAGTATATAAGGTTCACGTTCTAGAATTTGATGATGTCATAATCTCAGATGGTGGGCACGGGCTATGAGATATTTGTTGTTTTTGAAAGAAATATAATATAAGAAATCATGTGTTGGAGTTGAATGTTATGTGGTAAATTGTGAAATCGTATTTAGTATTTATTTACACTCCACACTACCCGACATAATTTTAGAGAAAATATCATGTGCACATAATCAAAATAAAGTCCAAAATTATCAATTAAGGACGTAGCCTCGACAAACTACGGCAACATGAATGGCCTCTTATGAGGTGTTATCGGGGGACTTTCAAACCAATCTTGTTTTTATGTTTGTCCTAATTTGGCCCTGATGCCTGAATCAAAATGACCATCTTCCTCCATTCTGCGCGCATAATGTATTTTTGAAGGTTTGTGTGAAGTGCATTGGCTTACTTCACAGGCGGCGCACATGCTAGGCTACAAGCTGCTTGGAGTTGCCCGGGTTGGAGATAATGACTATTTGCTTTTTCAACAGACTGCTGACATGCCAGAGGCACTTTTGAGTTTCATGTAACTGATATGAAAGAGAAATGACAACAACGAGGCTACTGACAACCATATGCTCGCCACTGCAAAAAAAAAAAAACACTTCCATTCTCCTTTACGCCTTTGATGACTCATGTTTTTAAAGTTTTTCAAGTTCGTACTGATCAATTCTTTTTGCAATGGGGGTCTACAAGGATAACAAAGCTGAGTTATATGGCTGTATAACCCATCCCGACTAATTTATGGGAGGATTTACTTTGAGGAAACACAAATGGTGTATCGGGGTTAGGGTACAAGCCAAGGAGTTCTTCTTTTGAGCTTTCTCATCATTATTTCCCCCTTGTTAGTTTTCCCACAAGGCTAGAACGTTGTTAGCAAGCTATTTTGTGATCGTCGTCTGTGGAAAGTCTAGGAAGTAGCCAAGCATGCACACCAACCTGAATGAGGAAGTGAAGGAGCAAGACTTTGGGGTAGTTTTTTCCGCCCAATGTGAAATAATTGGCACAGGAGATATAAATGGTTGTATCGGTGATATAACAAGACCGCCCATAAGAAGCAACTTCTTAGTTTTGTTATATCACTCACACAGCTGTATGAACCCTCGACAAACTGGAATAAAATAATGATTTGTTTACCTTGCATTGTACAGCCTTGCTTTAAAAGTATGTCTGCTTACAGAGTTGGCAAGAAAACATTGGATTGTCGGGCTGCATTGAAATGTCTTCCATGTCTTCTGTCCAGACTTTCTGAGATGCTTCATTTTCTACTGACCACAGACAATGACTGATCATAAAGTCTGGAGAGGCAAAGGTCAAGTTTGAGAATTTGGGAAGAATTCTGTGAGAATATTGTGTAGACAAATGGACTGGAGTTCCCTACTTGAAGTTTTGCACACCCAAATCACAAACCACACACAAAAAAACTGACTACTATGAGCTATAATGTATTCTCAGTCCGGGAGATTCATTAATCCATCTGTTATAATGGGCAGTTTTAAGATTGGTCACAAGATAAAATGGATTCTTCTTTGCATTGGTAGCATCTTTTTCGTCACCAAATCAGATTACAGATGTTTTTGGACACAGAAGTAAAATGCGAGACATAATCCCACAAAAATGTAAATATACAACAAACACTTCTTCCACCATGGTTATTATTTATCCTCAGGACCTGGCGGTAGATACTTTATAGTCTGGCTTTTCTTCTTAATCTAATTTCAACAGAAACTTCCTTAACAGTAGCATCCACTAAAGTAACTCTGCTGCAGGCCTCAAGGCACATGAAATTAAAAACACCATCTTTGTTATTTCTCCGCCCCGGCCGTGTAAACAAAAAATACTGGGAGTTAATGAAAACGTACCTGTAATGTATGCTAGCTAATATCCGGCCTTCACCCATGAAGCTAGCACCTCAGGCGGGATACGTCTTTCTTGACATCTCTACAGCTTCTGCCCAGACCGGCCGTGACTGCAGGCTAAAGTCGTCCCTCGGGAGACAACAAGCTTCTCACATACAGGGAAGTGTGAAAAAGGCTGATGGGTCAGTGCCTTCCAGAAGTATCCAAGTGGGCAGGTCAGGTTATGGAGGCGAAAAAAATTGACAAATAAACTATTATCTATTTTTCATTGTAATAAACTATTATCAATAATCCGTGTAATCCCTTATTCGTGTTCCATTGTAGGAAAAACATTTGTTCTAGTCCTGTAACAACAGTGTCCAGAGGGCTACAGCTGAATCTGTTTCCACTATTATCACTAATGTCCCTCACTCATCACGGCACTCTTTATGATTTAGTTGGTTGGACATCACTGTCAATTTGCAGAAAACAACATATTAGCAAACTACATCTTCATTTAAAAAACAATTACTACTTCTAATACTAAGTTCAAGAAAACTGTGATGATTGAGAATTGCTTATGTATATTTTGTAACTTGATTGTGTTGGCTGCTACCATGGCCAGGTCTTTCTTGCAATCTCTTCAATGGAAACTCCTAGTTAAATAAAGGTACAGTATTTAAAAGAAAAGAAAAAACTAGTTAGACTCCATCAACTGATTAATTGACTAAAGCCATAAAAGATGGAGACGTCATTGCTTTGCCACATGAACAACCAACCAAAGATTTCTTGCTGTACACCTGATAAATATATAATACTTCTCATATCGTATACGACTCATAAAGCACATCAAACACATCTCTGTTGCCCTCGGCGTTCATATGATGATATATGTTGTAAATCTGGGCGGGGCAGAGGGGCCAGTCGGGGGCAGGGCCAGTTGGGGGCAAGGCCATGGATCACTGGATCATGCACCTTGCGTCCCTCATTATATCTGCACCGCCTGAATCCCCCTGCCACCCCCCCACTGGCAGTCGCTCATTAAGACTTAACCTTTCACCCCTCTACGTCGGACCCCCACCACACAACTAACACAACTAACCTTTCTGCTCCCTCTTATTTATGGACGTCTGTGTTTTGAAGGTGGCATTTGCCGCTGTGTCACTGCAGGGCAATGATGCTTCTGATAAGAATTTAGAACAAAGTCGACAACTTGTATAGCGCTGCCCCTAACCCAATTTGGTGCTGTGCTTGCGTTTTACAAAAAAAGCACTTTATACACAAGAAAGAGATTGGCTTTTGGCGATGTAGGTTATTTACATTGAATTATTTGGTTATGAAAACCAGTCTGATTGGTAACCTCCTATGACTGGAGTGGGCATTGTGATTGGCTTGCCTAAGGAAGCAAATATATAACCTAGTACTAATACTTAAGTCATTGCATGAACAAATCCTGCAGTTGCAATTGAATGATAATAGTATGAACAAAATCTGTAAACCACTTTTTTTCAACGATTCAAACTAAAAGCTTATGCCAACCACTTCAGCAGATTCATCCACAACCTGCATAAGCATCTGCTAGCATTGTTGTCACCAATCACCTTATAGTATAGTGTCTTTGGACCCAGGAATGTGAAATAATTCCAGACGCTTTGAATGATGCGTTTATCAAATGTCTACTAAATGTAAATATTGTACAGTTGTATGAAGTTGAAACTCTTCTATTACGTGTGATTAGTATACAACAAACTAACCATTTCCCCCCTCAGAACCTCTTTATTTAAAATAAAATGCTGGGCAGCACAGAATAGGAGTTGTAAGGCCTGCACTTTCTCTTCACTTGTCCGGTGGTTTTAGTTTTAATCTAGTTTGAGAAGAGCGCTGGTGGGCACACATTTGATGTGTTAAAGGTCTACAGTCGCAGAGTGCTGACTTAGCGTGGTGCGCTAAAGATAGACACGACTGTGGAGCATGAAGGGTAGTGGAGAAGGAAAGCCAACTGTTTTTGGAACCCAGCCCGAGCCACCCTTCACCAGCCTTGTTAATGATGCGACTATTCCATGGCCGGGACTCACTTTTCCAGGCTTACCTACTCTTATCTGAGTGACTTTTCTCAGTTCGGGGGCCCGCCTCAGTCGCCACATGTCAGCAGAGGCAATGACAGGTGTCGCGTGTTGTCAGAACCCATCTTGCTCAAAATTGGTCCCTCTTTCAGTATCACAGTCAGGCAGAGAGTGTATCTGCGAGTGCAATGCGCCGGAACACACTGCATTTGTCTGAGGGCCGGGGACATTTTCTGTAGCTTCCGACCAATTTAGTGGTGGCCCGGGCTGGCAGTGATGGCCTGTGTTGTGGGTTGTTTGTGCGAATGAATGAGGAGCGTTAAGGCCATGTTGTTGTGGGGAAAGAGCCTGAGGTATGAACAGGCTGCCCTCTCTCCGCTTCAGGGGACAAGCGTGAGCTTCTGAGTACAGCTGTTCTGAGAGGAATCAATATTCTTCTGCTGCAGAGGGGATTCGAGTTTACAGACTGGGGAGTGAATATAGTGAGCTGGAAAGAGTATGACTTTATTTCTGTCATCTATATTTGAGATCAAAATAAAGGTTGTAACATGTACTATACCGTGCTATATTCATACCTTTAAATACCATCTATTATTTACCAGACGTTAGGGATGGGAGATACCACAAGTTTTAGTCGATACCATACCAAGTGTTTTGGGGGACATTTCATTCGATACGGATACCAAAATGCTGAGACAAGTTCCTATGTTGTGAATTTTGTTCATTGACAATGGCATAAACCCCTTCTGATTCTGATTCAATACTGATATCCGAAGTGTGCATAAAAATAGCCCTTCAGACATTATTATTTACAAATTCAACTATCAATACAAATGCCAAAACGACCCTATAGATTCTCTCGGCCCCTGCATTCACCTGAGCATATCACATTTTTCTCTCACAGGGCTTACCTTAGTTATCACATCCATGACGCGCATCACACACCATTTATTCTGTGCTCCGTGAGCGCCAAGTGTTCGCTTTAGTTTTTGCCCCTAAATATGCCCACATCACACTCCTTTTGCGTTCGAACCTTGTCCAGATTGAAACACAACCGCTTTACCATGCGGTTGTGCTGCGCCCGGTCGGAGCATAACACATGACGTAGATCCAGTCCGTTCTGCTGCTGTTAAGTGGGGGTGTTTCCAGACACAAGCACAGTGCTCACAGCTGTCCAGAACAGTGTGTACCAGTAGTTGGAAAATATACCTACCACACGCCTGTGCAACACATTTGAGGTAGTATCAATGTTTCATTCATGAGATTGATACCCAAAATATTACGTCTATCGATACATCGATACTTGCATATTGATACTCCCATTCCAACCACTTATCCCTGACACATGCACTATATATATATTGGGATGCCTGATATGGCCAAAGAACGTCTGACATGCCTGTGTTGTGAGACGTAAAACAACTCACACTTATGTAACAGATGACCTTACATAGTCATGTCTTTACACTGTATTTCCTTCCACCACCGCTATCTAACTTAAATCAGAACTAAGTTATGAATGAATCGTCTGTCATCGCCCCCTGCTGTCTCTTGCAACATTTGTAGACATCATCACCGCAAAGACAACTCTCCTGAGAAACCCTGGCTCTTTTTTTTTATATTTGGCACTGTGACATGTTTTGTATGTGATTATACTGTCTTAATATGATAAAAGAAACAAAACAAAACAAAAAACAGGCGGAAATTAAAAGTCTCTGACAATTTCTCTGACAATATATTTTGTCAAGGGAGCTGCAAGGGGAGCTCTATCGTGAAAGTTACTTAGTTCTGCTTTAATGTATTTCATATTTAAGGAACAAGTGTTTCATATTTTTGGCAACTGTTATATCTTAGTTTTATCACTATCCTATTCACTTTGCTTTGATATTCAGAACATTTGTTTTATTATAATTTTTGAGCTACTGTATCGAAGTAATTTCCCTTGGTGATCTGTGAAGATGCACTGGCTACCAAGTAATAAATATAGCCATGCATAATAGCCTGTTGGTTAAGACAGTTTGTGCTTGACTCTTCCAATGGTAATGTGATTTAATGAGCAATTTAAACTTAGATGACTGAAATTCTTGTCTTTTTCCAATTACTGGTGACATGCCAATCAATGTCAGCCAATCAGCATGCTACTCAACCTGAGATAAACAAGTACGATTAGGTCTGATGTAGGAATTTGCATGGTTGCTTAACCTCATAGGGGGGTATTCCATGCTTTGGTATTTGGCAATGTTATTTTCTCTCTATAAAGCAAACAGTTGTTTGATATTTGAAGCCTGCAGGGTTACACAGCTGGTCTTAAACGTGTCATTTCTTTCTTGGTGATTAGACATTATTATAAAACATTAAAGCGCATGACTTCTTTGTAGTAATAATGTGCTACCTTCAAAGTTCAGCATTCCAACGATGACTCCAATAATATTATAATGATAAGAAACAGCAATATGCCATTCTTCAAAGGCTATTTCCAACATGCGCATTTGCCATATCTTTCTTTACATACGTGCAGTTTTCGGGTCCATGCTGTTTGACGCTGTATGTGTTTGTGTGGGTTTGCTGATAGAGAAATCAACCCAGAAATTCATCCCTCGTCCCCTTCCCTGAGCTCTTTTACGTGCAGACACAAGCAAAAAGCAGCATTAGACGGGCGCCCGGGCAGATATCCAGGAGAGGAGGAGGGCTGAAGATGGAAAGCCAAGCAGGACTCCATTGATTGGGCCTAAGTTTAAAAAAGTCAGCTTTATAAATGTAGCGGGGAGGCGTAATTGACAACAAGATGATTAATATTCATGCAAGATATACTCGGCAGTAAAACCCAGTGCTGATTTCCTTTTATGTGACTTTTACTAGACTTGGAGGCCATCCAGATGCTACCCCTGTCTGCCCAGTTATAAGTATCAATATAACATGAGCAGAAATGGATAAGCATATAGCATATTCAAATAGTATATAATGTTTGGATATTTATGTTAATGTAGGTTTGCAATGATATTACAAAATATGGTATAAATATTGTATCAATGTTATGGTTGAATTTAAGCAGGAGCAAATGAAAGAAAACAGCTTTCAGTTTTAAGTAATTTCACACTTTTACTGCTCTGGTGACTACTACGATCCACGCTCCACGTCGCACCAAGTCTGTGTGGCTATATCCGATGCTTTCGCGCACACTGCGAAGTAGAGCAGCAGCAATGGGGAGCATGCACGCGGAACGCACCCGAGCCGTGATCGGAGCGCCGCAGAGGGAAGAGACTGACACTAGCATCTTTTTTTTCCCGGTGAGAATTATAATAGGAGAAACACATAAGAGCAGGGGTGGAGAAATAAACAACAGAAAAGCATACACATTAGAAAGCAGAACCCCCCAGGGAAATCATCTCAAAATTATACAAATGTATTACTGATCTTAACAACAACTGGGTATATCAAAAATAAATAGGGAAAATATGGAAATTGTGTTATTACTGATACTGATGAACATATATTCACACCTCAATGAACAAGCACATTTTTTTTTTTTTTTTTTTTTTTTAAGAATTCTGTTGGAACTGAGACTGACTTGGACTGAGATTAAGGAGGCACTGTGGTCTGTCTTCAATACCAACGTTCCATTTGACTTTAAAACTATGTACCGTATTTTCCGGACTTTTAGCCGCTCCCCTATATAAGCCGCATTTGCTCTATTTAAAAAAAAAAACATAATAAAACAATACATAGGCCTCACCTTTTGTATAGGCCGCAGAACTCTTTCCTTGACTTTTGGCATCGCATGATTCCCCGCTGTCCTCCAGCGTCTCACCGTACATTCATTGATGTTAAGCTTGCGTGCAGCCGCGCGGCTTCCTAGCAAGATCGATGGCCTTCAGCTTAAAACTTGCTTCGTACGAACTTCTTCGTTTGGGTTCCATAATGATGGGGCAAGAATTGAAAATAATTTATAGTTGGTAATTTGTCGTCCGTGTTCTATTTGCTAGCTGAATAAAAAAGCAACATCTGCTTCTTTGCTTAACTTTTCTGTAGTTTTGATTCTAATTCCGGTTAGTTCGCCCCTAGCGGTGAAAGAAAAAAAAACACAGAAAAGCCGCAGCCTCTAAATAAGCCGCATGGCTCAAAACATCTGACAAAAGTAGCGGCTAATAGTCCGCAAAATACGGTATTTCGGATATAAAACTCCAACAATGGAAATAATTGATGTATACCTGTGGAATGTACTTTTGGCTGCAGCAAAAACAAAACATTAACTAGGAGATAGATGATGGCGCTGTAGACATTTTGACATGCCAATGGAGTGAAGATGGAAATGAGTCATAGTCTGTATAATCTTTACATACATGCATAATGTTCAATAATATTTGTTGTCTTTTTACAAATTAAGACGCAAGATAGGACTGGACTGAAATCACTTTAGACATTTACAAAATAGAAAGACTAACTTTTGCAGTGACCTTGAGAAAAGAAAAGCCCGTACTGCCTGCGCTTTAGGCGTACATGTTTGATCCTGTGCCGTTTTTTTTTTACAACTGACTCGCTGAAATTATTTAAAATGCTTTACATTTACATATTAGTAAATATGTACCCAATTCCCATCCTTAGCAGAGAGAGTGCATTTGTGTGAAATAATTGGTGGTTTGTACCAGAGTTTGGTTGATTGCGACAGACAAATGGACATGCATGTATCCTGTATGTGCCTGCACGTACCACCAACAACGGAAGATATTTCATTATTTACTTTTTAAAGGAACATTTTAGATTTGAGTTCTGGTTTGAGGTTTGAAAACATGAAATAAAAAGTTTGGAGTCCGGGATGCAGCTTTAGTAAGAAGAGCTCATAGTGAAATGTATCCAAGTTGGTGTGGGAGTGAGGAGAGGAGCGGCAGACTTATAGGAGAACCGTTTTTCTGACTCACTGGCCCTGTCTTCCATTGTTGGCGACGCCTGGGACTGACTCACCGTGAGCCGCTGTATCTCCGACGCCCGCTCGGCTCTCTCCCTCTGCTGCTGATGTGTGCCATCGCTCTCCCTGCGTTCTTCTAATCTTTTCTCTGAATTTATTTTTAGGGGGAAAGTAACCAAGCAACAAGTTTGGGTGCATCTGAAAAGATTTGCACATCGAGAGGAACTGTCACAATATTGCTTAGGTGGTATTTAGCTTTGACAAAATACATGGATTTATTAAAAGACAGATCTTCACCTTTTAGTGTCAACTCAGTGCAAATGTTATGCTAAAGAACTCTAATTTAGTGAGTTTTGTACGTCCAGCAACTAAAAGCATGAGATTCACACCACATCAGCAGCAACTGTTGTTGTGTCTGTGTTTGTTTGTGGACACATTATAGACTCAAGAATAGATTGTAAAAAAAAAGTATAAAAAATAATAATAATCAATGCTTTTTGGAGCCATCTGGTGGTGAAATCATTTAACATTTTAAGCGAGTCGTTTACTTTTTCATTACAAAATCATCTCCCATACTGAGATGCCATCAATTGCCTGCTGACATTATAGATTAAACCGCAGTAGCTAAAAATTGTTATCCTGTAAAACGGACTTTTTGTGAGCACAGAATCCACGAGGACCGGCTGTTAAGATCCATTTAGCAAAAGCACTTAACCTTCTATACATCATCTAACTCTTCACATGACACTTTATGCTTTTAACAACCAAAAGCTTTCGATTTTGCATGTTTGCTGCAGTGGAAAAAAATGGTGATAGTAAAGTTACAAGCTTCAAGCTTCGAAAATGAACTTGTTGTTGAATACCACGGTTTTGTTTCTTTTTCTTTAATTTTTTTTTTTACACAAAATAACATAGATTATTTTTATCAGAAAAATGGATGACAAAAAATACACCGACAATCAAGAGCTGGACTGACATTATAATGGACATTCATAGGAAAATATTACATTTGGACTTGATCTGAAAATGGACAGACTTTGGAGTAAATGGGACGCGTACTTTGGGCTGATGATTTTTCTCTTCTTTTTTTTTTTTCATTCATGGCAGTTGTCGGATGTCTGTTTATTTTAGGTTATGTCCCTCTCTCTGGTTGTGTTTTGTTCTACTGTGTGTTCTTTTATTTTGTCAAAAATTAAAAAATTAAAAAAACAAGATTATTTCTATCGAGAATCAAAACACTGGATTCTGTTGTAGTTTTTACGGGTCAACTCAAAACTCTTTTTATTCAGTCAGGCCTTATAAATACAGTTGTTGAAGGGACTGATTTTACTGTATATTGTTGTATGTGTATTGCTCACTGTAAGTTTTGTGTTTAATTGTTTTATTCTGTGGTTTCGTGAAGCATTTTGTGACTTCTGTTTGTGATAGGTGCTATACAAATAAAATTGACTTACTTACTAAACAAGCACAGCTGGATGTCTCAAAACCTTCATAATTTAAAAGAATATAGAGCATACAAAAAAAATCACATCTAGTCTTTCCACTTGGTCCAAATTCAATAAAATTTGTCAATTTTCAAATTTAGTCCAAATTTGTTTTTTGAATGTCAGTTATAATTTCAGTCCAGTCCCTTGATTGATGGTGCTGTTTGTGTCATCCATCCAAATGTATCCATTTATTGTGTCCATGGCAGGAGTTTTAAGGCCCAAATACTATAAATAGTTCTGAAGTCGAGTGGGATGCCAATACTGAAAACAATCTGCAATACTTTGTTAATGGAACATTTTCAAGTCAGAAAATGCATTCAACTCCTGGATAAATAAAGGTTATTTCTCACCAATCCAACCCTTCCAGTCACTGAGCAACATCTTGTCTTTCATGCAGAGTGGCAAATGTACTGAAGTTCTGTAAAAGTTCAATTACTTACTGCATTGTTAATATATACGTATGAATTAATTACAATAAATTGACTTCAATATTTGTTAGAGATCATTTTTTTACATTTTAGCTAATTCACTCCTGATGATAAAGGTTAGATAGAAGAATGACGAATGTAACGATTGCAGTAGTATTCTGAGTGATATTATCCAGGAAGAGCCTGAAGCTCTATTCATTCTTCTGTTTCTGTCTTTAGACCCAGCGCTGATCTCACGCAAGCTCGGCAACATGCGGTCAAACACCACAGAAATGTTATTCTGTCGGTGTTTCTGAATGTACATGCGGCGCCGTTATGTGAACGCGCCCCTCGCTTCTCACCTCCTTGCCTCGCTCTGTGCGTGAGTCTGATTGTGTGACCAAAAGTTTACAAGTGAAAGGAAAAAAAGTGTATGGATTTTAAAAGAAAGTAACAAGCTCGTTTTTACAATGTAAGGAATAGAAAGTACAGATACAAGTAAGTATAGAAAAAGTAAGGAGTACGAAGTTACCAGAAATTTGAATACTAAAAAAATCGACTTAAAGTAACGACGTACAAACATTTGTTATTTGCCACCTCTGTCCTCCACAGTTTGATTCTTCTTTCTTACTTCGGCAACATAAATGTACCTACAATGCAATGCCTTTCTATCACAGCAGGTGGCGCTTGTGGCTCAACTGGATGGAGTGGACGTTTGTAAACAAGCCAGTTAAAAAGCACGAGTTTGACCAACGTAATTATCAATAAACTAAAATCCCGAACGTGACATGAGCACGTGACATAAGGGACTGGATTATTGTAGATTTTGGCGAAAGAAGGCGGCCCATATGTATGCGTTTACACAGGGCTACAGCGTATTATCATCACGGAGAGAAGTCACACGCTCAAATATTGTGTTGGGCCGCCTTTAGCTTTGATTACAGCACGCATTCACGGTGGCATAGTTTCAATAAAATATCAAAAGTTTAATTCCATTCCAGTGTATTGACGATGGGAAAGAGAGACCACTGCACAAAGCCTTCTCCAGCTCGTCCCAAAGACTCTCACTGGGGTTCAGATCTGTTGTAGATTAATTTCTGTTTCGCCTTAGATGTTTTCTCTGCTTGATGCCGATGGTTCGACCCTTCTCAAACACACTGACATGACCGTGGGATTTGTCTTTCCACATGGTTGTTTCAGACTCGCCACTCGACAAAACTCGCCGCCTAGCTCGCCATTCGCTAAAACTTATCCGACCAATTCGTACTAGCTTTGCGGAGACATCTGGTGCGCAAACGTAGGTTAAAAAGCCATAAGCAATGAAAAGGACTTATCTTCTACACTATCATGTCGTTGAGAGATAAAACCGTTAATTCTGCATCCATAAATATGTTTAATTCCATCTGGATTTCCTTAAAGCTCCCACCACTTCCTTAAGCTTCATTTAAGTACCTCAGTTTGTGCTGCGTCAGACCTCCATGCAGCAGATTTTTAACAAGATTCTTTAACCATGGCTTGTTAATTTCATTAAAACCGAGCTTGCAGGGGATTTCTCACTCTCAGACCGAGCTGCAGTTTGACATCTCACCATCCCCCCACCACCCCGGGCCCCTATCACCTCCGTCGGGGGCTCATAAAAAATACATCGGACAAATGGGCAGATTGCTGACGAGCCGCGCTTTCGTCTCAGCCCCGCTTGAATCTGCGAACTGATGTCCAATTAGCTTTTTGAGAAACGGTGAACGCGAAAACACCAACGGCGCCAACGCGATATCAGGACGTGACATAATGAATGCAATCAACAATAATTATGGGAAATGATGGCGCTCCTGCTTTGAGGCGTTATTAGGCGGGAAGGGCTGGCTTGTGTTGCACTGCCGGTGACCTCCGCGGTTTGGAGCGCTCCGGAAAAAAAAAACAGGTCCCCCACAGCGCCGTTATCTTTCATGTTCGAGTCCTCACACAGCCAGGAGGATGTGGGGAGGGGAGCTTCACAGGCGCTAAAGCCACCATCAACTTGTTACAACGCTCTTTTTGGTCTTGAGTGGGGAAAGTTAAGGAACAAGTGTTTGAAAAGTTTTATGCAGGTGGAGAAAAGAAGAAAAGGCTGCTAACTTGTAGTCATTTTAAAAGATCTAAACTGCCTTTTCCGTAGGTTTATCCAAGAAATGAATGTAGATTTTTAGACTGCGAGTGGTTATTAAAAACATCAAATTTAGGGCTTTTCCCCGAAATCTTTGAAGCACCCTTTTTTTTAAAACGTAATGACATTTGTATAATGCTCTTTTTTTTTTTTTTTTTACAAAAACACAAAATTCCAGGGTGGAGAATAATTTAAGGTTATTTTTTTTTTTTTTTTTACAAAAACACAAAATTCCAGGGTGGAGAATAATTTAAGGTTAAGTTATGTTAAATATCAGAAATATTTGTAAAAGTTGTATTATCGTGTGCTTTTGCTATTACTCACCTATGCCTTATTATTAGTTTTAAATAATATAATTCTTAATGTCATTTAACATGACACAATCCATTTGCACACTAAGGTAGGTGTATACTTAAAGGTGCACTATGTAACTTTTATGTGGAGATGTTCTACATAATAAAAAGGAATCTATTTCTTTGGTGGCAGGCAGGTGGCACTACCAGGGACAAGTTACAGGTCATATCTGTGGAAAGGCGACCCCAAGCACAGTAAGAATGTATGTATTTTACCGTTTTCCTTCGGCAATAAAATCCCCTGTAAACGGAAGAAATACTAGATGAATTGGTTTAAAGCCATCGTGCGGAACATTTCAGGACTAAACAATAGCATCGTCATGGAGACAAGAAGGTGACGGACCCTCCACCAGAAAAGTTACACGGTGCACTTTTTATTTTTTATGCAGGGAAATGTATCTTCAGCACTTGACCTCAGCAGTTCCTTCTTGGCATAGGTCAGATATCGAAAATGAAGCCGATATTCAGCGCCGATATTTTCTGCACTGCCCCAGTCTGTGTGTGCCCATGTGCCATTTCTAGTTTGTCCATCAGGTTTACCTTACGCTCTAATGACTACAAATGGAATATGGCTGTATGTTTGTACAATTACACGGCACATGGATTTATAACAAAGATAAATACACTTTGTTGTTGTGTATTTGAAATTTGACACAATTTATAATACATTTGATGTTGGTTATGAGCCACAACAACAAGCCAAATATGGTAAATCCGGTTCAGCATGAAAATATCCATATCGGACAGTCCCTAATTGTGTGTTTTAGGTCGAGGAGCTTCTTTTTGAGCAACTCTTCTGCGTTTGTTTCTGTCAAAATCCAACTGTCTATTCTTACATTCAGCAAGGATGAATGAATTCTGGTTTATTTTATTTCAAGTGTTAAATATATAAATATAAAAGACTGTTAGTGTTTTGTGTTATTTTCAGTTTACACTACATACATACCCCTACTGGGAAAATGACTACAAAACCCCATGTGGTCATTTTCACAATTGTGCGTTTTGGTGCGATAAAGCCAAATCCTTTCATGATATATTTTGGTGGAACAGTTTTTAAAAGAACTGTACTCCATTACAGTTTTCATGGTGCTCTTTTCTATTGAGCTAACCAATTTCAATTCTCATCACACATTCATTCTTCTACATTTTATTTCTTGCCACTTGGCCGTGCACTAGCGCATCAGCTTTTGTTCTGCGAAACCCTTTGGAATAACTAGGCAGTGAAAAGGCAGTCTAACACATGCAGCTGGGGCCCTTCCCTGGACTGACCCTAATGGACTCGGATGGTTTGGAGGAGTGGACGGGAGCGCAGCCAGGTGAGGAGGCCAGGCTCGCCGCAGAATACCAAGTGCCCACTGTAACCTGTAGGTGAGTCCGTGCCAGAGAGCCGCCCGGAGCCGCTATCAGGAGGCCGGGGCAGATGGAGATCAAGTAACAAGGTATCAGGAAGGAAGTATTTGTTGTACAAGTGAGTCTGGTAACAGCTGCTAAATTATTTACATCCTAATGTATTTAAAAGGCCAAATTATATTATGCATGACTTTTAACCACACCATGCTGTTATGAAACTTTGAGTTTCAATGTGCTGCCACAGACAGGCCTGGCACCATCTGCTGGCCCCTATTAGAACTACGTGTCATGGGTAATTAAAGCTTGCCAGGCTGGCCGAGACCTTGCTTTTACGATACTTTACAAAGACGTATTCTCTGGAAAAGTATCCTGTCTCCACGATTTTTGCTGAGCATGACTGGCTGACAGACAGTGTTGGAAATAATGTATTTCTATCAGTAAAAATTGATTTAATCAGTTACTTTTCGTCTTCTATAACGCCATTATAACTGAACTGCAGCTTTAAAGGACAAATATTATCCATTATGTGTATTGTTATTGGCATTTAAACATGCTCCTGAGTACCTTTACTCTTTCATCTCATGTAAAAGCAAAATAATTTACAAAACAAAATTAATGTCCCTGGCATTTCCCACGCCAAGAATTGACTTTGAACTCCATCTACAGGCTGCAGAGGGAATTACATTGGTGAGATGAATAAATGCTAGCTTTCCTCTGACATGCTAATGCAGCCACACTGTAGTAATTATCGTGATTTGATGGCAAACATAAGTTGACGCGTGTTCGTTTTAAAGCGTTGCTGTACTAACACTGGTTCTGAGTGCTTTCGGTGATTTGTCGGGTAAATAAATCTCATTTACTTAGAGCTTTAAGTGTGTTTCATTTTGCCCGACATTGCAGGCGGATTAAATTCTCTCTTTTCTACTAAGCTAACAAGTTTGTGTTTTGACACAGAGGATGGAGAAACAGCACGGGTTTAAGCAGAAACATATGGGAAGCTCTAAAGACTGTGAGTCGGAGGTATTTTGTTATTAATGACAGATCTCTCCCACATTTGAGAGACACACGTTACAAATAAGCTTGATGGATCGTCCCAAAATTGGACAGTTGAGAGTCCAGAGTAAAAAAAAAAGTAAAGCTGCACCATGATTCAAAATTATCCTCCATTTTCGGTGCCTCCAATAAAAAAAAACAGCATTACTATCTTTAGATTCAATATGGAACACCGGGTTGATTCACTACAGCGGAAACTAAAAAGTCTTAATAAAACATCTGTATTCATGCATTTTAACAAAAGAACTCAAGATATAAAACCATTTTGAATCCCAAAAGTATGATGTGCAGATTGGTTGTAGAAGAAGGTTTTAAAAATAGATCACTGGAATAATTTTCTACCACATCTTAGAACATTAGTAAATTAAACTAAATACTACATATTCATATATACACAGCTTAAGGTTAACAACATGGATTTAAATGTGATATCTGGGATCATTTGTAAGACGCCGATGCATTTGATCCCTCACCTGCTCCATAAGAGAAGTGACATTTGGAAAACATTGAAAACTTTGATTAGTCGAATGTGGGCGTATTCTCCTGAGCATCAGCGACGAGAAATATGCCACGCACCGACTGTCATGAAAAAAGAGAAAAGTTATTACTCCACGTCTCAAGTCATTTGTATTAAAAGCGGTGTGACTCTGAATATGTGGTGCGCCGATGCAATTAATGCTAGCGGGTGCTGTGAAAATATCAAGTCTGCGGCGGCGAACATCTCCGGTGGGACCTCGCTGCCTCGTAGTCTTGTCAAACCCATAAAAGTCAAGAGTTGTTCATGCGGCACATATTGAACGGTGTTGGGCAAATCATTTCCTGTTACATGAGATCACACGTATCCCTTAGCGTTAATTGGATGGATTTCGTCAAAATATGTTGTTTTTTATATGTCTAATGCTTAACTATTTGAATACGTCATAAGTAAATCATTTAAATTAGGGCTTTTTCCAGATTAAAAGGCCTCATCGCCATCACAACATTGTTTTTTATCTATCGAGAATTTTGTCCCGAATCGGATTGATCAAAATGCCAAGGTTAGGCAACTACTTTATGTGTGGCAATGCGAGTGAGTGTTAGTTCATTCATCCAACTTTTATTCCAGACTCAAGATCCATTTTTTAAAACTGATAAATACGAGTGCCAAAATAAATTATGTTTTAAAAAGACAGCTATGCCAGTGTTTTCACAACTTGGACTGGGATGGCATATTCAGTCTACAGATTAAATTGTACATACCTTTTTACACATGCAGAGACAAACATCTCTGTCACACTCGTTCATGGCGGCACCAAAAAGGAATCATTGTAAGCCCCCAGCAGCCTTTGCAGACAGGCTTTTTGTAATTAGTCCAGAGGTGGGCAGTGTCCGATGGTGTGCGATATGATTAAAACAATGTCAAGTTCACATTTTCTTTACAAAAACTGAATAGAGTATTTGCCTGAGCATACGACTTTCAACATCGTCTATAAATGTCAGCAACATCATGCCATGTCTGCAGAGATGATATGACCACAACATTTGACAGGCAAAAATCAGGTTCATTCATGCACTTCTCTCTGGTCCTAGTTAGGTTGCAATATATTTGGCACAATATTCTAACTAAATATAATGCTTTACCCAAATTAAATAAAATACAACAACACCATTTGGGTTTTAACCAGAAAACTAAAATATAGCTAACTATACGCAAGGACACACAGGTTTATAAATTCATTTGACAAAGATAGTTCTTTGCAAGAATATATAGTCAATGTATTATTTGTTTTCATTGCTGTTTTTGCAGGTTGTTAGACGTAATGATTTATTTTATATTTCATAATAACTTGCCATACTACATCTGATATTTATCTTATTACGCACCCTTGTGGAAAAGCCTGTGGGACTGAACAGGCTAATCCCATCTTCACTGTTTCAAGGGGAAAAAAAGGCCATAAGCCTGAAACGTAATCAAAGATAAATCTGCAATCTGAGAGTGTGATACTTTGGTTTGGTTTGAATTTTTTAGACATAATAATTCAACATTATTTAAGATTATTAAAGGACTGCCACGTTACCAACATTATTTTGAATTTCTATTACTTTCCATGCTGCATTAACACTGTTTCGTGTGGATGAGGGACCAGATAAACATACCATTGTGCAGGATCGCCAGGCTTCAGTAACCAAACACGTGCAGTAGCGTCTTAAAAAGCACTCAAAACCTGCTGAACATTTGGCATTTCTGTATTTTCCATTGTGTTTGTGAAAGTAGCTCTCCACTGATGACAAAAACCTGCCCATTCCTCTCTCTCACGTACAAATAGAAGCACCAAAGAGACCTGATGGCGTTGGAAATGAAGATTTGTCGCTGAAATTCAGGAATTTTATTAGGATTATTCCAAAAATAACACATTAAAAAAAAGCAATTCCAGTATAATTGCAGATCTGGCAACCCTGCCACTATATGAAACGCACCGTGACTCGCAATCCATTGGCATATGACCAACCAGAACAATGGACAGCGGAGTGACTGACAGCGGCGCTTCGTGATACTCAACATTGTCATTAGTATTACACAGGCATCAGCGAGAGGGCTAATGTAGTTCCATATCTTTACGTGGCACTCATGGTCAATACTGCTACATATAGTTCAAGTTGAGTCAATGTAATGTCCCCTAGAAGCAAAGAAACCAAATGTTAATGCAGTTTCCAATGCAATGCAACAAAAAAAAGGGTGACTTCTCCATTGGATGTATTGAATCGTATCCTCTACATCCTTCTGTACTTTCTACTTTACATTACCTTCTCATTTGTACATTCTTCTTTCCTGGTCCGCCGCTGTTGTATAATACTGAATGAGACTAAATACAATTTCACTAGCGCAGACCATGCCACAACCATTGAATATGAGATCATGTTTATTGATAATAGTGATGATGATATAGGTGACGATGATAGATCGATGAGTGTTCGCTGAGTGTTCGCTGAGTGTTCGATGAGTGCTCGATGAGTGCTCGATGATAGTTCGATGATAGTTCGATGATAGTTCGATGATAGTTCGATGATAGTTCGATTAGAGTTGGCTGGGTCGAGACTCGGGATGGGGGGAACCATCTGAGGTAATCAGCCCAGCCAATTTAAAACCCCCAAAGATGATTTAAAATGAGCAAGGATGATCTGGATCTCAATGTAAAGCCTGGCTGAAAATGAGGATGCAGAGCAATGTCCAAATCTGACCTTTCCATATTCTCCCATAGACATTTAACCTTCTTACAGTCTGTAAACCATTCAATAAGACCATCTGTTTTCTGTGTTCAACAAGAAACATTATTGAACCAAATGCATCCAATGATATCAAATGATGATTAAACTAAATATTCATTAAGCTGTGAAAAAGAAACAATTGGATTGCACAAATTGGAATGTTATTTAAAGCGGCGACTTGTAATGGAGAAAAGCGTGTGGCGGACTCCACATACTGCATGTGTTGTGGATTTTCTGCAATCAATTAACAAGATATAAAGACTTATAACAGAGGGTGTCTTTTTCGAACGGTTTATCTTTTATTTGCTCATGCACAGTCAATTACTGTCCCCGACAGTCGTCTTCCCCTAAGTCCAGAGACCCTGGAGAAATAGAACAACCCCAAGGCCTAAAGGATTAGAGTTATCACAAGGGTTTGTGGATACAGAGGTGATCTGCCCATCTGAGCCATGTCTCAAGACAGGACTTTTTTTTTTTCATTTGGGACATATTTTTAACCAAAGTCTTCCAAGTATCTTTAAAAAAATAAACTGAGTTTCCATAATGAAAGGAAGTTGGAGGTAGCAACGTCCCCAAAGATCTGTTTCTTAGATTTGGCGATGGAGTAGTATGAAATAAATGAGTGCTGAGCGATACCAGTTATTTTTCTTTCAATCTGATACCAAGGTTATCAGATTATACCACCAACTTCTTCACCACATTTTTAATAGAAAAATAAAATATAAAAAAATAAAAATAAAATATGATTAAAAACAGCAATTTTGCTTTAGAATTGCCACTGTTCGATACTTAAGTCAGTATCAATACATTCATATTTGGTATTGATATGCCCATCACTATTTTAAGTCAAGTGGTGCAATGTCTGTAAATGGAAGAAGACTGTTTTGGTACCATATCTAGCAAGGGTTTTGACTGAGACGGTGGGTCCAAAAATGCATCCTGATCTGATTGAAGATGGCGACAAATTGCCTTCGTTAGTTTGAACACAAAAGCTAGAATACACTTTTATCTACTTATTAAAATACCTTTTAATGCCTCTTGAAATAGTAAACCTCTTTAAAAACAACCTCCAATTGTCATCACAGCTAAAGCATATCTGCGGTAGACCTTGCCTGATTGATCGTAACTCACGACACTGCACGCATCTCCATAGAAGCGGCAATTCCAATCCGCCCGCTCATTGTTCCGAAGCATGTTGTAGATAAAAAATGAACCTCGCTTGACACATTCATCTGTCCTCATGCCATGTTGGACCGTGAGCCCACTTTCTCTACTGTAGACAAATATATCCAAATATGTGCAGAGCTGTCAGGGGCGAGGCGAACCAGGCTATGGGAGCTTTTAACTGAATGAGACCGCATCCCTTTCCCACAGAAAATCAATCAATACTGTCAATGGCCATCGATCTGCAGGGGGATTGGATGGAGTACAGCGGGCAGCATTAGAAAGTGTTGTGGGGGGATTCGGAGGTAAGCGACAAAGCCTTAGCTCCCCACTGAACCTTGACATAACTACTCATCATCTTCTACTTCCTGGTACAGGGCCTTGTTAGCCTCTGCCGTCTCCAGGAAACCAGTGATTAAATAACAGTAAAAGGCGGGCAGCGACATCAGCGGGACCAGGGATGTGTTCCGTCGCCGCTCAATCCACTTAGGCGATAAACACTTGGCACATAGGAGTTTAAACAAGGGATCTGTAAGGTAGGACATGGTTTACCAATCAAGCTAACATAAGGATTATCAGAGAACAACAAACCACTCGATGCATGCTATCAGCCGCAGGGACAGAAAGCCAGGTCTATCTTTTGCTTTTTCCATTACCGGCATAAAGTAATGTCGTCCCACTGGTCCATGGAACAAAAGTTTGCTTTAAACATGCCCTATGTAATTTTTCCACCACCTGCTTGTCACCATGGAGATGCCATTGCTTTGTCTGGAATGGTAAGTCAATAAACGTATCTATCTTATTAAATTACAGGTGTTACCTTCAAAAATGTGCATTGTTTATATGAGCAAGCTTGCCTATCCACAGAATTGAGCTGTAACGTTGCCAAGTGGATGGCTAAGTTTAATGCTGTACAGTGGAACATTAATAACAGCGCAATAACATCTCCTTGACGATAAGCTGTTCGAGCGCCCTCCACTTGATAAGTTACACCATGCACATTTAAACAACATGACTGGAAAAATACAAACACACACTAGAAACCATAGCAGCAAATACCTTACCAGCACTAACAGTATAGACACATTTTTCAACAGCAATTTATGGATTACCAAAAAAAGAAAAATAATAATAATAACGAAAAACACAAAAAGAAACAGTTAAGTGCTGGTGAGTTATGTTAAAAAACCAAATCACAGTTCGAAAACAAAAATTGTGAAGCCAAAATTGTGAACTGATTTTGTGTCGTTCTCGTGAATCCAATCTCGAAGTCTCGTCTCATGGAAAATGTGTCTTATGTCTTATAAAGTTTCATGTTGGGTTATTTCCTGTTTTAATACAAACTTAGTACAAAATACACAATGTGGAAGAAAAAAACCCGTCTTCATAGCAGGTGGAGCTAATACTTTGAGATCTGAGAACATACCGTCACACACCGAAACGTATACAAAATTGACCACGCAAAATTTTAAAATACACTAAATAGAATCTACATGTTCAAGCATTTGACAGACAACCCCATACAGAAATACGCATCGCAAATAAAAGCATACAAATTGGTAAAATCCACAGAAAATGAGTGCGCGCTTGGCTGTGATTGGAGAGAAATGGTCCATATTTGGTTTCCTGATTTGCTTGAGTTCTATTTATGCCACCACTTATTCCTGTAAAGCTAACAGGAGGATTAACTGGAAAGAGCATACCGTGCTGTGCTAGAGGGACAAAATCTCAGGTAGGTCTATTGCTTTTTCCATCCCGGCACAAAAGTAATGAATAAAATATCTCCTCTTCTGATCGCTTACCTCAAGGCTTGTCAAGCAGATCAAACCACTGTACCACAAGTTTGATTAAAGCAAAATGAAAACTTTAAGGATATATCATAACCTAGCGGGCCGGTGTAATTGCGAACGGTCAATGCGGGGTGACAAAGTGCGTGTGCCACTGAATTAATGGCGGCGCTCTCATGCGTATCAAAGTATAATGCTTTAGGTTCACTGACTGATGAGTTCCATTACTCCGAAAATGAAGTTTAATGTTCCTTTGGGGGCGGCAGGTGGTTTTGACCGCTCCGTGTGCGCGCATGACTGCCCCGGTGAGCAAGTGTAGGACGGGTGTGCGCGTGAACTTTGATTGTCAGACCGCGAGTGAGTGTTTATGAGAAATAATCGTGCGCCAGCGAGTACCCGGCAGCGGTTTTTATCAGGCGCATTAATGGAGACAGAGACATTGAAGCAAAATGTATTATTCAGCACTTAAAAGAAAGCTCGCATCTGCTCAAAGCCGTTTAAAGCCCTCTCCGGTGCCTGCGCGGCTGCTTAATATTTCACACACTCATTGCCTCCGGAGCTAATAGCAGGAAGGAGGAAGTGTGCCCTCGTGTCTGACCTTCAACAAGGAGAAAACAAGGGTTAAAATGAGATGAGATGGAGTCTGTGAGAGGCTGGTGTCTCTGAACAGGTCAGATCACTTAAGTGTGCATCTAATACTGTGTTGTTCTTTTGTCTCCTTCAAGTGTTTCCCTCATCCAACATTCAACAGTACTATACACATGTCTACATGAATTGTCTGGATCAGTGGCTCTCCAACTTTTCACACCAAGTACCACCTAAGAAAGTATTTGACCCTCCGAGTAGCTAAACCAGGTCTATCTTAAATCTAAACTATGGCTTAAAGAGATAGATTAAAAAGAGAGTACAACGACTTTATCTTGAGCAAATATTTGAACGGTAGAAGTATCTGCGTACCACAGTTCGAGAAACTCTGGTCTATATGTTTTTCGCATTGTTTTAATTCTTGCTCCAAGCTTTCTTGTGCCAAACCATTTGCAGATCCTTGGAACTTTCACAAACAATATATTGTGACACTTTTCGGGATAATACCTATCAATGGGATTCAGAATAATGATATAATAGGATCGTTGCCATAGTATCGTTGCCATAGTATCTTTTAAATGAGAAATGGTCCTCAAAATGATGCGCACTAAAAGAAGCTGAAGCCCAATGTCACGGGTTCGGTTTAGGTTCCGTGAAAAAATTATGGCTCAGTCGAAAATACTTGTGCTTAGGTGGGTTTAATTTACAGCCAGTCCCAAAGTAGTGGAAAAAGTATTTACAATGAACGAACGACAAGTATTTACAATATCTCACAGCAAACATGTTATTCTCTCCTTGGCGCTCCCTCCAACAATGAGCAGAGCTTCCTTTTGAACCCCCTAGCCCCTCCCCTGGGCAAACCAAATAAACAACTGATATGGGTCAAACACAAAATGGCATAACTCATCAAAAAAAAAACAAATCATATGGCCCCTTTAATTCAGCCTATAATCCCCAGAGCCCTCCATGGCCTAAACCAGGGCTATTCAACTTAATTTTCCTGAGGGCCAGATTTCTCAGGGGGCCGTGGCCTGGATAGGCTACTAACCAGGTCGGAAACCAAGACTAACCGAGAATCAAACCAGGTCTAAACCAGGTCCAAACAGGGTATAAAGCAGAATTAAATAAGGACTAAGCCACCAAAACCAGCAAACCAGGTTTAAACTTGTACTAAGTCAGAATTAAACAAGAAAAAAAAATTATAATAATATTTGAAAGATGGGCCAGATCAGATGGTTTGGCGGGCCTGATTTGGCCTTAAGTCGAATAGCCCTGCCCTAGACACTAATAACTAAGGAAATAATAATAAAAAACAAAAATACACATTTAATTGAAATGGTCGAGTCCTCTGGTCATGTGACCAGACCAAGCGCGCCAACTTGCGCTTTAAACAAGCAGTCGGCATTTCCTCGGGTTGGCCCACCGGACAGGAGGCAGCGACAGCAGCAGCAGGTGAGTGTGGTGCGTAGGCGCCGAGTGTGCACCGAGTGTGCACCCTCGAACACTCTACTGCAGGGAAAAGTGTCCAGGCAGTGGGGAAACAGTTTGGGGAAGTGAAGAACCATGACGCAAATTAACCCGGCGCTCTGCAAACATTAAGAGCGCACCTCTCCGGGCACGGCACTCATGGCCATGAGAGAGCCGGGAAGGTGCGCCGGGTGGGGAAATGACGGTGAGGTTAGGACGCACCGTCACACCCATGAATAGAAAAGTTGAAAAATACAAAAGTTTATAATTAGACAACTCTTTGAATTTAATTTTGGAATTGTTCATAAGTAACTGCTTCCTAAGTTAGGGCATTAATGTTTTATCCTCAACTAGAATCAAGAAATACAATTTTCGGTACATTACATGGCTTCTTCAGATCAATTGAAGAAGCTACTTGGATGAGTGGCGAAACATTTTCACTCTTAAAATCTTTGGACCCATTTTATTTCCTCTGACAATAGTACCAACACCGCAATTTATCTCAAAAGGTGTTTGGTGAGGTATACGTCGTTTGTCAAATTATGTATCCAAAAATATCATCTGTACACTTCCTTCTATTCTACACCGTGCACAAATCTTTTTGCACTTGTTTGTGCTTCAGCGCCGTGACAGGACATCTGCGATCCGGCCTTATTGTCTTACTGCAGTCCATCTTTTACACCGAAGCACTGCTCATTGTTTTGTCTCCCGCTCCAATCTGTGAGTGCACACAAACCAAGACGCTTTTCATTCAGCCTCCTTCAGTGTTTCAGCTGGGTGACACAGCAGCCATCTCAGCCCGGCCAGGACGGATCAGATAACTCCAGCAATCTGACATTTGTGGTTCCTGTTTCTTTCTCTCTTGCATAGCAGCCAGTCAGCTTTCCTTGTGTCCTTGTGTTACCTCGCCATGCCTAATGGGAGAAATTAGTTTAAAAACAATGTTGTTTCTGTGTTGCAAATAGAACTTTTAGAAAATGTTGTTGGATAGCCCAAGGGAGACAAGACTATATGTATTTAGTTCTTCGTTGTGTATAGTAGAAGTAGCCTGAGGTGGTATTCGGACATATGCAGATCATTGCCCCTGTGCGTTGCCAGAAAGTGGGGTAAGAGCGGAGATGTCTCAGTTAGCTTAGAATTTAGTTTGACAGCGGAAAAGAAGGAGGGCTTAATGAAACTGGGTCAGCTATTATCAGCTCCTTAAGAAACCGTGAAAAGATTCTCAGGTGGAGATTGGAGATCTAGGATTACAGTAAAACCTTAGATTCTAACTTTTTTCGGCAGTAAAATATAGTCTCTGGAGAAAGCTTTTATGCATGGATGGTTAAATGATTGGTCATTGTAACAAGGAAATTTAATCTGAACACCACTGAAAAATAAGGTCAAGAGATTACAATGATGAATGAATGTGGCAAGTGTGTATGTATATATATATATATACACACACTTGCCATATTCAGCATATTTACTTGTCTTTGGGAGTTATAGCTTCATGGTTGAATGGATATAGCATTCATACCTCTTGCTTATGCCATTGTTGCACATAATGCATTTATGTAACACTTTCCAAAGGCCACTTTTGAAGAAACAGCAAACGTCATGTATTATTGGGTGATATTGAGGTTAGAGTGTTTCAACACAAATGCATCACGAACACACTTGTCTGCGGGGGGAACGTCAACATTGCATCAGTCAGTTATCATGCAACCTTTACGCATGCAGGCTCTTGTAAATTGCAACTTAAATGCAATTGGCAACAATCAATAAGCTTAAAAAGACAAATGTTTATTGATTATTTGTATTGTTTAATGGCCTTTAAACTAGCGCTTGAGTTCTTTTCCTTTGGAATCTCATGCTTTAGAACAAACATTAATACAAAATTACTATGTCACTGTGGTGTTTCCGCTGCCAGAAAATGACTTTAGGCACTACCTACTGGCTGCAGAGGTAATTACATAGGTGAGCTAAACACATGCTAGCTTTTCCTCTGACGTGCTAATGCAGCTGTAATGAACGTGATTTGACGGCAGACATGCTCAAAATGCGCTAACCCATGATTTATGGACTTAAAAAGGAACACAAAAGATCTCGGAGTTGGACCTATGACATCACCGATTGAGGGAAATTTAGAATGGAGTGCTTTTAACCCTCGGAGGGGAGAGGACTTTCCAAACAAGATTCATCAAGCTAGTGTGAATTAAGCTAAATGCTACTCCATTAATGTTTTTGATGAGGGAACATTGTTATAACATGATTAAAAGTAAACAAAAAAAGTAATGTGCATACAATCCTGTTTTGTCACATTTAAAATATACATATTTTTTAAGTCATTCCATAACCTCCACCCTCATCTTAGCCCTAACCTTAACCATTAGCTCAAAATCAGGCCCTTACCTTCATCGTAACCCTACAATAAAAAGCCAGAGCCACGTTATTCTTACACATGTACTACAGTGGTCAATTAACTGAAAAACTTTAAACAGCATAACCTTCAATTCATTATTTAAAGGCTTAGACATGGCAAAATAGAGCCAGCGTTTTACATGTATACACACTGTGGGAAATGATTTGAACCTAAATGCCTATAAAAATTCTAAGTATGAGCAACACAAGATTCAAGTTTAACACTTAAACGCAAATCATGGCATATACATTTGTGAAGATTACAGCATGGCTCATTGGCTTCTCACTTTGTTGCTACGTTTATGCTACAACAAAACAAAAATAGTTTACTTTGTTCTCGCAATGCGGTTATACTAAAGGCCCAAAGCTAATCAAGGAAGGAATAGATTTTTAAAACATTTATTTGCAGAATTATTCTTAAAGCTAATCTTGATAATGCCGCTCGTTAATGATGATGATAATTACTTACATTATGCTTTTATGTGCAATCCGACTAAAATGGGAAACAGAATCCAAAGCCAACAGAAATGATAGACTTTTCAGGTCCTTCATAGTAATGCAGAGTAGTTATAAAAGTGGTAAAATTTCTTCATCAACACTTTTTAAAAAGATTTCACCATCAGTTGTAATCAAATATTAAGAGCTCCACGGGAAATAGAGGAATTTTCAGAATCAGGACTCGACCCTGGGAGTCCTTGATGTACCACTGCCTTAAAGGAGTTCTACATTTTGGCTCACTGGTCATAAATGATCACAGGAAATTGCTCAAATGAAAGTTTAAGTTTGTTTGTTTAATGTAGCAGATGGGATATTGCTTCTTTTTTTTTAAAATTTTTTTATCATTATTTATTTTATTTTATTTTTTAAAGGAATGTGATTCTTGGGTTGGTTTGTATACATTATTTCTTTAACTAGAGTCTGCAAGCTGTTCTGTTTTCTCTCTGGCTTCAACCACTCGTTTTTTTTTTATGAATTAGAGAATCTGTTGTGCCCAGTATTTATTAATGTCGTATGTAAAAGTGTCAACTATCCCCAATCCGAACAATGAGGGCTAATCGGTGCTAAAAAATTATTCAAAATTGACATGGACTTTATAATTTTTTCATATTTATTGCAGAAGTATTTGACATCTAATGCCAATATGAAAATGTGCAAACTTTACTATTGATTTTCAAGATTTAGTTTATTTTTCTTTTTTCTTTGGAGTGTTTATATCACACCACTTTTTGGAAACTTTACTTATCAAACTTTTGAGTCTGTATTGTATTCAAGCGCAAACGTCCCAATATATCCCTATACAACGAGACAAACATTACAACATGCCTGGCTTTTTGACAATACCTTGAGGCCCTGCTTGTACAATTTCTTTGTGTCTCCAATTGTGAGTTCCATTTTCTAGGTAAATTTGACTACTTTCTGATTTGTAAAAGCAAATAAGCCATCAAACCCGGCAGCTGTCTCGTCCCTGATCCCTCGTCTGTGAGTCTCCGTCAGAACGGCGCTGTAACGAGTGAAAACTTTTCCCTCTTCATGTCATTTGTATGGATCTGTGCGTCCGCCGCTCCTCTTTGATCACCCCGGCTCTCCGCTGGATCGCTGCACCAGTTGTCACCTCCATTCCCTCTAATCAACCACACCTGGCGCTACACCTGGCACTGCCGTCATTAGCCGAATTTCCTGATTGCGCCGTTCTGCCGGTTCTACCCCTCTGATTGTGTTCCTTTGTTACAGCCAAGATTAGACAGAGAATAAACCTTTTTTTTTTCCCTTTCAGATGTATGAACGGACACAATTTTCTTAAAATTGCAAGTAGTTTGAAGCAATTTGAGGGCAATGAACCTTTCCGCTTACGCATTTTTGGACATTATTACTGGAGAGGTGGATAGAAACGATTGCATTTGACTTCACTTTCTGGCTTGCATGGCCTATTTCTACCACTATCCTACACAATGATTTTACTCAAGGAAAAGTTATAGAAATCTGTTATATTTAGAGGGCTTGATTCGAGAATGCTGCTGAAAATGTGGTTCCTGCCCCATCACGCCAACTCTGACATAGGAGTTGCTACCAGATTTCCCAGACAAAAAAAAGGGCTGTTAAAATTGTTGTTACGTGTAAACTGACCTCATTGCCGCAAACGTGCATTGGGAACTCATTACTTTCAAGCTTCCTTTCTTACTTCCGTGGCCTATTTCTGTCCTCTCTCCACCATGATACTTCTCCGCTGGCTTACGACCAAACGGGAATAAGGTGACTTTACTTGAGGAGAAGGTAGGTATAGAAAGTGCACCACTAAAGAGGCCTTGGGGAGGATGAAGCACTGGAATAATAATGGCTGTACGCAGCTGTGTCTAAGAGGGGCACCCCACTGAGACGGGACGGGGAGAGACAGGCGCTCGCTCTTCATCACACCCCTTGACATCTAAGACTCAAGAAGATACGGAGAAAATGGAGGGAGGGCGACCCAGAATATGCTGAGGGCTGGAGAAGTGTGAAGAAATAGCTACTATGGGGCCTCGCCAACAGGTAGAGCCATTGATGTTGAATGTATGGACGGCGTAATGAATTATTCCCTCCGTCTTGTCCTATCGCCTTTGCTTCCCACCTCTCCATAAGCACTGTGCTGATTGCAAACATGTTCTAGAGCTTAGTATTCCTTTAAATTTCTCAGGAAATTCCACTGTCCACACTGTTCAATCAATATAGGGATTTATTGTTTGTGTCAGGAATGTCCCGAAGTATTGCCATTAAACTTCCTCCTGCCTTCTGTGAGGCTAATTCAACAACAAATCACACCTAATTGGAATGACGAGACCTCTCATTCTTTTGGTACCGTCTGTTTATTACATAGTACACATAAAATGTTTATGTCTGTCCTCATATTTAAGTTTCAAACCCACATGACCTTGCTGTTCTGATATGGTATTATATTTATCTTTAAATCACTGTTTATCCAACCGGCAATCCTGTTTTTTGCTCTATTTTTTCCCTCCAAAGTTAGTGATGATACTCCTTACAACATGTGCCCCTTACTAACAGGTCGCCTTATACACCAGAGGGCCAGTCGCTCTTCTGACACCATGAATAATTCCCCTGTCCTATTGCCCCTTCTCTCCGACCCGCCAAAGACACTATAATTAATGCATAGGTCCGCTCCCTGCTCCACAAATCTAAATTACGAGATACTATCTGTTAAGACGGGCACAAAAAGTTCCTTTGCCTTCCACAATAGTCTTTTGTTTGGCATTGGAAGTGCTTGCATATGCACACAGCAGCACTTAGTCAAGCGCAAACCCCAATGTCATACCGATATCCGGCAATGTCAAGATTTGTATTTGCCCGTGTTTCCAATTTCATGAGACAGTGATGCGTGACAGCGGTGACAAGAACTCCAAGGTGCCACACTGGCCAGGTATTCACAGAGCCGTGCTGACATAGCTGGTGGAGGCTCGATCCTTTTTTTCAGTTTTTTTTTTCCTTTCCGTTGCACTTTTTCGCAAAGCTCTTCTCAAATGAGATTCGGGCTGTCATCCGAGTCCAAAGCTGAACATTTCTTGCAGGTCATCTTCAACTTGAGAGTGGAGATTCCTTAAAGTTTTGGGTGAGGGAAAGCCAGAAGGGCACCAGGTTCCCATCTGCTTCAAATTTCACTGTAATGTTGAGCAAAAAAAGGCACAATTTTGATCAGCTTTTATCACATTCACAACAATCAAAATCTTATATAGTAATTACTAAAAAAAACAAAAAAACAAACATGCTTATAATTATTGAATGTATAGCTGTTTTTAGAATATCCATAGTTAAAATTAGATTCTAAGAAAATAAAACTGTAATTGTGTTTGTATTTAAAGTGATTTTGAAATCAAAGAACACGCCTTAAACACATACCTTACATATAAGACAAAGTAAAGGACCCAGGACTGTAATGACTTTGCGATCATCAAATCTTAAGTGCTAAAACAATGAACATTTGATATCAACTTACAAATTCTCACTTGTTCTCCGATGTTTCAGACAGTTATCCGACATTCATCCCGCATTGATTAGCGCGATGAAATGATCTTCTTGTTCCTCCTTGATTCAATACAGCGCCATATAACCTCTGGTCTTCCACAATAGAGCTAACTCATTTTCTCTCTCTCCACCGTCTTGACACGGATCACCCCGCTTCTCCGTCTGGCAGGTGAAAACAATCCCTTCTTCCTCCTTCTCACGCTTCCGTTATTATGTTAATGACATTTTCCCTCCGAAGTCGGCTTTGAATTGGGCATGTCCGCCCGTGATTAGCTCCAATTGTGATGTGAATACTGCATTGGACACTTGCACAAGAAGCTGGTATCCATTCTCCACGGGCCTGACATTGCCCATGTCCTGCAATAAGTAAGTCTTACTGATGTCTGGCTTTTTTTTTTCTTTTTTTTTTTGAACCATATCTGCAATAGTCAGTCACTGTTTTTGGAGTCGTTTTGAAAGTGGAACTCTCATGCATGCAAATGATGGACTGCGCTTATCTGGTCATGTAACTGCTGAACTTTTAGACGGGAGACACAGCACCCAAGGGACTTTGGGAAACTTGATTGTTTGGAAATACGTTAAACCCAGTCCTCGTATTGTAGAAGCTTAGGGAACTATAATGGGAAACAAATTCAAATTTACAGTATTACTCTTTGCATGTTGTACACTTGTGTAGTGTTGGCAACTAGTTGTAAGCCAATATACTGTATTTTGTATGAAGACACATTTTTATCGCTGTAACAAAAAATTAAGAAGGTACTAGATACAATTGAGTTAATACTGTATTCAGTATGTATCCCTTATTAACTTTGATGTACTTTTTTACTGTATTTTTAACTAAAAACTATGAAAATACTGTTCAGATCCAACATTTATTTTTATTTTTTTATTTTTCTGTGATAATATCTTATGATTTGAATGGGGAGATACACAATCAACACATGCATGACCTGAACTTAAAAATGTTCTTTGTCTTGCCAATATGAGTGGCTTCCAAAAGCTTTTTGATTAACTTTATATATGTGAATTTATTGAGGCCAAGTCAAGCTACTGTTTTTCCTTAAGTCTTGGGAAACTTGTTGGCAGTAATTTATCCTTTCTGTGGAGTATGAACGCGCAGGGGTAAGAATATGAACATTCCCTTATTGCTCCACCACTCACAGTCAGTCCAGATGTTAGCCAGCTGACAGAACTAGGAAGATCCAGGTTTGGGGTTAATTAAACCGGCTAACCCTGCAGTGGCGACTGTGCTTCTACGGCCCACACAGCGGAGGTCACGTACTTGAGGTCAGCGAGATCTTGTTAGGTGCAGCCTGGGCTTGACTTAACAGCAACGGAAAATGGTTCGTTGAAGGTTCAGAGAAAGGGCAGGGTGCAGGCTAATGCTAGTCCGGGAAAATGAAACGTTTTGGGCAAGAGTGTGGGAGTGTGTCTGATCCACATGGCGACACTGGACAGATGATTGCCAACAACCCCCACTTAGAGCTGGAAAAGTGGGCGAGAGGAGCCATTGTAGCAGCTGTAACAGGGAGCTTCCTCGTGCTTCCTGCCAGCATGCTATTGAGCAAGGTGACCTTAAACTAGTTTGGCTCCTCTCCCAAGGCCCAAGCTGTGAATTTCACTGGGGGTTTTTAGTGGCAGCAGATATCACTTCGCCACTCTTGCCAACAGTTATAAAAAAGGCCATGTGTATGAACTCAATGCACTTTTTTACTGTTCACAGCCTCTCAGCACAAATGAAACAATACAACAGAGCGACAGTGAGGGATTGCATCGCTGCTTTCATCCCGGCTTTCACTTGTGGACAATATCAACCAGGATCTGACGTATTTTAGCACTTTGTTGGCCATTTCAAGCTTGAAATAAATCATCTGCTGTGACAAATGTCAGCATCACCCCACTTATTGTAGCAATCATCTTTCCAATAAAGCGTTGGAAATATCGTTGTTAGATCTCGATTATGGTTTAATTTATTTTAGGTTTTTTGGTCACCAAGCTTTATTGGCAGGACAGTAAGCAGCGTGACAATGGGGATGCAGGCATCTGGAAGCAGGTCTGAAGAAGCATGGCTGCTTTCGAGTAAAACTGGGAAGGGAATAACACAGAAGATGGAGAAACAAAAATGTCTGCATAAAGCGATGCACAAGCTAAATGTATTTGATGTAAAATAAGTTATATATTTAGTTTGGAATGCCACAAAAAATATTCTGAGGATTTGAGAGACACATGCGACAAATGTGCTGTGGTTAGACCGTCCCAAGTTTTTATTATTTTTGGCTGCCACCTTCCCCTTCTGCATTCAAACAGAATGTAGGAAGACTGGCTGTTCAGGCAATAGTGAAAGCGCGGCAACAAATCCCATTGGCTAAAGTGGAGCACATTGACTATTGCTACTTAAATGTGGTCAAAATGTTGCTCCTATTTATTGCTGTGTAATTTTTCATGCCAACTCTAAAGATGAAATAGTTTTGGTGTGTCTTCAAGTACCCCTTTTGTCCACAAACATCTCTGGCTGCACCTCCCGCCTCGTATTGCATCACTTCGCCAGCCATTCCACTCTCAAAATAAGACATCCTCTTTGACATGTGTCTTGATCCTTATTTGCACAATAATGTCCTTGGCAAACCTTTCGAAAATATCTTTGTTTGATTGCGAACATCTGCGGCAACGTCCCAACCGCGTGATTTTTCTCACCTTAAGATCAAGAAGTGCATTCCTCCCAAGTTGCCTCATTAGCACCCAGAACAGGAATAAGCCTATGAAGTGACATACTGTACCGTGGCAGCCATTATCATAAGCTAATAGGTCTCTTCTGACATTTTCAGGATCTTGAGGCATGCAGCCATAACTACAGTGAGAATAAGGACTTAAAAGTGAACCGCTGGGACCTGCTGCGTCTCAATGCATCAAGGACCGCGCTCTCAAGGGTGTCCTATTTTTCAGCAGGAGAAAGGTCTTTGTGTGTACCCAGTCTCATTTAACACAGTGCATATGTTACTTTTACACTAGAGGGTTTCACAGAGCATGCAGGGGGTTAAAACAGCTGTGACTGAGCTGGAGAAAGTCCATGTTCAAATGCAACAGAATCAGAAACAACATCTATTTTTTCAGAGGTTTCAGCTATTGTTTTAGCATTATCCAAATGGCTTCCAGTAACATTTTTGCTCAGAAATCAGAGCTGAAGTACACTTGCTAGTTTCCATTACCTTTCATGTTTGTTACCAATTCTAAGATGAAGGTTTTTCAAGGCATGATGAATAAATGCAAGATACACTACTTTCGATAAGATCAGTTTTGCTAGCGTTTCACGGAAAAAGACAAAACGTTTCACGACTTTAAAAGGAAAATGCTTCCTTTTACTGCTCGTACTTACTATGTCCATGTTAAAGATGATAACATAACTTTATTTTCAATTCCAGGTCGTTGTGTATGATGTAAATACTAATTCACATCAGCACTGGCATGTCTTTGGAGAGGGATTATCTTGTTCCTCCTGTTTGCCTGGCCTACCAACATGACCTTTTGCAGAATTCCCATTAGCCCGGATCGCAACGCACTTCCAGTTATGCAAAGGCCAAACTGAGACCAAGAAACTCCTTTAGACAATATACAGCTGCTTGTGTTGTAACGGAACGAATGCACAAAATGTAACAGTCGCTGGAGGTTAGCGCACTTGGAGAGGCAATTTAATTAAAGCTAATAGGTTTTCCATTTGCCAGCACAAACAATTTAGTGCTGTAGTAGGGTGAAGCCGCATCGCAAAATGAAGAGTGACAATGAACTCTTTTGTCCTCCCTGATTTTAGTTTAACATTTGGTCGGTAAAAAGCTGTCGTGCAACACAAAAGAAGCGGTGGAGAAAGTTGTGTTAATGTTTTATGCAACATTTTTAAGTTGAAAGTCGCAGCCAAGCAAGGCAGAGGTGGCGCGGAGAAATGAATGGGCTGTCAGTCAGAATAACGCATGATTCATCTTCTTCTGTAAACACTGCCATAATGTTTGGTCAACCTGTACTGAGCGACTTTGAAATTAATCAAATATGTTCCAAGGCACGGAGGCTTTATTGAGCATCAAAATGGCTGTAGCACATCCTCATTCTTTTGCAATCCAAGTGACTTTAACTGTCAAGAAGTAACTATTTTCTTATTCTTGTTGACGCGTTTTTGTGTTATGATGAACACCAATCATTAACAAGCACATATTATGCATTATGTGTATTGTTATTGGCATTTAAATGTGCTCTTTTTCCTTTGGCATCTCATGTTTTCGAACTTAAAATAATGTATCTACTGAACGCAAACATTACTTAATATCAGTAACAAACGAAGCTTTCCTCTGACATGCTAATGCGAGCATATAGTTGTAATGAATGCAATTCGATGGGGAAAATGCACTATTGAAAAACTGGAAAATAACAGAAATATGGGAAATTTGTAACCGAGTGTTTTTGTGAGGCTCAGAGGTAGAGGACTTCAACAAACAAAGCGTGAATGACATGGTTTGGATGATGGAACAGCGTCATAACGTGGTTAAAAACTCAAAGACTCTACCCAGTTTGAAAATAAAATTGTGAAAACGTTTGGGCGCTCCTGTGATGTCTTTCTTAAGTTTAAAACTGAGGTAGCGGCTAAGAATCCCCAAACTGTTCCAGGACACCTCTGCCAACGCAAATTAAGCGACAATTTGAATATTTCATTTTTAAAACCTTGCTGCTTCCAAAGTTTCATTGGCTCCAAGTGAAATTTCCTCATTCCCTCGATCTAATTTGATGGAAAAATATTGAATCCTCGACAAAGAAACAAACCTATACAAGGAAACCGGAGCACAGAAAAAGGCACCGTGGTAGGCCAGAAGTGATGCTCTGTTCCCATATTTCTTCTATACATCCGTCGGTGCTGTTGAGTTCCCCATTGTGCCTGAGTGACTGTAATCAGAGCCTTTGTCGGATTCAGCTCTGGCGTATTCATTCTCAACACCTGCTCATTAACAATAAAATGGAGACTCCAACAATAGAGTGCATGGTAAGTGCCGCTACAAACGGACACACTCCTTTGTTTGTAAAGGGCATTTTTTTTTTCTTTTCGCAAAGTTATTTTCTTTAAAGACTACATGTTGGCGGTGGTAAACTGCGATGACGTAAATGTTTGACAGAAAATCTTTATCTGAATTACAATAGAAATGAACTCAATCGGTTTTTTTTCAACCTTGGCCATGGTGTTTGAAATCCAGCTCTTGTAAATTTCATGAGAACCTTTCGCATTATTCTCTTGTGGCCGGAGCGTAGTCATTACAAGGTTTTATAATGCTTTTACCTTGCAATGCCTTTATATGTAGCGTCCACACTGTAACGGTGGCAGAACGTGCGAGACATGTTCTTCATCTTTGTTAATATTAAAGGGTGATGAATGGGAGATTGGAGCATGATTAAATGCTGTTTTATTTATGACAGTCCCATTTGGTGATGGCCAGCTCCAAATTTGGCTACCGACGTTGTAAAAGCAGGTCATTGATGCACTAATCGTCATTGGTTAGCTGTTGCGCGCGTTAATGTGTGCCATGAATCAGACTGGAGACTTTCCGGTTATGTGTTGACCCCTTTATCTAGGGCAATTATTATAAGTTAGCCAAAGATATTAACTGCAAAATGTTTCTTGATGCGTTTGATTTGCAGTTAGAAGCAACCCAACCTGCAATGTTCCACAAAAAGATAGTAAATAAAAAAACACTTGTCATGTCGGCATTTTTGGATACATATGGTACAATAAAGTGTAGCTATAGAATTCACCTGTTATACATTATGTGGAAAGCCGTTCCTGAAAAATATTCTCTCCCAATTGTTGCGATTGGCTTCCGTCTACAAAAAACAACTATAGCGCGGTTTTGACGCTCCTTCTAAAAATTCAATCTCGGCTCATTATGTGGAACGGAGGACAGCAGAACCTCTTTCGAACTGTGATACAAGTTGGCAAGTAATTGGCTGGCAAACACTTTTGTTGTTTTTTTTAGCAAGAAAAGAAGGAGCGATGCCAACTGTATTCACTTGAGTGGGAGCAGGAGAAGAATGTGGCTGCGCTGTGTGCTGGTGGAAGACTTTGACAATTAATTTTAGATTGGATTGAAATGCACTCGAGACATACTGCAGCATACAAAACACACACACAAAACGGGGCATTTCATAACAAAAACTATCCTCAAGGCTTTCTTTTCAATGAAATAAGTGGAAGTGTATTTTGTAGTTTTAAATTCTAGTTTTATTTTATTTTTTATTTTTTTGTGTGTGTTTTTTATCATTGATGATGATTTATTTTTATTTTTTTCTCCAAAAAAAATTATGGGCAAAGGTTAAACAGCCAGTTTCCCATCCTATTACAACATTATTCAGTTAATTTCTTAGAGACAGCAAAATATTGTGAAAGTATGTTCTTGATATTTATTTAGCAAGCAGTCAAACAGCGTATTTAATAATAAAAAAAAATAAAAAAATACTTGACTAAATACTACTGCACTGTGAATGACAGATAGCTTTGGTGTTGTTCATTGGCTAAAATCTGGCATGATTATAAATTTGAGAGGCTGCTAAAATCTCACCAGAACGGAGGTAGACATGCCAGAATTGACTTAAGCCAAATACAAACAGAATTCTAACACCAGTGCACATGCCCACTCTCACTACTGGTTTGGTTTGGCTACAACACCTACCGCTGACAGTTTTCTCATCCACTTTTTATGATTTTTCACCAAGATATTTCACACCAATTTACACCTGACTATGTTTATTTTGAGGATAAACAACACCACCCGTCAAGTATGATTTTATGCTGTTTCTTAGCTCCTGAATGTATTGTTAAAACATCAATGGTTATTATAATACGACTGAAATGCAAAGAAAAAGAATACTTCACACATTTCATATTAAAGTGAAGTTGCAGGTAATAAACATCTTATATATATATATAGTTCGTCGCCAGTTGGAAAATCACAAACGGTAACGCACTCATTGAACAGCCGATAAATAATCTATTGTACAAAAGGTAAGTGGTTGCTACGAGCTCCTAAAAAATTCAAGATTATTTTGGTGAATCACTAAATAATAATCATTTTGAGATTTTCTGAAGCAAAAATGTAACTTAAATTCAATATACTCCGAAAGTAAAGTGTCCTTTTTAATCTGGCTGTTTATGTCATTGTTAATTAACTTTACATTCTCATTCAGAAAGTTTGATTTCATGAAGCTGATCACATAATGTAATTATGTCAATGATAGGTCTGCTAACAATAATCTTAGTCTAACACTAAAATGTTGACATTGTGACATCCCTACTACCTGAACTTCAACCTAAAATGTCTTCTATAAAGTACATATAGTTTTAGAATTAAGTTATGTTTCATTTCTTTGTATTTTTAACAGAAAACACTCAAATATCCTGTGGCGTGATTGTAACACGGTTTTGGCAAGAGATAAGAATGATTACATTATTTTCTCAAATTACCCCTTTATCACTTTAAAAAATCTAAAGACAATAGAAGAAGTTTAATGCTGCAATGCAAAATGTGTCCTGCAGTGTCACATGAGCTCATCTGTCCTTTTATGCACCGGGACAAACTGGTTCAGGGTTTAAGCTACAGGTCAAAAGAAATAATATCATAGTCTTACTTTTGTGAAATGAAGGTTTGATGTTTGATGTTTTGTGACAGCAGTATGTCCTAAAATAAAACACAGTTCTAATTGTTAAAAATATATCCTTTAGGGTGGGATAGTTACATAATTATGAAATTAATATTATAGATATATTAGGTCATTATGTTTTTAACATGTGAAAACATCTCAAATTAAAAGTTGAGCACAAAATGATGTTATGCTTGTTTGGAACAAACGTTCGTTAGACTTGAGAACTGTTTACACAGCCTAACGTCAAGCACCCATTTCGGAGCTAAAGCTCGAAATGTAATTTTCATGGAAGATTGTAATTCATAACACATGGAACACAGCAGCATTCTTGCCACGTCCTATTTTAATTTTTTTTTTGGCAGTAAAGTACATATGTCTACATTTATGTTATGAAAGTCATGGTTGGCACCTCATGTCCAACACACAAGACAGGAGAACTTTTATGGAAAATATAAAGTTTATCTATTAGACTTCAGCCTTTTTGTTTTCGAATTCAGCGGTGGAGATTCTATTACACGGTTACTTCGGGTACACTCAAACTGCGGACAAATTTGAATGAGTGCGGCTTTCTCAATGACACTTTTGAAAGGGATAAGTCTCCAGGACTGGGAAGCTGTCAAAGTCGACACAAAATGTGATAATGAGACGTTTTGGCAGCATGCGCCGCATCTTCTTCTTCAGCTCGTGATTCTCTTCGTGTGCCACACTAAACACGTCAACAATATGCACATTCAAGAAGGTAAATAAGGACAACTTTCAAATCTGTTGCAAATATAAGTGGTGCACACACCATTTGATCTTTTTTTTTTTTCAGTGTGAACCAATCTCTTATCAGCTCCTGTTATGAAGATACAAAAAATTTAATATATTTCACAGGAACTTTAAGTGTTGATTATAACGGAATCCTTTGCTGAGATTTGACGCTTATCAAAAGGCAGAATCCCGCACTCCTTGCAAAGGCAAAGTTTCCAGGACACAACTGCTGTTCCGAAGCCCCCCCAACATTTCTGAGAGTGGGCAACATTTCTGAGAGTGGCAGATATCTCCTCCCTCCCTTCACATCACAAATATGCACACTTAAGCCAATGTACACGGCCATTTGCTATTGGCTAGAAAATGATGCTTCCAGACAAGTGAACGCATCACTGACAGGAGCGCAAATACCCAAGGTTACGAAATGGAAATTGTTGTCAACATGGACAAATATATAAAAGTAGCATTATTATCAAGTGGAAAAAGCAACAGCATCTTCAGTGTTGTTGTGACTGTGTAGTAGAGCTCTGCAATAATCACATTTAATTGAAGTCATTTCTAATCACCAATGATTTGCTTGTATCTTCTTAAGCGAGAGGTCTACAGCCAAGCCTCTGTCAGTAAAAGTATGTTGTTTGGAGTTCAGACTTTGGATGAAGAAATTTAATGATTTTTGTGTTAAATGATGCTGAATAAATGTTTGTATTTTAGGGTTGAGCCAAAAGTTGAAAGATCAACAGTCTGCGATCAAAACCGATCAATGGCCGACATCGATGAAAAGGTAAGCACATTTTAGTCAACAAGTCTTACCAGCCCATGCTGTGGCAGGAATAGCGCGTGTGTACTGAAGAGAAGTTGAATACGCCTCAAAATGTATTTCGTAACGTAGTATTGCTTTCTGAATACTTTGAAAACTTTCATATTGAGTTGTATTGTGTAAAACACTGCATAGGATTAAAACAGCTACATGTTTCACTCTTTGTTATGCATTCATTTATGAGATAAGAGTACTTTTATCACAAATTACTCACTATAAGAATACATTTTCTATTTTTCTCACTAATTCAGAGATGTTTGAAGCCTAAATTTCATGATCAAACACTACAGTGTATTCCTCTGAATTTAGGACGGTAACTGCATTCTGAATATCACCAAAAGAAAGATTAAATATGATGGAATACAGTTACTCTAAATTAGTAGTCTGAATATGTATTTTCGGTACATATATTCAGTTAACTTCCTAAATTAGGCTCCTCACGTGACTTTTTATTCATTTCACTCATTCACAAAAAAACATTATGATTACATTCCCAATCTATTAAAAGCCAATATATTTATATTTCCCTCTAGAAAGATTTATATTTAATTGTCAGATTGTCTCCAAAACATCAAGTAATCCAAGGGAAGAATAGAGCTGGGGAATAAGTAATAGGTTCATGTAAATCTGTTTACTCTCACGGTGTATAGGGGGGTGTTTGCACTGCATATTAGACTGGTGGACAATGGATTTAATGTTTTGCTCTATCTGTGTGTAGCAAGTACAGCTGAGTAAAGCATTGTGGTGTATCAATCTCTATCAAATTGACACGCTTCATTGAAGACACTTACACAAAGCAACAACAATAACAGATGTTGTTTTAGCAGGACAGCAGAATAGTCAGGATGCCGATTGAGAAATGGTGCAAGCGGCGTAATGTATACAGACAAGTGCTTGGGTAGGAGAATTTTGCTGAGATGGTTAAACTGCAAACGGTGAGTAATTGAAAACATCCCAGACAGGACGCGCTTCCATGGGAGACGGATCGCAGCATGTTGGAAAGGATGTGAAGGAAAACTAATGATTCACTATTTCAGTGATTGCCCACAGTCAAGAATAACATCAACAATTCAATGTTAGATATGCTGACTTTCCATGATGTCACCCGTGGCCAATTGTGAGATAAGCAAAAGGTTAAAAATGCTATGCATAAAACAGACCTCCCCAAAGGGTGGAAATTCAAGTTAATCCGTTTTACTTTAGAATTACAGTTCCTTTTACAAACACATGCCCAGTAAATAAGAAGTAATAGTGCCAAATAACAGTGCTGTTAAACAGAAACAAATAATTTTTCAAATTGAGATTATACTGAGTCATATAATACTGTTTTTATATCTTGGCCTCACTGCGTTTCAAGAACATCACCCAATTCTTGCTGTGTAAAATGTTCTCGATTAAAAATGTGTTGGGATGGGATGTTGTAGCAGCTATAGATTTGTTTGTTTTGCACTGAATTGCATTGCATTTACTTTTTAGTAAGACGATGATGAGCACGTTGCATTGTGTATGTGAGCAGTGGAGTTTAAATGTTTAAATGTTTGTTTGTTTTACTTCAGCATTTAATAATCATAAAAACAGGCAGTATTGAAGTACCTCTTTGCCTCATGTAGAAGACTTTATTGCCACAGTCAGGACCTTTCTTCTTCATGCACACAGAAAAAAGGCTTTGTAAAACAAAACCTAAAGCCTAACTTCTCCTTTTTATCTAGTGTGCAAGTGACAGTTGCAATTATCTCAGGGCAAAACTCTTGTCCTCTTTCTAATGATAAATGCAGCAATTGAACTCTGAGCTCAGACTGCATGCGGTGCAGCTCCAGTGCAGTGGCCGCTGGCATTTTGTATGATTAAAGTTATGAGAGGTTCTCAGACCACACACCTTGGAGTGCGGTCATGCCGGTGCCACAGGTGCCACAGGTGCCACAGGTGCCACAGTGCTACGGAGCTACGGAGTCTTAGTTACCGCGTGAGGACATAGGCTCAGGAGTGCACAATCACAGCCTGTGACCACAAGAGCCACGCTCCCAACATAGAAGCCGCAGGTGTCCTGGGTGCACTCTGAGTGAAGCATAACACGCACTTTTTTACCCCACAGGAGCAAGAAAAAAATTATCTTTGTTCAAAATGAAGAGATAAATCAAATTGTGTAACTGTTCTAATAACGGAAGGTGCATACACGCCATTGGCAGAGAGCGGGGGGCATTTACTCCCTGATAACGTCACATGACAGATGAAACCCAGTGAAATACAGACACTGCCCTACAATACTGTCAGCACATACGAGCATCAGGTCTGCTTCCACAAATGACTGCTTTGGGGAGCTTCTGACCCCCTTTTCTCTTAAAACCACCACTTACTGTGCCTTTTGAAGCAGACAGACAATCCGACTCCAAAGGGTCAAGGACAGTCGTGCGATCCAATCATATGAGTCGTACAGAACAGAATTACAGCATTAGAAGAGGTCAGAAGGGAAGAGGTTTACTAGGTACTAAAGGGGCTACAGTAAAGGGACTGAAATATTTGACGCAAAATTACATGCGTAACATGACAGAACAGAGCCGTTTTACCCTTATCATGTGGGGACCCTCTGAAATCATCACCCCAAGTTGAGAACCACTGGAATGGAGAAATCTAGGAAAATAATATTAATGGGTATTTTGTTTAATTAACTCTAACTCTAACTGACAAGTCCAAGTCAAGACAGAGTTGTGATTAGGCCAGAAGCCCAAAGGTGATGTTAAACCCACAGAAACCAAAACCAACATTGCGCCACCTCCGGATGTACTTCGGCCTTTGTGCATTTGTCCATTGGAAAGATGTCTGTGCTTTTCTCTCAACTGGATTCAGCAAAAATTAGATTTTTCTGCTTGCTGTTGCTTGGCCCAATCAGCATGACGTTTTCATCTGGAGCTTTAAGGAAGCGTAATCTCATCTTGATACTGTGTAGAATCTTGAATCAAGAGTGTTACACATATTAATCTGGCTTCTACCAAGTCAGTAACATTTTAATTAGCCATTATTCAAGTCTTATACCAGAGTTTTGAGGATACTGTATGGCTTTTCTGTGGAGTTGTTCATCTCGTGTCAAGGTGGGATTCCCCAGGTACTCCTGTTTCCCTCATTAATCGAAACCATTTTTGGCTAACCCTCCAAAGGTACTCCTGACCAAAGGTACTCCTGACCAAGATAGAGAACAGCAGATGAGTCTATGGTCGAGTGGACAAGCTGCATTTTAAAACAACATGCACTCACTAGTAACACCCAACCAAACAATAATAATATATTGTGATATAATTAGTGAATATCGAAACAAAAAGAAACAAAAAGAAACTACCAACTCAAACCGCACTTCCGTGTGCTTTTAATTTTGGAACAAGGACATATTCATTCAACATTCACACTTACCTTAAACTTCAAAGTAGGAGAAAATTAGCCATTCCAAACATATGCAGAGGTCAGCGCTGGTCGGGCAGGGGGCGGTCAGTCTATAGCATGATTCATGAGTATCATTTGTGAGTGAAAAATTAATAGAAGGAGCCTGATAAATCACTTCTGAGGGCCACCATTTGACAAAATCTTTGAACTGCTATAATTCTGTATGCCCTTTTGACTGAACCCCTAAGAAAACTGCAAGGTGAAGACCGATAAGCACAACTTTAAGCACTACTCAACTATGACATTTAATAGCGTTACCTGTGAAATGACAAATCTTGTAGAAAAACTGATTGGTGAACTTGCAAGATGGCTATCACGGTACGATAGTAATGCATTATATGTATATGTGCTTAATTTTGCCATAACTAACTCGTAGCATACCCATTCTATTACGTATATAATTCACAGTTGTCAGTGTTTTGTAGCCGCAGCGAGCTTTGTAAAGGTGTATTACAGCTACTCTCCAATTCGCTGAAACGACAAAAAGAGAAAATGGAACCACAGGTTTCAAATGACAAAGACGTGCTAGAGGCTTTCTGTGCCAAACGCTACAAATCAGGAGTTGAGGGAATACTTCCTTTGTACGAGGAGACAAGTTGCATTCCATGCAGCGGCTGGGAAGTATAGGGTCCAAGAGTGGCGCAATATTCCTTTATAACGTGATTGTGCTATCATCCCGCAAAAAAGCGGACACATGGATAGCACTTTCACACAAGCTTCAGGAACTGCAGACAGGGCCTCAAATCACAATCGTCTCGGTGCCGAAAGAGTTCCAAATATTTAAACATAATTCACATTGCTTGGGTTATCTTACTCAACAGCTGCAAATTTAGAGGCTTACCACATTGGAGATAAGATAGTATGTGTGTTTGGCGGGGTATTTAAATGTAGTAAACTCCAGGCTTTGTGTATCAGTATTGGAGGGTAAAATGAAGATCGCACCTGCAGCCACTCCATATGAAGACAGTGCATATTTATCCGCACCGCCTTCTCGTTCATCTCGAGGCTCTGTTGCTAAAATAAGAATATGAGAACGTGCAGCTGGAGACAATAAAGTGGTGGAAGATCCAATTAGGAGCAGGTGACGAGCTGGTGGTGAGGGCTCAGTGTGCTGGTATGAGTGCATCCGCTTTTCCACGAGAGCTTTGACAGTTGCTGAGGCTCCAACGGCAAGACATCGTCATAAGACCATGGGAGGAAACATTTCCAAAATATACACAAAGCATTGAGTCGTCACAGATGGCAAGTACAGAGAGTTACTGAACAATTATTTTCAGAAGTTTTTAAAGTGATTTGGAGAGTGTACCAAATATATTGTACCAACAATGACAGTGTCCTCATTTAAAAAAATCTGTCTTAGCTATCGGAGGATTTTCTTTATAAAAAAATATGCTGTATACAATTGGCAATTTTGTTTATTGTAGCCCTGACCAAAAAAAGATAAGATTGAATCAAAAATGGTTATTCTGATTAAATTGGTCAGAAAATACCATTTATTAATATGGACATTATTAATAAGACATAATAATAATAAAAGATATTGGTAAGTATTTATTTAAGCAGAATTGGAATCAGATTTTCTATTTTAAAACCAGTTGTTCCAAAACTTTTCAGACCAAGAGCCCCAAAAGCAACTTGCCACTGCTAAATTATATTGATGTGTGTAATAATTTCACTTTCCAAAACAAGTATTTAATCAGGTGTAATCGTATGTATTTGAATAGTTAACTAAAATATACAGTTCAATTAAGAAACACAGACTCATAATTTTAAGGTTATATCTTCCACGTAATCTCTCAACCCCCAATATGGGAACCACCAAACTAAACCATGGTGAGATAAGGCTAATACCACTTGTTTAAAATGTTTCTTTTTATTCACACTCCAGCTTTTATTTTATCTAATCCATTAATTCACCGCACTGTACATAGATGTAACTCAGGCCTTTCTACTCACCATGTGTTAAGCTCCTCTTTATAAGTGAAATGGTAATTGTATTTCTCTAATGTAATCCCATTAGAACCCTGTATATCTTCAGCAAGCTTCCAAAGGCAATTACGCCAAATGTCAATTAATGAAGTTATACGTTGTTGGCGAGCAAGCCAGGGGTGCTTGCCACTGATCACCCTGTCAGCACAAAAACTCATCTGTCAACAGCACCAGACTCCCCTCTCACACAGAGAGGAGACAGTAGCACACCCTTTAGCACACACATATGTCTACACACTAGCTTAAGCGCTTGTTCAATACTATTATACTTTTGTTGCAATGCATCCCAACACAATTTTTTTGCGGTCAAATTTATGATGTGTAACTCATAACTCAACCAAAGGGACACTGCTAGCCTGACATGGATATAGATAACTATTCAGGCCCTGATTAATTAGGGTAAGTTAAATGAACATCTTATTTAAATACATTCATGCATTTACTGTAACGGGAAATGTAAACATTGCCTGTCGTTCTGCTCTTTTCACTATTTTCACAATCATTTTTTACGATTAAAACACAGAGATTGCTTCTTTCAAATAAACCACCAATAATACATTTGCTATCTGTGGGTTGGTTTTAGTAGTTCACTTTCTTGACAGTGTTTGGACAGCAGATAGTGGGAAACAGAATGGACTGAGGTAGTCAGAATAAAAATATTAGGTAGATAACTTTTGGATTTCTGAATTTCCTATATCTTTTTAACCATGCCTTTTTTTGGTAAATTCTAAAATGTTAAATCTAGACTCGAATCACAAAGAGTGAACATATGAAACAACTTCAGAGGAGACATCATGTGTCTCTTCTGAAGCCTGCCTCTTCTTCTGGGTGTCTTCATGGTGTAGACGCGTGGTGCAGATGAGATGTAGAGAGCTGTGAAACTATGCATCGAGCTCGGCAGGTGTCTCCATGTGTCTATCTCGTTCTTCCTGCGACGTTTCCAGCTCTCAAATTGAGTTTGTGGTTCTAAAAAGTTGTGGGCCACTGTGAAAATGAAGAAAAAAAGTCGAGCAGCAGGAGGCCTCTACATGAGCAAGCGCCTGTCACTGTTCATGAATGTCCAATTTGGAGAGAGAAGAGGAGGAAAAACAACCAACGGCGCCATTTTAAATGACTAACTTTATAAAGCTTTCTTTGTCTTTCACAGATGAGGAAGCACTTATTGTTTATCTACAGAGGGAAGGAATTAACCTGAAGTTTTTGTTGTTTTATTTCTATGCACACTGTGTAATTCGGAGGTGGCAGTGGAAGGAAATGTTTGCATATTTTCAGCAAAAGGCAGAAACTAATTTCACAGACCAAATCAATCTTAAGTCACTTTGGGTCCCCCTTTATTTAGTTTAACTTAATGCATATCTATTAGATAAACGCTTATCAACAGAAGACATTCAAGCCCTTGAAACACTTTCACAAACTTTATAGATTTAAATTCTGAATCTGAATTCTGAGATCATCTGCTCGGTTTTTAAGTCCATAAAACACTCTTTCTGAGCACTTCTTCTTCATTTCAACTGTGTGCCTGCATTAGTGTGTCAAAGGAGAGCTAGCATTTGTTTAGTTCCCTTTTGTAATTGCATCTGCAGCTAGTAGATGAAGCTCTAACTCAATTCCTGACTTGCAAAGCGCCTGACTAATATGAAGTCATGTGTACTTTTTGTAGACACATTTTTCCAAAGTTCTGAGATGCCAAAGCAAAGGTACTCGAGCGTGTTTAATATAAAAACAAATAACACATCATATTTTTCCTTTTATAAAATGCATTTGTGCACTTAATTTAGGCACACTAATTGGGTACAAATTGCTTTCATTACAATAACCAAATTGGCTAAATGTTTTGTTACAATTGTTTTCCATGGACTTTTGCATAACGATTTGTCCCAACAGTAGTTTTTAGATGCTAACTCACTGATTGGGTAGAATCCACATACCACACTCATAGATGGGCTAGGTGGACGACAGCATGCTATAGTAAGAGCTGGGATTTAACCGCCAAACATTATGCAGTGCGTAATTAGCAATATTTTCCCTACAGGGATAACTGATGTCAAAATTTTGCTCTACACACTACACTCTTGAAAAACATATTGGTGGTGTTAGGATGCATACCTATAGATTTCCTGCTGCTCACAAACATCTCCTGTTGCTGGAATTTCCTTGTCCAAAATACAGACATTGCACAATCTCTTTCTTGGGGGCCAGAAGTTGCATCCTGTCCATAAATAGATAATGTGATATGGGCTGGAGTCATTCCCAGCCCGTCGAGCCCCGCAACACCTAATTGTTTTGTTGGCCAAAGTCGAAGTCAAGGTTACTCAGCGGACTCCTGTTTAGTTGTTTGCCTGCCATAATTTATCATGGCCAGACTAAAGCATGTTTGTATAATGGCTGCCGCGGTAAAGTTGTGGCTCTCAGCTGGAGCACTCTTGTCCACGATGAACATTTAATTAGCTTTTCTGCCTCATTTGTCTCATCTCCCCATCGTCAGCTACTTTGTGACACCCTCCTCTAAGGAGTTTTCCGCAGATAAATGCAGTTTTTAAAGGCTTCATATGCATCTTTAGGTTTTTACATAGTGATGTTGAAGCGACGGTGAAATAAAAAAGCATGCTGTTTTTGTTTTCTTAAAGGATAACTGTCTGATCATCGTTCTTAGTGCAATGCAATTTAATTAGATTGTTTTCTGTTCTTTTCAAAGCTGCTCCAAAGCTATATTTTCTGATGCAACTGTCTCAATTTATGCAGGCTTCGGACTAGATTTGTGACATTAGGGTTGTTTAATCATTCGTTTTGATTGAGATTAAGATTCAGTCATTTCAAATAATCTATGATCAATTTGAATCTTTTTTTTTTAATTGATATTATACGCATATTCTGTTAGTAAAGCCATGACGTTTGGAGCAGATTTCAGACTTTGGTGGATGTATTAAATGTCTTTATGTTCCAAAAATGAATATGCCATTTTTATTTATTTTTAAAAAGGGGCAAAATCAAAATTGAATTGAAAACCACAATTAATCATTTTGAGGAAAAGAAATCAGGATTTTTTTCATCATAACCTTGTATATTTGTTTGGAAAGTGAATGCAGATTTAAAAGTACTGTCAGGACTTCTTCAAGAAAAGACCCATTTATATCCGAGTTGGTTTTACACAATTTGTCAACATGAAATCCTAAACTGCAGAGGTGAGACAAAGAAAATTTATGTGTGCACTGAAATTGAGCGAGACATGTCCATTGCAACATTTTTTATACTGTATATGTTCTTGCACGTATCTTTGGCGCTGCTTTTTGGATGACAATAGTTTTAGGATCTCTTGTTTAAATTTAGGGTTTTGTTGTTGTTTTTTGTGATCAAGCTGACTCGTAAACTATTAGGATTGTATGTTTTTTGTCGTTCAGTCTATTAATCTTGACTAATCTTGACTTCAATTAGTCTTGATTGATCAACATTTTTATTCGTCGACTAATTTATTTATTCATTTAGATAAAAATAATCTACAAAAGGGAAGCAAAAAGGAGATCCGGAGTGATTTAGATTAACATTTGGAGGTGAACTAGGAGTTTAATCAGCCTTTTTACAAACTAATACATCGGCAGGGCATGTCTTTAGTCAACTACATCTTAATAACCAACCAATTAACCATCCAACCTGTTATGTTTTATAAAATTCTACATTATATACATCTAGAACATGAATTGTATACTTGAATAATGTGTCCTTTTGTTTGGAACCTTGGATATGAAACCCAAAATGACCAGAAACCAGAAATGCATCAGAATAAACAAACCAAAAAATAATTGCTAACCGCCAGCCTAATTCATCATGTTCAACCTTTTATAAAACAGCAAATAAATAAGAAATGTAGCGACTCAGTTTCCTGTTCAGTAGCACCATCTGGCTGCAACGGTGACTGCTTACCTCTCTCCTTCCTCTCATCTGGTCATTTCTTCACAAACACTACTGGACAGCACTCTCAGCATGTCTTCGCCCGTCTCCTCCCACTCTCTCTCCCCCTCCCCATCACTGACAGGAGCGCTTGATGGGGGTTCACTGGCTCTCATCCAGATTTTCTGCAGATTTGGTCAAAGATTGGGAGGGGGCTTCTGTTCACGCGCCGAACAATAACTTTTCCTGCAACCGCACGCTTGCAACGACTGCAGACCACAGGGGTTGTAGCTATTAGAGCAAAAATGCCATCTGTACCTTCAAGGAGACAAGAGGAACGCCACAAACCGAACAAGTCTCCAAGGAATGGAAATCAAAGAAACAATGCACGAACATCAAAATAAAGAATTTGATTCAGTACAAGGTTCTCTGACCTGTTTTCTTTGATTACAAAACACCTTCATACTCAATTTCCCCCATCTCTGAAGGAAACCAAGATGATATTTTAATCTTATTTGTCATGTCAGTGGGATTTTAAAAAGTTGATTTCCAGATTTTTTTTGCTCGATTTTGTTGAGAGGAAATGCTGTCAGCTCCTGTGGTTTGGTTTTCTCTGCTGTCTGACATTTACAAATGTGCTCAATAATAATGTTTCATTCTCAAAATAAATCATGTCTATTGAATCTTATCTCTTGACATTTAAAAGTATGGCCAAAATGCTGTTGTGTGGGATGCTACAAGTGTATTTTTGGATGCATGCAGTTAGATAAGTTGAGGTGGTGGGTGGGACTTGAAAAATATAATATTTCAACCAGACAAGTTTGGAATTGTGTAAAAATGTTACATTTGCCACTTATAAACTTGATCCCATAAATTATTATTCAGTTATGGGCTTGTTTTACACTAAAATAACAAAACCTGAGTACATTTGTTTTTAATGGTAAGGAATATTGTCAAAAAAGATTGTAGAAGTTTCGACTCTCATCCAAGAGTCATTCTCAATCTGTGAAACAAGTCTGAGAACTCCTGTTTATATCCTACTCCGTGAAAGCCCTGCCCACAGGGCGGGACCTCCTGATAATGGGCCAATTGGAACTAACTGAGATGGGCCAATTTACACTAGTTTCAATCCAGTCCAGATGACTATAACCGAATCTTTTTCTACAATGGAACACTCCTGGACGAATGAGGGATTACACCGACAGGTACGGAATGTTGCCAACTATTCTATGAAGGCCATCTTCATAATTAGTGAGCTGTTATGTTTGCCTAGCATGGACATATTGAGCATTTAGTATGAAATGAAGCGCGTCATGTAAATCGTTCTCAGCATTATTAGTATAGTTTGTCTTGGTGATGTGATATCAGAACGTATTTCTGAAAACATTTTGACAATGGGTCCCGAATAGGCCTCACATTGTAGGATAGTTTTTTATTCAAAGATAGAAAAGTGTCCAAATGCTCAATTTACTCTTGGTTCTAGACTCAGCGGCCAAGCCTGAAGAGATATCTATTTTCTGAATGTTTTCACTTTCAGACAAATGTAATAGGGTTGAATAAAATGCCACAGGTTCCTTCCTTCAGTCTACGTTCCTAGAAATTGCCAATTAAATTACTTTATTTATCCCCAAGGGTCAATTCAAGCATACCGAGCAGAAAAATTATGAAAAACTGCAAAAGCTTTCAGCGCAGCTTAACAAAAAGGTTGGTCCGGCCAGAAGAGTTTTTGAGAAGAGTAAAAACCGGAAATGTGTCCCACCTTTGTGCCTTGCAGAATAGGCGTCACAAACAGTGTCCAAGTGGTGAGCCAGGTGAACTCTGGAGACAAAACACGAAAGCTCTCTCCTAAGCCTCAATCTTATAGCCGCATTTGGCGTCTCTGTTGCATTTCAGAGGTCCTTGGCTAGCTACATGCATGGTCTCTATGGATACGTAAAAAACAAACAGCTAAATTCACACGATTCAACACAGAAAAAGCTGCTCTATTTATTTGGCTTGAATCCCCAAACTGATCAGAACCACAGGTGTCGGCCGGCTCAAAACGGCTGACCACGCCTCAGAATTTCATCTACATTATTGTCGGCTGGCATCTTCAGTCATCACTCAGCTTTTTACGCTTTACAATCTCTCGAAATTATATGATCCGGCGTTGTCTTTTCTGCAGGTAGTGAGACATATCCCAGCCTGACAGTTTGCCTTCTCTTGTCAAGTTGTGAGCGTTGTGTCTTCCTTTCATCTTGCTGCTGTTATTTCTGCTTTGATTTAATGTTTTTAGAACAGCCCCTTACATTTTTTAGAACAGGGGATCCCTTCACCGAGGTGGGCAAGATTGCGCTTTTAAAAACAGCAACTGGAATGATTAGAAGGAAGGAAGTAAGTAGGGCTTGTCTATTAGTAAGAGGTTTTTTAGGTTCAAAAGCTGAATTTGAAGGGGTCTTTGTGGAGATACAAGTGATTACCGAGTGGGTGGGTCCCTTTGGGTGCATTGTTTTCTCCCATCAACCTAACACAAGACCAATTGGCTAAACTTTGCTTGGCAGCTACTAGAGGGAACAGCACGAGGACGGGCACGTGGACGAGCGGCCAACACCAGTACCCGGAAATGTGAGTGGGCAGAAAAGGGTAAGCAACCAGAAAGGGAACTTCTGCGCCGCCAGGTGCCGGGCAAACGCACCTTCGGCACAGGCTCCAATGTCCATTCAGAATCCAGTTAAAGATGGAGATAAATCCATGGGTAATACAATGTGGTGGCCCATTGCTCAGCAGTAGTGGTTGAAGAACAAATAATATAAACATTTGAAAGCCTGGATTCATGTCCATGTACTCCTTGCTAACCTCCCAGTTAAATGACAACCACTATGGCTCAGTGGTCCAATCAGCAAGTGGTCCTATTAGCAAGACTTTCTCTGATGGAGGAACAAGCTGACAAGAGACTAGTCCAATCCAAAGTCAACGTGGAGATTTTTTATTTATTTAACCCTTCATTTGGACCAGGAAAGTCCCTTTGAGATGATGCAATCTCTCATTCGTCCCGGAGTGTTCCATTGTAGAAAAAGATTCAGTTGTAGTCATCTGGACTTTGTTTTGGAAAAATGATACGTTTTGACTCTCATCCAAGAGTCATTCTCAATCTGTAAAACAAGTCCGAGAACTCCTGTTTATATCCTACTCTGTGAAAGCCCTGCCCACAGGGCGGCACCTCCTGATAATGGCCCATTGAAATTTAACTGGGATGGGCCATCTATATCCTATTGTTCCCTGACCTTTGAGATGACTAATATTCTTTTCAAGAGAGTCCTGGCAAGACTGAAGCACAGTTTAGTCATAACAAAAACTTGCTGTGTCCAATGTTTCCTATACTTCATATTTACAAAACTATTGGGATGTATCAAAAAAAGCAGCTCCTTGTCCAATTCAGGGTTGTTTTTTGTGTGTGTTTTTTTTCCTTTGATGTGATTCAGTCAATAATACCTTGCCTTTTTCAGTCAATCCGTGCAAAAACCTTGTGGCACTTCATACTTGTGGCTTTTCACCCCTAAAATACACTTAAACATTCAAATTACTTCGCATATCGCATATACAGTAATTCACTCACAACCAATTACATTTTTTGGAGACACACAATTTGCCTTGGAATAGAGTGCATCTTTTGAAGCTGCTCTGTCATTTGTGCATCTTATTATTGCGAACCACTGTAACATCAGAGCAATCTTACCTAAACTATTAAACCATTCCTGATACTCGTAGCTCCTCAGTTAAAGTATACACATGGTTGCCATAGCAATCCCTTATCTGTTATCCCATTTAAAATAACAAGGATTCCTTTGATCTGAATCTGATCCTACGATAAATGTTTCTAATCCTGCCTATATATGTTCGGAGCCGCTGCAGTGAGGCGGTTGGTCCAGTATTATAGTAAGTGATAAGTAGGAGAGCTGAGGATGCCCCTGCCTTGTTAAGCCACTGGCGTCGTGCTGAGCTTTCAGAGGGTAGCCCAGTGTGGTGCCTCCGCTGCCGCCAAATCCTCTTTAAAGCACTCAAAAAGTCCAAGCCGCCCATTCTGAGGCCAGGCACACTCCTCACTGTAATCTATACACGCTGTACTGCACACAATGGACAGGCTCGGATCCAGACAGGGACAGAGCCTGAGGCATTTGCAGATAGGGAGAAATGGAATGAAGGATGGACTACTCTCTCTGGACTGAAGGAAAAAACATGTCCACATTGCTGTTGTCATCATGAAGTGCAAAATCAGTAACATTTTGGTGTCAATTTAATGAATTATGTATAAGAAAAAAATCACTCTCTCAAATGCTTAAAAATGGTAAAACCGCTATTTATTATCATTATTATGTAGGTAAATGTGTGTCTGTGCATCATGACGCTAAGTAAGGTTAAGATGGACTCAGTGTGTACCGTTAGGATAGTCATTTTAGCGTGGTCACGGCAGAGCAAATGTTTACACGCGGACATGCATTAGCTTATTTTTTGGACACTTCTTTCTTGGCTTATTATTCATCAGTGCGACTTCTGAGTGTGGCACATATATATTTCTGTTCCATTTACAGAGCTTTTAAAAACAAACAAAATAGGAGTGCGTAAGAGGCTGAGATTTGGACTCACCGCTACTGCAGCGCTGCTCACAGGACACACGCACGGCTCTTTTAAGGAGAATCCTACACAAACACTTGCTCTTTATGAAAAAGTCCATCTCCAATGTCCTTTTCGTTCATTGAAGAGCGGCTCAAACCAGAACAGCACAGGCTCAGGAAAACTTCATGTCGTCCTGTTGCACTGGCAGCAATGTACACAGTCACTGTGCATTTAATGTAATAATCCCCTGTCCATTTAGTTGCTACACCAGTGAGCAAATGCATGGTTTAGGAAGCATCATTTTATGATATAAGATAAGATGGACTTTATATGATTTTAGAGAGGGTTTTAAATTATGTTTTAGTACCAGCCGACATGGGATTTGTGTTTATAATGGGTTAAATACCTATAGTAACTTATTTCTTGAACATGCTTTTTGTAGCCAAATGTACCAAAATATACCAAAGCGATGCCTCCCAATACTGAAACCAAACAAAATATGATTTTAGCATACCATTACACCCCCCGATTTAGCACCCATTATAAGGTTATAACTATCATCTAGTTGATTAATCTGTTGTGGTGTCACAATATAATAATAATAATAATACTTTTCCCTGTCACCTCCAGATTTATTGTATTTAAGACACAACTTGCGTCATTTATTCTACTGTTTTTCTTTACTTTTTATTTAGATTCAAACTCAGTATTTTCTTCGAATCAAGAAAAAGACTGGGATTTTCGTGCTTACACCTTCTTGCTGCCAGTAATTGTATCCAGCCCAGCACCTTTATACATTATTCATGTCTCTTTTGGAAACACCAAGAACATATGCTCCCAAATTGTAGCAGAGTTTCATTAACAGATGGCTAAGTACAGGTAGAAAAAAGTCTTACCGCTGTGAAGAAATTATTAACAACTAAATAATAAACAGTTTTTTGCTGAGAACGCCATGTGTGTAAGTTCACTGAGAAAGCAAACTGACAGAATGTCTGAGGCAGAACATGTGTTTGATGATGAAGTGAATTTTCAGATTTCTTAAAGCCGGGGTTATGTGAGGTGAATGTTTAGGGCAAGAAGTTTTTGGATTCGTTTATTTCTATCAAATGTATTACATTTTTCCAGAAACATCGAGGCCGTAGGAGGGACATACCCAGAAGTGTTTTCTATAGATCTATAAAATGTCTATTCCTGGACGTAGATTAACAACAAGAGGGGTCTAATGTCCTTTTTCAGGAATTTATGTGGAAATACATAGTGTTGTGATCCACTTCATTTATCAGGCGGTATACTGTATTATACTATCATCTAATGACAAGTTTTGCAGACAAGTTTAATCCCTAAAATCTTTTAGAGCTTTATAATATCTTTGATACTTTCTTTGGATTGTCTGTGAAGAACCTGAGCCATAGATGCAAATTGAATCAGAACAAAAAGGTTTCAAAAGTATCAGTCATCTGGAGGAGTTTTTGACCTGAGCTTTTGACCTGCGATAAATTTAGTTTCAGGTCCTCCTACACTGGAGCTTAAAACACAGCGCACTTCCCAGTCCAATTTCAGAACTGATAAAGCCTTGTTGAAGAGAGATGCCTCAGCATTGCCATACAAATACAATATTCTAATTTCTATACAGGGACAATTTTGAACAATGAGTGAAGAATAGTCATAGTTACCAATCACTCACTCACACACCACATTCATACTTTGAAAGTATGTGAAGTGCATTGCCTAAGGGCCCAACAACAGCCACTGTCGCTCCATTGTGGCACCTGGTATTCCCAAAGGTCTCCCATCCAGTACTAACCTGGCGCAACCCCACTTAGCTTCTGCGATCGGAAGAAATTGGGCACTGTATAAAAAACACAAAAACCAAGGAACACTTTTATAATTCTAAAAGGCCGTTATTACTTATGGAATCTCAATGGTCCTCATTGAGCTCCAGCATGTTTACGTCTACTGGCCTTCAACAGGGGGACAAACACAGTCCAAATGTACCATGTGATGCTACAACTGTTCCGCCAATAGGACATTGGGCATTGCATAGGTGGTATAGTCACTCACATATTGAAAACTATGAACTTAATAACCTCAAAGTTGGTTGACATTAATGTTGAAGTAGCTCCAAGGCCAAGTTGGTGGCATGCTGTAAAAACCACTCCATAGATTAAACACTACTGTTATTTTATGTGCTTTTTGGTAGTTGTATCACATTTAAGCTGTTGGCATTATCCTTAGTATCACTTCATTCTGGACTCCTTCCAACCCCCATCTTCTGCCTTTGGAATAAGTACCCCATAAAGACCCACTCTGAATATCCCTTAAACCATACTACATACATGTCGTCCTGCTATATTAGCTCTTGCGCGACCTTAATGTCCTTTTCTCTTGGCGCTTGGTCCGAGACAGTCTAATCACACAGAGCCATGTCTACACCCCTGCAGAGTTTTGGCACATTTTAGTCTGGGCATTTTCAACTCCCGACAGCTAAATACCAACACATGCTGCCATCAAGAGCATTTAATGCCAGTTACATGCTCTCCTCCAGACTTTTACTGGCAATTAATGGCACAAGTGCAAAGCCGAAATCTTTCTTCTCTAATTGATGTCAGCTCCCGTCCCCCCGGTTTGTAGCGCAAGGCGGGCAAGACAACAAAGTCGCATGCAGGAAGTCACAGATAAACTTGCGCCAGTATCTCAATTACTTCAGACGGACAGTGTGTATTCTGTACAGTTTTGCTTTATGGTACAACCTGAACTAATGCCAAGTGGGACTGGGGAACAACAGCTGCAAGCAAAGACAGTTTTATATGTGTTCCCTAGCATCTGTGCAACTGCATCGAGGTGCAGAACAGATTGAAACAAGAGGTCTAACTTTAGTATTATAGAGAGGCACAGTGTACCTGCAAAAGTTTACACTAGCAAGCATATTTAAAACGCATTTGACTAAAAGTACTTTCTTTCATTCTCAAACAAGTGTGTTATTCATTCTTCAGTCATTGGTTGGTGGCAAGCTATTAGAACACTTGCCCTGGGGTAGACTGGCAGAGTTGTGGCAGCCATTCTGTGTCAATCTTTGCGCAGCATTACGTGTATTCTTATTGGCTTTTAAACATGCTCTTGAGTACCTTTTTACGTTTTAGCACTTAAAAGTTTGTGTCTATTAAATGCGTACATGCCTTTGTGTCAGTCAGGTGTTGAAGACTACATCAAGCTCCATCTACTGGCATCAGAGGCAATTACCACGGGGGAATGAACAAAAGCTAGCTTGCCCTGACATGCTAATACAAGCATGTAGTTGTATTGAGCGTAATTTGACCGTAAAAATGCTCAATACTATTAAAAAGAAGATCTAAATAAACAATGTGTATAATGTGTCGTGGGCCAAGACATTCAAAAAGTTTGAACTTACGAGTTTGAATACGGATTTGAACTATCGACCACATTTGGGTCATAATTTCCATTTTGTTGTTTATTGTGTTTAGAAAATCTACTTAAATGTATCACTTGACTTTCTATCTTACTGATTATTGATTACTTGGTTAACATTACAAAGAATAAACTCTAGTGACTCTAGTTCCTCTTCCCATTGCTTAACGTCTGATGAAGACAGATAAAGTGTTCCAGAGCTGATGCCACGCCGGAAAGCTAATACAGTGCAGGAAGTGCAAATAGACAGTGAGATTAATAATAGAGAAGGTGAGGCTGTGGTTTTTCATACGCTTCACCGGTCAATACACACGAGCACGCAAGCAAATTGAACAAAGACCTATCTCACTGCCCACTTTGTCAGTAATGTGCCAGCTTGCTTAAAATGTTGTCTGCATAATTTAGGTGTACTTTGATTTAGCCATACCTGCGCCTTGTCCCAAACACTGGAAACATGGACATAAAAACGTCTTGATACAGAAAATACACTGAAAGTACAAGACCACAGTATGATATTAAAGACTCTTCTATTATTTAGTGTTGAAAATATTTTTTCAACACTAAAAATACATGTTTTACTATTATTATATAATTATATAGTGCAATTTAGTGTTGTGACATGTATTAATACGTACATAGATACAGTCGACAATGCGTTATATCAGGGGCGTGGTCGGGCGTGCATGGGCGTGGTCTGGCGTAGGGGTGAAAACTGTTGAATAGGAAACGCAACTGACCGAGGCTGTTGACGTGGCGCTACCTCAGAAAAGTAAACCGATTTTTCTGTAGATGTTAAAATACAGCTAGCATCGCCGTATCCTTTAGCTTGCAGCTAACGTTAGCATTCCTGGATAACTAAACTTATTTAGGCCGTTTGACCACTTTATTCTTCTCAATGTCTTCATTTCTGTATTTACCACAAAACAACTCTGCATTTGCTCGTGTAGTTGTTGAACAGTGTGAAGTTAGTCAGATAGTGGCCGTTCCCCCTGAATGTATCTATACATACATACATCTATACATACATACATACTATTTTCCTTTGTAGACATGCCGGCAGCTGATGGGATCTGAAGTTCTGGCCAACCACAACTGTTTGCTCAAGGGCTTGGCTGGCCTTCATGCCAGTTGCTTTTTGCTGTCTGTGTTTGGGAGAGAGGCGTCAAAGTTGTTGCCAGAATCGGATGATTTTGGTGGTCTGTATTTAGCAGGAGATTTGGGGATAGTCTGTGAAGGCGGACATGCTGTCTGGCATCAAATTCGAAGATACCCAATTTTTCAACGGGAAAATATGTTCATTTTAAAGCAGACATAGCATTGAACTACATGTTATTAATTTGTTTGTCCGTTGTAAACCAAAATATTGAGATACTGTCACTGTAGGGTATAGTCTTGTATATAAAAACAATAAAAACATAATAATGTTTTCAAATCAAATATATACAGTAGGTTGCAAAGAAGCACAAATGACCAAAAGTCTTGTAGAACCTCTTTTTATAATAATATAGATTCTTGTACAGCTGTGGCACTTCCCTGTCATCGTGGCGGCTTTTCTCACAGTTACTTAATGTGATCTTAACTGCACTTTTGTGAAATTGGAGGTAACTTTTTCTTCTTTCTTCCAGCAGCCATTATTGCCCTTCTGACAAAGTGTTGGTAATAGCAGGGACCATGTGACGCCTGGCATTTACAGGAAAGTACCGTATTTTTGGCATCTGCAGAAAGCGTTTTTGTGATTGTGCTGAATTGCTGTCCCGTTTTTGTCAGTTTTTTCCCCCTGAAACAGCAGTGTCATCTGTCTTATTAGCACCCCTCTGGATTTAGAGAGACTATAATAACGACTGCCGGAGACATTTTAACATGGAAATATGTAAATGAGCTGTTACAGTGAGACAGGCCCAAAAAGCAACGACAAATTATTTGGCTTTATCCTGCAAAACACAATAGGTTTACACACAGGTAGAGACACACACAGAAAGGATCGAGACTGGGTGTCAAACCCATGACCCAACATACACTTTTTCATCTGTCAAAGAGCGAAAGCGGGTGCATGTCACGGAGGATCAGTTGTAGCCCTTGTGACCGGTCATTTTTTACGCTTAAAATTGTCATTTCAAAAGTTTTAGAGAGACTAGGATGAGTGTTCGTTACAAATCTTAGTTTGACATAAATTTCCTTTAAAGAAAATTGAAATGTTGCATCCATCATCATAGTATTTGCATTTCCATCATCATAGTATTAGCATTGTTTTTTTTTTTTTTTCAAGATTTTAACATTTGAATAGTCAAATGAAAAAGTAAAAAAATTGCTCTTTTTTCACATAAAATATGCATGTAGTTCAATTTGTTTTTTATCTGTTATTATAGGCTTGGTTATGTTAAAGATTAGTAAAAAAAAAAATTGTCTTTGAGGTTTTTTTTTGTTTTTTCTCCCACTTGTCCTCTCATTGAAGTCCATTGTAACATTTTGTGACACTGTGATAAAAACTAAAAACAAATTCAGCCTACACATATTTTATATATAAAATTTCACACACATGTCACACCTCTGTGACTTTGCATTCTCATATAACTATTAAAATGCTTAAATGTTGTGTGTGTGTGTGTGTGTGTGCGTGTGTATGTTGTTTTGTTTTCAAAATTTGGTATTTTTAGTCAAAACTGAAGTGGATTCAGCAAAAAAAGGGCGCTAACAGTATGGATATTTATATAACAGGTCACAAAGGTTAGTAATTAGAAAAAATGGAATAGTCCACAATACTGGTAGTCACAGTAAGTACTTTCTACGACCATTTTGCCGTAAATAACATTTCCACTTAATCAAACATTATCATTGTCCAATCCTCTTCATATACAAGCAATTCATGTAAATTAAACAACGTGAAAAGTAACCCTTGCTTCCGAACATAACTCATATTTGTTTCGGGACAAGATAAGGCGTCGGAGTTTGGGGCGAATCCGGATTGTGCTTTTCCACTCGGTGAGGGTAAATTATGGAAAATCCTTACAGTAATCCTGGCACTCGTGGAAAGGGGGATCATCCCATGCGACTTGACACTATTGTGCACTTGTTGAAAATGATGTGCTTGTTAGGGGGAGCCATGAAACACAAACCCGGCTCGAATCCGCCGCGTCGTAACCATTAGCGCGGCCTAGTTTTTACCCGTCATAATATCAACTTTGCATCACACGCTCGAGCATTGTCAGCGGTGGATAAAAACAAAGATGCTTGATTCTTCGCACCAAAAGCAATTAATTTTTCCATTTGGTAAAGTCTCATGAGACACCATATGCATTTGTTGTTGTGAGTTACAGATCGCCACTTTCTCGCTTTGCTGAAAAGGAAAAGAGTAAAATAATGGTTTGGAATCTGAACATCTTATTTTGGTTTGGTTTGGAAAGTTGTCAAGGTGCAGACGTGCAGAGATAATTGTCATTGCATGTGACTTTCCAGCACTCTCCAGCAATGTCGTAGCTCATACCTTCATCCGTCCGGCGTGTACTTTTCATCGACACGTTCGGTCAAAGAGACAACTTTACAACGTTTGGGTAGAGAAGGACTGTACAATAGAATTAAATAGTCATGATATGCTTTTCTCCTCATTATTCGCCTAGCGCACTTGAAACAAATAAAATGTCAGGAGGTCACTGTGTAATGTTTCAGTGTATAGACTTGGGGTGCTTGATGTTATGGAAACACATTGTAAAAAGAACAAATGTATCTTTCTGACAATAAAAAAACCCCAATGAAATTATGAGCAGATTACCTGATGATTGGATAGTGGAGTGAGAATGTCTGCGCACAGTTGCAATTTCAATGGACCAGAGTCGCGCTTGAACCAGCGACTTTAGGTTGTAAAGGTTTCGATGTATCCACATAACCTAACACAAGAACATCCTGGGTCTGTTGGACTGCTGGCTTCAAGTTGGTACACTGTCAGCACTGGGAGAACACTCCAAAGGGAAGCACAGATAACGAGTGACTTGCTCAGTTTTTTTTTTTTTTTTTCTTTTTTTTTTTTTACTGAATCCTGCTCAAACAATCAGTTGAAGTTCACGGCAATGAAGTACACCATGACGCTGTTGCAGGAGCCAGGCAAATTTGGAAGATAAAACGTGCACACGCTGATTTATTCACTGTTGCGTAGCTGTTTTTAAAGCACTGTGAACAGACACTGATTTCAAATGGAAAACGTGCCTTCCAAACCAAACAAATTTGTATTTTCACTACTGCGTTTATTCAATAAATTGTCTCCAAATAATTACCAAAATCACAAGCCAGAAAGGAGGTACAGGGGGGTTTAATAAGCCACTTTTGTGTGGAAAAGGTGTGGTCCAATTACACCAGGAACAATCTGTGAAATCACTCAACAAAATAGGTTCGAGAAACAAAGTCAGTCTACATCCTAAAAGAACAAAACACATCCCAGACATGCTCACTGCATTATGTAGCTACATTAAAGCGACACGATACAGCTACATAACATATCTGGTCCGCTTTCTCCGTGTCGTTATAGAGATATTATTGCTTTGACTGGAATGTTCCTCAGTATGGCTAGGGGCCGTATTTTGCCCCCCGGCGGTAGCGTCGATGTGAGCCTTTTCCAGGGGGCGGAGTCAAGGTGCAAATTTGCTACCTTGCCGACCTTAGCGCTGGCATAAAGAGGCTGGACTTGGCCGCTGGAGGCTGGCGTGGGACGGTGCCAGTCCAAATATGGTGATAGGGTTTGATCCAATGACTGAGAACTGTGGCATTCCAAAGCACCACCTGTCTGGGAGGTGTTTGTCACGGCCTCATATACAGGCAACGAAAGAAGTGAGCAAAAAAACGGGTTGATTTCTCGTTTTTCAATGAGTTCCAAAAATTAAAAAAAAATAATAATATTGAAACGCATTCTCAGAGCGTTGTTTATTTATTTAATTCACCTTTATTTGTTTTGCACAACGCAGACTATGTTCTCACCAGGCCAAGGTACAGGTCAGATCTGTGGAAAGGCGACCCCACTCACTGTAAGAATGCATTTTTCAAGGGATTCTTTTTGCAATAAAAAAAAACCTAATTGAATAAATGCAAGGTTGATAAAAGGTTATTGCGATACAGAGGAGCTAGATAGATAATATGGAGCATTAACATCTCCATGGTGACAAGCAGATTGGAAAGCCCTCATCAGAAAAGCTGCGTAGTTTTCCTCTAAAGCGATATATTTAATTAATTGTGTTGTGTGATTCTGCGCAGAATCTACAGAGGCTCTTAATTTATGAGGAAGCACATTGATTTTGGCTTGATAATGGAAAGTGCGGCCTCAAGCAGTTACACAGTCTGTTCCCCAGCAGCACAATGATGTTTGGCTGACTTTGAGCTCTGACCTTTGCCGAGTTTGGGAAACATTTGGAAGTACTCAAAGTTTTCAGGGTATTTGGGGACAGGTAGGAGGGTCATCACGTCCTTGTCATTGACTCTTAATTTGTACTGTATGGCACCAATTTTACAGAATGAAAACCACTTAATTTTGATAGTAGGTTCCAATTGTTAGCTGTTTGTTTGTTTGTTTGTTTGCTGGGTGGGATGGGTTCTTCCTTTCAGACTCTTTCAGAACCATTTTCATAACATGATAACTGTAAAACATTGCAGGTGAGAAGCTAAGCAGGATTTTGGTGGTGTTGAGAGGGGCCGACGCACACAGTTCAGGAGAAACAGGAGTGTGGAAACATGCAATAAAATAAAATCTAGGTAAAATAAGACAAAACTACTCGGGTTGAACAAAAATATAAGGCTACAAAACTAGTACAATAGCGATAAAAAGAGTGACATTTCCCCCATCAACGCCATTTCTGAATTGTGCTTCGTATTTAGCAGAAGAATTGTCATTATTATCACTTACTGGTTCATTACCCTGAAAACAGCTGTGGTACTGTTTGACTGGTTGACTCCCCGAATTAATCCAGTTCCACTTCATCCACACTTAACTCTTTACCATATGTGAACTGTATAGTTGTGAAAAATATTCATGATTTTTGTCTCACTGAATTGGATGGCACATTGTCGAGCGTGACAACTGGGAGCTCAATATGATGAATACCAAATTGCTAATCTTAGACTTTTGATGATTTGAGCGATATACAAAACTATTTCTACTACATCCTGTTTCACATTGACAAAAGCAGTTTCCTTCAGTGCAGTTTGTCGAATAATGGGGTCAAATGGTTCGTGCACCTTTCTGAACGTAACCACAGCGTGTCGGGGCGTTTTATAGCACCCCTGGGCGAAACACCAATACAATAGATTGCAATATTGACAAAAACAATATAATGTCTAACACTTCAATGTGTTCAATTGAAATAAAAATAATGTTTGTGTGATATGTTGAAATTGGTTTACTCAATGGATTTGGGTAAACAAATAACAACTATTGAAATCGATATAAACTCAATGAAATGCAACTAAATAACTATTTTAAGTGAGTTTCGGTAATTGAAGCATTTTTATACAACATGTTTTATAATTTGAGTCAAGATGAATGGCATGAGAACAGGTTTAAAACCCCGGTAAATGAGTTTCACTTCATACAGTATAATCAAGTATCAAAACGGTTTGAGTTGAATTTATTGTATAGTATAAGTATAGTATAATGTATTTAATTAATCAAACCGTGTTGCTTAATTCTTTGAGTCTTTTTTACTACTTTAAATTAAGTACTGTAACTTGATTGGTTTTAGTTCATTAACTAAATGAATTGATGCAACCGGTTTCCCCAAATAATTGGAGTTCAGTTAATTTAACTTAACTAAGCTAAGTTAACTTGAGTTAATCTCGGCTTTTACAGTGTATTCTGCAACAGTGCTCAGACTGCTATGGATAAGTAACATCTGTTTTGTAATTTGTCTTGTACTTATTGATTGATTGATTATGTCTAAGTCAAATGATACGTGTTTGGAATATTCCATGAAGATGCAACAATGACTTTGATAAGATATTGAACTGTCCAACTGCCTTTGTATGAATTCTTATCCGAACTTTTCTGTCTTTTTCATTTTCAAAGCTCTACCAGAAAATCCCTAATCACAACCCAAATCTGTTCCAAAATCCCGTAAATCCAGTCGTTTCATGCCCAGATTGTGGCTAACCATCTTTGCTAACCATCTCCACTGTCAGGTGACTTTGAAGCCTTCTATCCTCCACGGACAGATTTTTATCCTCCGCTGTCAGATCTTATGTCAGGTTGGTTTGTTGGTGGCAGATGGCGACCCCCCGCCGTGCCTCTGTATATCTCTGTGAGGCCTTATATGTTATCCTGTCCTCCCCGCTGATACATTCTGGCCCTCGTCTTCCTCTGATCCGCTCTTCATCCCGTCCCGGGCATCTTCTGGTCCGCCTCTCCACATCGAGGTGCAGAGGTCAAGCTGCAGACCACGTGGAGACGCAGGATCTGAAAAATAGCTTGTGTGATATATTGGAAAGGGGATTAGCTTCCAAGATGGCAACCAAGCTTTCTTGTTTTAGGATGATTTAATATAGTATGAAGACACTTTAGATTTCCTTTGAACGGAACATAAATATGAGTGGTCAAAATCTGATTCTGGCTGTGAAAATAGAGTCAAAAAGACAGGGAAGAGCATTTTGCAAAAGCATTGTCAAAAGTATCGAAAATCAGATGCTAATTTATGCTACAACTAGCATCGAAGTTACATATTCAGTTATTTAAAAAACAATCACACAGACAGGACAAAATGTGACCTTTCCTGAACAGTTTTAGAATGATCTTGAGCTTTATCAGAACTATGTAGTATAACAATATATGTAACATAAAGAAAGTAGTATTTTGTGTTGAAAATTGCATCTATTCCATTCGGAATGTTTTTTCTAAATTATCATCATGGTTTTGAAATAAGTATCGAGTAGCAAGCCTTTTCCTTAATATCGAAGTCATGTTTGAAATTTTTGTTTTGTGATAACACTCTTTGGCAATTTGAATTATTTTTAATTTAGTATTTAAAATATTACTTTGCATTATTGCGTTGTTTTACAATTAGGTTACAATTACAATAGGGTACAACTTACAATGTAATGTGATTATTTATTTATGCTTTTATTTTTTTACATTTTTTATTTTGATTTATTTTATTTATATTGTATAAGGATTCCAATGTGTTTTTATGGTTTTGAATCATTTTGAATTTCTTTCTGTATGAATTGTGCTCTACAAATATTTTTTTATTGATTAACTGATTTATTAGGTTTTCCTTGTTCAAGCAACATAAAAACAAAATCTTATTTAAACCATAATGCATAGCTGTTTTTGTCACTTGCTGAGTCAAATATTATGATTTTTTTCTACATTTTATTTTGCCTATATATTACTTTTTGCTGTGTACTGCAGCCACAGCCGCCCAGGGGCTCCATATACATCATAGTTCAGAATGACTTGCTCAAAAACATCACGGGAAACAATTTGCATGAATCAAATTTATTTATCTATGTTTTTGTATCTTGTTATTCCTGTTATGTCGTTTAGCAACATTTGTTTTTAATGTGAATGTACCAGTAATGTGAATATTGTGCGTGATATTTGAGCTTAATAGCACGTTACCTGCAGGTGTAAAATGTTTGTTTGGATTGAAGCTCTTTGCAGCATCTGTTCAGGACAACAATATCACACAATGCCTTCTGTTTTGGGAGTGAAGCGAGTGGGAGAAAGTAAAAGTGTGAAGGCGAGCTGCAGGTGAGACTGTCATCGGATAAATGCCCACACGGAGTATAGAGTGTGGCTATGTACGGCGCTTCTGGTGTTTGTAAACAGCCAGCACTCCATGGGCTTTTTGGCAAAACGCATTATGCAACACATTTTATGAACACATAACAAAAGTAATTGAAATGAATGGAAAATCAACCCTGGGTTCAGTCAGTGTTTTGCCCAAAACAGCTCGGAAAATATGAGTGGGAGAAACAAGGATACACTTTCCAACTTTTCAATCATTCCGTAAACATGTAGGCTAGGAAAATCAGATTAGTGGCCTAGTCCAATTCAAACCGATTTTTAAAAATGTATGTAAACTTGAAAAGTATCATTTAGGTGTCTTGAGTAGGGATGGGACAATTAACAATAATAATATGAATAAAAGAGGGAATTTGTATTATCATGATAATCACCAGCAAACATAATCACCATTATTCATTCATTCATTTTCTACCGCTTGTTCCCGTTAGGGGTCGTGGGTGACTGGAGCCTCTCCCAGTGCCTTTGGGGGTACACCCTGGATAATGGCCAACTCATCGCAGGGCTAAATCCCAATTATGCCACCAGATAATTATAACCAGCAAATTATCCATAAGGGTCTCTTCTAACGTACGATTGCTGTTTTCACTTTCAAGAAAGCTAATGTTTTATACGTTGTTTAAACAGGGAATTTACAACATATTATGCTAGCATTTTTAACTGCTAGCAATTAATAATTAGTGTGATTTCATCATATTTTTATTTTTTATTTTTTTGGCCATGATAATTGTGACACAAAGTTTTGTTGTTGCTAACGTCTCTCAGCCTGCGCTTGCACTTAATAGGTTCTTTGACCTTCATGTTGACGGCGGCAATAGTGGTCTGAATTGGATTTAGTTGCTCATGATCCTTGCTTATGATTAAAGCAGAACTAAGAAACTAGCGATAGAGCTCCCCCTGCAGCTCCCTTGTAAAAATACATTGTCATACATACATACATACAAAACCATTCCACACTGGCAATCATTAAAAAAAAAAAGAGCCAGGGTTTCTCAGGAGAGTTGTCTTCGGGTCGATGTCGGCAAATGTTGCAAGGCTGGTTTTCCTGTCTACTGTGTTTTGTATCCCTGTCCACGTAGTTTGTATGTGAGTCCATGGCCTATTCATTTCAATAAATAATTAATAAAGCATCTATCTAGCTATCTATGGGTTTAATGTAAGTAGTTCAGTAGTGAATTGTGAACCTATTGCAGTGATCGTCATTGTTGCCAAATTTAGATCAGATCAAGAGCAGACATTCTTTCCTTATAATATTCCAAAATATAATACATTTTTCCCATATTTTATTGAGTTGAGTTGATTCATAGTATTTTCCCCCTTCAGAGTAACCCCCAGCATTTGACCCTATATTCATGTATTTTATCTCATGAATTACTGATATCTTGCTGGTCTTAATCCTTGCCATTCACTGGTCTCTAATCCAGTGCACCCCTCCCGCGTTGAAATCCACCATGCACAGGAAATCTGCACCTTGTATAAGACTCCGCTGGCCGACTGCCTGGTGCCTTTTTCCAATACGCTTGACCTCGCACCCTCAACCCACCCCCCCACATCCTCCTCTGCGTCGGCAAATGAAGTGTCTCCTCACAGCGCTCTGATCCTGAGGCCCTCTGACAGCCAAAGTCCTCCCTGTGCGCAGAGGTAAGTCCTGGCAACGATAGGCTAGTTTACTCCAGCCTGAATGAGACAAAGCCTGTGTGACTGCAATGAGAAGAGAGGCAGTGGAACAAGAGAATAGGCCCTCTTGACCTTCTGTGTCAGAGTGTAACTTAAGGGTGCTTGATGTGATGAATCTGCTTCTCTTACTTTTGAAGGAGAACTAAGTAACAGTTTTACCTTTTAGATTACATTTTTTTTCCAATTGTTTATAAAAAAATAATAATAATACAACTACACATCAACCAACAAAAGAAACACAAATCACGATGCAGATTAATTAAAATAAAAGTCCCATTGCGTCAACAGTCAGTCATGTTAGTTTTTTCATTTGTCTAATGCCTGTTACTAACTCAGTCCAGTCATTGATTTTTGGTGATGTTTGTGTCAGATATTTTTTTTGATGGCCTTTTTTCCTGCTACCAAAATACATTCCAAAGGTATCCATTTATTATGTCCATGGCAGGAGTTTTGAGACCCAAGTACGCAGTTCGAAAGTTCAGAGGTAAAAACAGTCTCCAGTGCATTGTGAACTTCAGTATTATTATTATTACTTCAGTATTTCATATTTCCGAGCAACAGGACAGCCCCAACACGTGATAGTGGATAGTGAATAATGGGCACTTTGACATGTGATTTTGTGGTCTTCCACTGGAATGTACATACATTTTCCCACTCTTCATCTGTCAAAACAAGGATACTCTTTCCCATTTGTTTTAATATATTTAGTGGAGTAGTTGTCAAGATTAGTGATGCATTGATATAATTTAGATATTATCCCCATTGCAAGTTTTGATTTATAAGCCTTGATAAAAATGTCAGTCAGAGGGTTATAATGTTCATTACTTAGTTCATTTTTACCTTTTTAAGCGCCTTTGAAGGTTAAATACGTATTTTCGGGGTGTCCGTTATCGCCATTTGCTGTCTCTGGGCGGAAAACTGGCCTTGCAGCTCGCCGAAGGACAATCTTGGCTCTTTTTTTATATTTGTCAATGTAACTTTTTTGTATGTGATTATACTGTCTTATTTTGATGAAGAAGAAAAAAAACACAAGAGAGCTACAGGGGAACTCTATTGTCAAAGTTACTTAGTTCTGCTTCAAATGTAAGACGGAAGAAGCACACAAGGCGAAATGAACCCGTGCTTGCAACAACACATTAATTATATCAAAAACAAATGTTCAATTGGTAAAATATTATTTATCTGCCAGTGTGCAGTGGCTTGTAATTTGGAATATGTTTCCTTTAATCCAGAACACAATAATTTAATCAATTTGTTTATTAGTGTATTTATTTAAGGGTGCGTTAACAATAGGTCACTCAAACCATGCCCAAGTACAGAAAGCCCCTAAAGTGTGGTACGTTTGTCCAGAGTGAGTGCAAACGATCAATGCACGGGGGGTGGACTTTGACACACTTTGTAGAGTTGGGCAAAAGCACGTCACAGTTGCTTGTGGACATGCACATGCACAACGGAGCAGTTCCTCACTTACCTTGAAATCTCCTGTTGCCCTCTTTGCTCCACCCTGCTCTTTAAAGGACATATACATATATATACAATTTCCTTTGGGAGCTTTTAACCATGTTTGTACATTGTTTACTCAGCAAAAACATACACGCTAATTTGATGAATCTTGGTTAGAAAATCCTCTCCCCTCCGAGCGTCAAGAACACTCCGCTTTGAATCTTCTCTATCTGACGTTTTTCTCGATCTGTGACGTGGCTATGAGATTCTTCTCTGCTGTTTTTTTAAGTTCATAAATCATCGCCAGACTTATCCTTTACATTTCTGCCATCTAATCACGATCTTTTCAACTGCATGGCTACATCAGGAAGTCTAAAGCTAACTTGAACTGTTTATATTAAACTTGTGTAATTCCGTCTGAAGCCGGTAGATGGAATCAAAGCTCGGTTACTCGGGCATTTCTTAAGGCCCGAGTAACAAACGTTTTCTTTGTTTAGTTTTAAAACATACTGAAGAGCATGTTTAAAGGCCAATAACAACACACATAATGCCTAATATTTGTCCTTTATTCCAAAACCGGATGGAAAAGTGCGTATCACAGACTTGTACAGTATATATACTTCACTATACCCAACCATATTTCCTGCCATTGGGCTTATTTTCTCCATTAGTATTACAGTAAAAGTTTGAGGACAGGAGGACACAGAAAAAGCTTTGTGCAAGTTTTGTAACATTTTTCACCAATTTTACTGACATAGTGTGGTAACTAACAATGTATGGGTAATATTTTTATTTTTATTTATTTTTTAATTTTGTTATTGGAATAATCCTGACTGTAACTCACTTTGAAAACTGAAAATTACTGGAAAACATGTTTAATATCTTTTTAATCAAAATAGTGTTCATGCTTCTTACCATTATACTACTGAGCTGTAAAGTAAAGGTGCGGTTTGGTACATTGGCTTTGAGGAACGACTTCTTCATGGTTAGCATTATATCTGTAATTAACCTTCACCAATATAGAGTAAATTTGTAAGTGGAGTATTTTGATTTCTTCTCCAACACTGCTGCTCTTGGCCAAGCGAGTCTTCGGCTCTCACTGTCTTCACACAACCCTTCCCATATATTCAGCAAAGCAAGGCCCTTCTCAACATGACCGATCGCTGTGTTAAGCCGCTCCATAATTTCATATTCTTTATGCCTCTCTGTTCTCTCTCGCTTTCTTCCACTCCCTCCATCAACCCGCCCAAGACCTGCTGAGTTCCTTAAAACATGTTAAATTATGGCGTGTCACCGAGCTAATTCTCCATCTAGCTATGAATCACATGACGGATCTGCTCGCGGACGTACCTTTGACACTTGCTATGCACATAACAGCATAATGGATTAAAATGACCCCTTCTTTAAATTATTGACCCCTGCACTGTTTTTTTGGCCCCTGTCAGCACTCAGTTTGCGTCGAGCCGTGTGTGGCGGCTTAATGGGGGCGGGGTTGACGTTGGGGGGGCGCTTGCTTTCACCCCCTGTCAAAGTGCTCTGTTATCTTTTCTAATAGCGCTCGTTCGATACACATGTATAGCACAATGCAAAAGGGTTAGACACGTGCAGTTACAAACTATAAAAGCATTTTGATATTTTTTCATCCAATAAAAATGGGTGAGTTTTAATCCAGCTCTCGACAGTTTGCTGCAATGTCTTTCCCGTCTCATACCATTTCTTGCTATACTATCCTTAACATTTAAATATTGAATTAAATACAGAAGCATTTCCCCCCATTCATCCTACTCTGTTTGAGCACAGTAAAACCTGGATGCACAAAAATACTCATAATTCTTTTCTCAATCTGAAAAGTCACAAATATGATTAAAAATGAGCGTACTTATGTTAATGTATTTTTTTTTTTTTTTTATAAAACGTTCTAATTTGAAATACTTTAGCACATTTTAAAATAATGTCATCATTTTACAAATCTACATAAGCCTTTTTAAAAGCCCTATTGGCTACAATTTGAATAAAATATGATAAAGTAGGTTGATTTGTGTAAAATGTTCTCGTGCTTTAACAAGTCAACACTTCACCACTTCTCTGGGCGGCTGGAAATCGGCGTTGTGTCTGTATTGAACTTATTTGCAATTGAGATCAGGAGCTCTATGTAGCTCTAAGTAATACACCCTGAAGGATGACAACAGAGGGCGGCGCTCACGGCAACTTCCTGAATAAAGTAAATTCATCAAATTGCAAACTCGCATCAAATGGGATCTATGGCTTGACGATATCTAATTCGATTTTTCTGGCAAGCATTGCGATTGCGATTAGATTTGCATTTTATAGACTTCCGGGATGATGGCCGCCCAGTTTAGTCGGCCATCTTCCGGGCTGCAGTCGAATGCGTTGGATTTAACCCTCTACATTACGAGTTCACCTTGGGAGATTCGACAGCAGACATACTGTATACTGAGCTTGGACGCTTATTTCGGGGGAAAAATGATGATACAAACTGTGCCGATGATCAAGCACTGAACTAACGGTATCATTGAAATACGGAAAATGAAGGAGAAAAAAAAAATCACATTTGGACTTAATCTGAAAATGGTTTCTTTAAGACTGGGGACTGGAACTAATAAAGTACCAGGAACTGAAAATAGATCCTCCAGTCCTAATGATAGTCCCTATGAGCATGGATTTCCTAAACATAATTCCAAGGACCTGGACTGCAGAAAAAAAGTTTATGTCAGGGATAAATGCTCATTTCAATTTCATTTGGATTTTAAAAGTTTTAGATGGTAAAAACACAGCTTATTTTACCTCAATATGTGCAGCTTTGTGTATGAGAAAGGCAGTGTAGGCGGGGCTGGAGTGAATGCGTAACAACACTACATCAATAAAATGGCTTGTTGGTGCACTTAATAATGTCGCTTTAAAAAATTCATGCCCTGAATTTGAATTAATTAAATTTTTACACCAACATTTATTATTAAAGCTGCTTCCTTTAAATATTTCACACGTTAATCTTATTACAGGGATAGATTGTTGAGACTTCCTTAGCCACAAAACACATTTCCCCTTCACTGGTGTTTACCCATGGAAAATGTCTCGTGCTCAGATCTGATGAGGAGATTGGATATGCACGCCGCACACATTAAAAATGACATTTTTGCAAGCGCTCATTTGCCTGCTTTATTAAGTCTGCATAAACACGCGCCGATGGAATTTCAAGTCAGCCGTAGCGTTAAATAATGAAAAAGATCACATCGTTGACCTTCAGGAGTTGCTATAGAAATGCCTGCTGGATTTGGTTTGAATTGGACCAAATATGTCTGAGTGGAATTTCTTACATTCAATTTTAAAATGTTTGTTTTCCTTTTTTACGTTCGGTCTTACTTTAGTAACGAAAGCTGCAGTACAGATTCTCTTGCAGACAGTTGCACATGTAATTTTAATGATTCTCTTGTTATTGTTCCACGGTGCCAGTGACTTGACCCAGATTATAATTTAATTCATAGCCTATTAATTCTTATGTTTAATTTACTTAGACTGAACAGGGTTTAAATCTTCTTCACAGTTTGTCCTTGGGTCCAGACAATGATCTAGCTTCACGCCAGCTCTGTTTTTTATGATCATAGAATAGTGCTTATAATTGAACTGGTTGACCTTTGACAATCCACTGTTTATGTACTTTCAAATCAGGAACAGTCACTCACGGCAACAACTGTTTATCGTGCACATAATATCACCAACAGTTTCTATCAGACACTGCATGTATCCCTGCTGACTTTGACGTAACACAAGTTCAGAACATTTCACCACATAAGGCAATTTTGCACACAACAGTACCAAGTCCCTGTCCCCAGTCCTCGCTCACGTTCACACAGCAGAAATGGATAAATTGGGTCGAACTGGCTTTATATTTAATTGAGTGGAATAAGGGAAACAAAAGTCTTGCTTTTTTTCCCCGTCTTCCTACTTTTTTAGAGCGCTGTAAACCAGCACATAAAACCATGATTCACAGAAAGCTAAAGCAAACAATGAAATCAGCGATAAAACACTATTCCTCACAGTTATTCTGAGCTTTTCTTACACTCACTGACTAGGAATTGTATTTTTGGAGCAACTGTGCCCGGATAATAATTTCTCCTAGTTTTATTGTATGTTTTTATTGTTTAAGGATCCCAAGGCTTTTATATTGACTATGGCAATCGTTCAGACCAGTTGACAGTAATGCAGTTACAGAGAAATAAAGTTTCCCAAAGCTGTTTGTTGTTTTATCTTTTTCATAATTAACATACACATTATAGTAAAAAAGTATTTTCCTTCTCACAAATGGCTGCTTCACTTGATTCTCCCCTAATGTCAGTTATAATCTCCTGAACTGTAACTGTCTGGAGTTCAACAAGGCTCTATTTACAGCCCGCTGCTTTTCCCCCTTTAATTCCCCTCCGCCTGCTACCGTTTCACTTCACCCTCATGTCTCTCTGTCTCGCTCGGCCCCAATCCTCCAGCTATTTGTATGTATCTCTGGGGTGTTTCCGCTCATTTCCCGACGACACGGTATCTTTGTTTATCCTCTCCGGAGGGTCAGATCACCTGCGCTTGTGCACACAGGTCGGGCCAGCGGGGCGCTGTCAGAGGCTCTCAGCGTTCCATAATGAACTCAGGGCGCGTGAGTGACAGTTGTGTTCCAGGCCCGGAGTACACATGCGGAGGAGCTGACTGATTGGATACATGCCTAATGAAGCAAAACACACACAAGTCCACAGCTGTGAGGCCGGGAGGGGAGAAGGTGATGTAAATGTTTGTGGGAGAACGGCGGCAATAAAGGCAAATGCAACAAGGTAAGACGTTTTACAATTTGCCATTTTCAGATGGAGGGCAGGGGCTTATTTGACTCTGTGGTGCATTTACCGCGTTTGAAAGAAGAATACAAACATATGATCCACAAATGTTGAACCTTATTATTTGTCAGGATTGGCTCCACAAACTTGCCATGTTAATCTTAAAGCTTAAAGTCCTTTCAACTAACAACAATCACGTCTTTGGTGTTGAGTAATGTCACCACTTTCTGAAGCTACTGAGAAAAAAAATCATTTCAGTTTTGGTTTATTTGTGCTGATAGAGAAGATGTAGGACTAATTCTGTTCGATGTGGATAGACTTAGTGATTACAGAACTGTAAAACAGCTCAACAAATGTGAAATCCGACAGTTAAACAGCGAATTCAACCATAGAATTCTGACCTGTCTCAGCTCCATTTTAACACAACCAATTCTAGACAACCTATTAGTATTTAAAGAAGAAATGCCATGCTTTTTATGGGTATTTGGTATTAAGCTAACATATGGAGAACTGATAGGGCACGCCTCTAGGGGACTTTCGTTTACATTTTTATTGACGTAAAATGGCTACTCGACATTTTTGAATGCTACTTGTATAATGCACAATATTTCTTTTTTTTAAATAACACAAAGTAAGAACAAAGCAGTGTGCGGAGATGGGGGGTGGGTGAGAACAGGCATCTTCTGAGAGCTCAAGTGTCAAATGCAGGCAACACAGGCTTACTCCGACATGCCTGAATCAATGGAAATACACCTTTGAGAGAACACTGTTAAAAGACCGTTTACATAATATGTCCTCTTTCACTTTATTGAGCTTTATTAAGCGCTTTTTAACATTCGCAAACCTGGAAGTTGCTGGGGCACTGTTGATGGGCTAGTTGTTGTATGAGAAATGAGTTTGGACCACGAATACAAACTAGATCTCTTTTAACTGGTGGAAAATAGTAAAAAAAAAATAATAATAATAATAAATAATCAGACTTCTCTTACGTTTGTCCTTATAGCCACTAATCAACCGCATACCAAAGTACAGAATATACATCCCATTCACACATTAGTATGCAGTGAGCATGGTTCAGTGCAGTACATATAACATGCTATTTGAGCCCCTGCCAAGTAGAGAGATACTACTTTTGACATGTTTTAGTTATTCAGGCCGTGCCAAGGAACATAGAATGTACATTTTAAAAGACCGTCTCCAAGTACAGGGTCAAAACTCAGCCATATATTTAGTTTAGCCCCGTCTTCCATGTTTTAAATGCAATCGCTTTGACCACAGAGGACCGTCCTTGGGAAAGCGTCAGTCTTTTTCTTCATCAAAACAAGCGTATCAGCTGCGGACCCAAGGGAATCCAGGGCAATATCACAGAAAACAGTCAACATCTCACAACGCACCTGTCCTTCTCCAATATTTTTATTTGTTTATTTTTCATTTTTCTTCCTTATTGGCGATCCCACAAACCTCAGGTGTGAAAAGCGCCGTCCACTTAGTTTGTCTCGTCAGTGTCACTGCTGTGAAGTCATATTTCCCACTAATTTTCTTGCATTTTCATTTTTATTTCTGTTTACTTGTTTAGCGAGCTCGCACGGCAGACCAATGTCATTATTTCCATCGCGTAAGAAAGAAATCAACTTTTTTTTTTCTTTTCCGCCAAGAACTCTGAAATCTCTCTTACTCTTTCAATTATTAGAGACTAGAAAAGATCCGATGCCGAGGTGACAACACTGACAAAGCTAGTGTAACATCTATCAGCCTGGAAATAATTTGGTGTCAGTCAATTTTATTTGTTGCATATCGTTGATAGCAGTGGCGGAGGTTGATTTGCGCTGACGGATTTTTGGAAAGAAAACATGACTCGAGGAAATGAGAAAAAGGTGTGATTTTTGCAATGTCCCGTTGCCTTTATTTGGTCCTTCAAGTTAATTGGACCGGTCCAGACAAACCAACCAATCAGAGCAGGGAATGGTGATGTTTAATGAAGTGTACGCTCAGTTTTCCTATAACCCATTCCTATGTTGATCATTATCTGTAAATAAACTCCACGCATATATCCAAGGTTACGGTACGCTGTTGTTTTTGACTAACAACGATACATTTTTCATGCATCTTACTTATCTGATAACAATTTTCACACAGCGCAATGGAGTAAAATGCATCTATTGATTACAATGTATGTCTCTGGATCTGCTGAGATGAGATCGTAATGTCTGTGGGCGCGGGCGAGGGGGGGGGGGGGAGAAGCCATTTCAATTCTGCCTATTAGATTTATTTAATGTTCATTTCATTTCAATCCCGCGCAATTATCCATGTACTTGAAAGAATCCGAAAGGTTTGCTAACACAGTCGGAAGGTGGGCAGAGACACAAGATCAGATATCTGCCCCTTTGCTGAACAAGAAACAACAAAAATCGATGGTCTGGAACGACTTTTGGTTCAGACAGCTGGTTTTACAATAACACACATCATTCATCTGTAATTCAATACCTAACATTTCTTTTTTATCATTATTAATTATGAAATGTATATGATTTGATGGCTTAACAAGGCCATTATTGTACAAAATTCATTGACAGGCAATTACATCAAAATAAAAAATATTAGAAATATAAAACTTAAATAAAACTTTTTTCTCTTATTGCATGCGGGAGGCCTGGGGTGAAAGGGGGGCTGGGGGTGAAAGTGTGTAATTAAACCAAAAACCACAGCCACTGGGAGTCGTCGGCACCAGGAGCAGAGAGTCAGCTGCAGCCACAGGACACAGGGCCCAGAGGGGGAGGAGCTGAGGCAGACGCCAGCCCTCCACCAGGGGCCCACGAGTCAGGCCCCAGTAGCCACAGCCGACCGCCGCTCCTGAGGAAACACTGGAGGTCCTAAAAGTGATAAAAGGATTAAAATAAGTAAAAACGAACAATATGAATGAGGCTGTAGCACCAATACAATTTGTGGTGAAATAATACTAGAATGTAAATAACTATAAAATGATCAAAAACAATGGCAAAATTAAAACATGGACGATATGCATACTTGTTTCTTTTGGGCATTTTTCAATGTCTTTATTTTCTAATATCTGACCATGAAATTCTCTCCCAGCTTTCCTCTCTCTTCCATATTTCATCTAAAATGGTAACCTCTCAAACCTTGACATTTACTGTTCTGTTTTCACCCAGCCGCACACAAAAGCTCTTTAGAATGTTTAAAAACGTCTTTATACCCAACTGTCTTGTGCCTTTCTGACTTCTGACTTGTCAAACTAAACTCCTTCTTTTTTCTCTCTTCGCAAGCGACAACAATGCTCTCCACGTTCTCCCCTCCTCTTCCCTCCCACACGCACACTTGCTTTTGTCTTCTTCTGAAGCAAAATATTACCTCGGGCCTTACCTTTCAAATAGTGAGGAAAATACTCCCAACCTTGATAGAAGCTCTAAATATTTGGCCCCTTGTAAATATTAGGCTTTGTGTGTGAGACAGAGATGTTGAAGGCAGACGATGCGGCGCCGGAGGGCATACATGCAAACCTTGAGTAGAGCTGTCTTTTTTTTTTTTTTTACCAGCGATGAAAGCTCGTGGATTTCAATGGTGCAGTTTGGATTCTGGAAATGAAACAGATTTACCGTACTGTAACAGACAAATTAAGACTAATGGAGACATATTTTTACATTATAGTATCCACAACCTGACACGTGACGAGAGCTGTAAATACATTTTAATAGTAGTCACTTTCTCTTTGCTGTTATACTTATTTCATTACGTAGTAGAGACAGACGACAAGGACAATATTTAAAATGGTTTGTTTTCTCCTTATCATGCTTTAGAAACATTGACCTGGGAAGATCAAGTTAAGTCAGTCATGCGAAGAACATGCAATAAGCAAAGTAAAACGGGCCTGTCGGAGCATTGTGTCATGAATTATATCAATGCATTGCTTGGAATTAGACGTCAAGATTTAGGATTAACTTCATTGTTCCATTAGTAGGAAATCTGTCTTGGGCATGGGCTTTCAAATTAAAACAATCTGCATTGAAGGGCTGCAGAAGGGGCCTTATTGTGAAAAGGTTTAACACTGACAATGCTCTAAAAACAAATGAAAAAATTCAGTCCGGAGCGACACTGGGTTCAGCTGATGTTAAAGGCCTAAAGTACTAAATGACATTTTTTGTTGGAGAAGCCCCAGAGCCCCTTCACCATTTAGTGGCCTGTTGTTTTGTGACACATTCGCCCTGTGTGGTGACGGGCCCCGGTTTCAGAGTCCGACTGTGAGCTGCTTTTCTCCTCAGATAGGTATGTTTAACGCCAGTATGTGAAACATTTAGGCCAAAAAATAATATCTGGCGTATATTTGGCGTATCATATCAGTATCTGCTCTGGATTTTCAAGCCTTAAAATATTGTCTGGGTTATGGGATGGTAGAGATGTTTTTTCTTTGATCAAGTACAAATTTTGATTCATTTGTTTTAGCAGTCCTGTCATATGAAGTCAGAAATCAGTTTCAGCCCATGGAGACATTTGCCATGACGTTGATCCATGACATATGTAGAGGACAATGTGTGAATTTGCCTCACGTTGATGCCTGGACAACTCGGCCTCTTTGCAGTCTTAACCTAAAAAAGACATTGGAAGATGCTTTTTCAATGTTCAGCAGTTTATCATTGCAATCCACTTCCTACTCCTACGAACTCTGCATGCTATTCTCACGTTGCCAGGTCATCAATGAAGAAATGCACATGTAATTTAAAGGTGAGAATGAAACACGTCGGGCTTGTGCGTATGGTATTCATACAGACATGAGCTGCAGAGGCACATGTCAGCTCTCTGTGCCAGACAGAAGAACCATGTATTTTCTGAACCATGAACCATTTCTAATACAACCTGATCAGTTCTCTTGACAAAAAAAAAATAAGCACATCATTTGACTTATGGCCCTGCTGACCTAAGACCTCAGTGATACGAAGGAATAGTTTCATATTCAATGATGGGTTTATATAAATGGTGACAGTACAAGTCTGGCAGTTATTGATTGGGTCAAAGCAGTTACAATAGCATGTAATTTATTGATGGCCAGGGGGACATTGGCACTTAAAAAGGACCAGCCTTTCAACACACCGCACTCAAGTCATTCACTTACTCTCCACACGCTCCGGTGTTGAGATACCTCTGGATCACAGTTCTCCTGTGGTAGACTGATAAAAACAAGGTAGACAATGCTGCCACTCCCATTATGCACATAACGCCAAGTGCCCAGTGCATCGAGCTCTCCGACGGCCACCAGCCGCAGCAGTCTGTGCGCAGCAGCTGAGTTGTTTGTTTTACAATAAAATGGAGAGCATACAATAGGCCTACTTTGACTTTCGTTCTTTTTTATTCTACGATCCACAAGGAGAAAAATAATTTTAGCTTGATGAAAATTGGACGCCTGTTAATTTGGAAATAGTGAAAAAGAGCAAATGATACAAGACTTGCCATGCATCTGTGGAGCCAAACTGTGACACCGGAAACTCGCCGTGCGCAAAGCCACTGCGTTTTCTAGAGCCTCTGTCGTGCAGAAGAGCAGGGAAAAGGGCTGCGTGTGGTCGCTAGAGCAGGGACATCTAGGGAAATCACAATAAGATGAACAATGAGTTGCTAATAAATTGAAATTATATTATTTTGGTTTGTGATTCATGGGTTTAGGGCACCACTGAGCATTTCTGCTTAGGGCACACAAATGGCTGCCTGTGCACCATCAGCCCTTACAACCAACAACCGCTCGCACATCATATCCAGCAAAAAGGGAAGTGTCTTGCCCAAGCACACTACTACAACCTGTATTTGTTGGAGTTGGGATCGACCATCTGGTTTGCAAACGCTCTAATAACCATTACTTGCTTTCATATGCTGCAAACTAATAAATTACATTTCCAAACTTGAAGTAACTAATGCCTGAAAATCAGTAGCACACAGTGTCTCATCCCTGTAAAAACTCCACCTAAATGTATTTGGGGAACGTGCCTGGAGATGAAAACAGCCCGCTGTGGTGTGTTTTTAAACCCCACTAACCCTTCCTAATTAAAAGTTGGCTTCCTGCTAAGACGGAGGAAACAACATGTAACGTGCCTCGTACAATTTGTAGTGTGATTAGAACTGGATTAATGCCTAATTACATCTTAATGTGACCGAGGATCACGTCGGCACCAATCATAAAAACCTAATTGTTTTTTTGTGAAGGTAATGAATGCATTTCAGTGGCCTCTGCTGCTGTGTTAGCGTCATGATCAACTGTTCTGATGTCAAGGTGGGTCGATCGCAAGTGCAGCAAGCTTGTGGCAAGGATTCAGTTTTTGTAATGGGAAATTTGCATTTATTACAAGTTGTTGAAAAATAAGACAAACTGAGCTGAATTGTTTTGTCTACTTAACTTTTTTACTCTCCGCATTTTTGCTCTCGTCCAAACAGGAAAGAAGAGACAATGAATCAATTAAAATGAAATCGGGAGTTCTGTAAAAGGTTGATTTCACGAAAAAAGATAATAAATCGTCAGATTCTGTTTTGTTTTCGTGAGTTTCAGGAAAATGATTTGAATGCTAAGATCCTACATTGTGGATATCCTTAAGTTATCAAGAACTAGCGTCAACTGTATGGCCCAATATTATATTACTATGACAACACATAACTTTGTGGGGGTTTTTTACTTCTTGAACCAAACTGGTGTACCTTGTCTAAACCAGCAGCTCTGGTAATGATCTCTATTTCAAGTGTAGAAGTGCCGAGGCTTGAACTGGAAACTATCTTGATTTCTGCTCATTATCACTTCTAGTTCAAGCTCCACTCACATTACTGTTTACTTTGCACATTTACTTTGTCAACTTTCAAACCAAGCCATTCCTTTTTATTGTCAGCGTGGCCTGGTGTACCACCCATTTACATCGTGTTTCTATGCAGTCACCGCTGCAATCCTTGACATTAATTGTCCGTTATCTCGGCACCAACCTTTTTTCAACCGTAGATAATTAAGAAGATGGCGACGCCGGATGTATATTGCTTTATCTGCACTAAATTCAGCGTAATGGCGTGGTGAGTCAGTTCCTTTAATTAGTCCTGCATTTTCTCCCTCGCCTCTCTCCACTCCTACCTCGCGCGCACTAATGTCGGCGAGAACATTTTTCTCGCATTTGAGCGGGTAAATAATGAAAGTGGAGTGACAGCTTGGGGTGTGCTAGTCACAACTTTTTGAAACAGCGGGAAGGGCGGCAATTAACAAGATCTGACAAGGCACAGGCGCACACAAACACGCACTTAGCTTCACCTGTACGTTTTCTTGAACAAGTGATGAATATGCAGTAGCGAGTCCGTATTTACCGTAGTCGGATGATGTGCGTTCTCAATAATACTTGCTGTGTTTTTGATTCGCGAGGTTGAACTTAGCGAGAGGTTGGAAGAGCGGGTCCATCCGTTAGAAGTAAAGGAGGTGGACCGTGGTTTTAATTTGCAAAAGGCTGTAATTGCTGGGGTAAATTCGCCAGAGATAATGAATTGTTTTGCGAGTGAAAGTTCTCATCAAGGAGGTGAGCCATTAGAGATTTAGGTAAACAAAGTCTTATCAGTTACGGGTTAGCGTCTGATAACGACTGATGAGGAAAGTTTGATGTTCAGAACAGAACAAAAATGCACAGAGTAAAGTTGAGTGCGAGTATCATATCAAGGCGGTTGGATTTTGCAAGACTCATCACAATTTCAAGGATGCGGAAAGTTTCACCTCTACTGACTGAATAATAGGATTCATAATTTACAGTATGAGCAAATGTGCATCTGGTTGGTAGCTTTCAACTGAAAACAACTGTCCCACTGGTTATTGGAAGGTCAGATTCTCCTTTTTTTCTTTAAGTATTTATTTTATTTTCGTGCTGGAATGTTTTTAGCCTTCCAGAAAGCGCTCAAGGAGAATGTCTAAGAAAAATGGCTGATTGGTTTTAAAATAAGCTTCCGTTAGTTCTTGCTATCCTTCGGTGAAATCGTCATTAAGTTTGTATTAAAGGGGCTGTTTGCGTTTTCATCATGAAATAAACTTGAATCTATTTTTTGCCCTAGTACAAATGTATTGTTAAAGCGTATTTTCTGATGACATTTTTATTTCAGTTTGCTGTCTGCATCTAAGTATAGAGTGTTTTGTTTCCCTGCGAAGCAGGAAGTGCTCTGTTAGCATGCTAATGTTTGTTAGCTTTACCGTGACAGCAAAACTCGCTCTGGCTTCTGCTGTATAAAACACTTACAATCTCATTGCGGTGAAACATTTGGATGCTCAGAATGCATTAGGGAAACGAGTGATGCATACTGCTGCTGCAAAGTGTTTAAAATGAACACATTTTCCCCAACACCACCCCCTATTGGTCAGGCTCTGTTATGCTCTGAGTCAGTGAAAGCTGGATTTAACCAACTACAGTAATTGTGACCTCTCAGTGAACTCTCAGAAGCAGTAGATGGCTTTAGTTACTTCTTAATAAGTTTGTAAAGGCACTGACTGCTTGAATCGTGATTGAATCGAAATTGTGATCTTGACTCGAGAAAATTGTGATGGATTTTATTGTTGCTGTGACGCCCACCCCTACTTCTCAACTGTCCCTATTGTGTGTACCATGGGGGTATGATTGTGAAAGTAAACTAAACTAAAATCATGTCAAAATGCCATAATTATTGTCTGCATCTGACTATGAAGAACCCAATTTTGGCTTTGTCAGAATCGATGCATTTTACTGTAGCACATTTTCATTCATAATCTTGCTTCCTATTTTCTTTTTCCTTAGATGTGTAAAGCCTGCCTAACTTGTCTGAGACCTCCCACATTCATTATTCATAAAGGACTTGGCATAATGTAGCAAAGGATTGTGGGTGAGACAGTTGTTTAACACATGCAAATTTGAACGGGCTGCTGTAGAAAAAAGGACTGGTGGTTCTGCTCCAAGGCCCAGCCATGATGAGCAATTATCACATAGACTATAATACGGGCTTTTCTCTTTATCCCCCTGTGCATATTCATTCTGACAGGACAGAGTAGCGTATAGTGTGTAGTCGTTTACTGTACATAAACAATGCCCTTTTAGCTCCTATATAATTCATTATTTTGTCCACCAGTGATGCAAAGGAATTCAACCAGACTGAATTTCCTATTTGATTTCCACCTATACGACACTAAAGGCAAACCACTTTTTTTTTTATCTTCAACATATACACGTTCAAATGGAAACAACAAAACTATTACTGTATATATATACTATACTATTATACTATTTACATTCATATTTATTTCGGATATAGTAACTTCGAAGGCTGAAAAATCCATTTTTCTCCGCAAAATCCATTTTTCTCCGCAAAATCCATTTTTCTCCCATAGTCCTTAAAGTAGCACCTAATATGGAACTCGGCTCCACATTAGCAGCTAAAACTGCTAGCCACTTCGTCCACTTCTATATACAGTTTATGGTTTTTACACATAAAATGCCTTATTTCTATAAAGCAACATTACATCCTCCCTGCTCTGCTCCAGGACAAGCTCTCCCAGCTCAACGTGCCTGACTCCACCTGCAGGTGGATCACTGACTTCCTGACGGATCGGAGGCAGTGCGTGCGGCTGGGGAAGAATTCTCAGACACTCGGACTATAGCACAGAGCTCCTCTGGGCTGTGTACTTTCTCCTCTGCTCTTCTCCCTGTACACAAACTGCTGCACCTCCAGCCACGACTCCGTAAAAGTTTGCGGACGACACCACCCTCATCGGGCTCATTCGGATGGGGATGAGTCTGTCTACAGGAGGGAGGTGGATCGGCTGTGTGCCTGGTGCAGCGGTAACAACCTGGAGTTCAACGCCCAGAAGACAGTGGAGATGGTCGTGGACTTCAGGAAAGTCACAGCCCCCCAGCCCCTCCCTCACCATGACAGACTCCCCCATCACCACCTGTGACTCCTTCCGCTTCCTCGGCACCACCATCACCCAGGACCTCAAGTGGGAGCCCACTGTCATCACCCTCATCAAGAAGGCCCAGCAGAAGATGTACTTTCTGCGGCAGCTGAGGAAGGCCAAGCTGCCAGCGCAGATGATGGTGCAGTTCTACACGGCCATCATTGAGTCCATCCTCACCTCCTCCATCACCGTGTGGTACGCTGGAGCCACAGCCAGGGACAAACAGAGACTACAGCGCATTGTACGTTCTACTGAGAAGGTGATCGGCGCAGACTTCCATCTCTGCAGGACCTGTACGTCTCCAGGGCTCTGGGACGAGCAGGTCGGATCACAGCTGACCCTTCTCACCCTGGACATGGACTATTTGAGCCACTCCCCTCAAGCAGGGGGCTACGGTCCATCTGGACCAGAACTTCCCGCCACAAGAATAGTTTCTTTCCCTCCGCCGTTGGACTCATGAACACTTCTAAACACCTGTCACTTTAACTACACTATTCATCACTCACTGCACTGTCACTCTGTAAATGTAACTGTAATTCTTGTGTACATAGTAAGCCTATTTTTCATTTTATACTATAGTAATTTTAACAGTTTCCCTAATGCATGCCCTTTTGATTTCATATATGTTGTTTTTATTTTTGCTCAGTGTTTTATGTTGCACCTTAACGCCAAAACAAGTTCCTTTGTTTGTGAATATTGTTCACTGACAATGGCAAAAAACCTTTTCTGCTTCTGATTCTGACGATGAAACATTTGTAATACATATTTTCTTTTATGTCAGTTGCTAGAAGAATTTTCAAAGTGATTTCTCTAAATTGAACATTTCTCCCTATTCACCTACAGTGTCTCGCCTTTGAGTATGTTTTCACCTGTGCTTCTTCTGTGCCATCATCATCGCAGCAGAACCCTCCTCCACCCCAACCTCTCCATTTTCTCCCCTACACCATCTTTCCCTTACAAATCAATCAGACTCCTCCTTCACTATAACACTATATCAAGTTATATTCTGTTTTCTGGAATTCGCATCGTTGCAAAGTCTGGTCTGGTCTGCCACTTACAAAAAAAAACATATCTGCAACTCATAAACTTCATGAGCGATGTCAGTTCCCAGAAAGTCTCATAAACAACACCATTTGTTACCCGGATAATTAGTCAGTAGATTAAAAGTTAATTTTGTGCCCAGGTATTTAAATGAATCACTGCTGGCGTTGTACTATATGGAGACGTTGGTAAAAAATGAAAGAGCCTTCTAGTGACACAATGCTCCGACATGGCAGAGAAGTACACTGAGTGATGGAGAGATGGCGGCAGGGCCAGAGGGACCGCAGACACACGGAGGAGGAGTATATGAAGACTGTGAAATGGATCGGTGACAAAACGCAGCGGCTCCGAGCTAAGATTAGGATTCCATCTGTCTTCAATGAAATATTCAAATAGACGTTGGTGCGAGACCGAGCGTTTTCTGTACAAGATGGATGTGCACCATGTACGTATGGAACAATGGTGGAAGCGACGGCGCGTTTCAAAAAGGTGCAAGAAGCCTTGGATATTGGGTTAACGCGGAGTGCGCGGTGGAGCCGATGGGACAAAGCATTAGCGTGTGTTCCAGAGGAGTTAGATTTGGAAATGATTGAAGCGGGGCACAGCTAGCTACAAAGAAACATTCGCGCGCGCAACCATTTACTAGTCACTATTTTTATTCTCTTCATCAAGTTCAAATTTAGACCGTCTGACAGGCTGTTGGGAACGTCAGAAAACGACTTGTTAGCAAAGAAATCCGCCATTTTTGCAGCAGCAGAGCAAAACGTCCGTGGAGATACATAAGCAAAAACCGAAACTGAACAAAAGAATTAATGCTTACTGAACTTTGCTTGTGTAGAATTCATTGCAGGCTGTTGTTTCGGGATGGTCTGATATGGATTTTATTCTTTAGCTCAGACGTTATTTGCCGTTGTCGATATCAAATTAAAAAAGAAAAAAATGTCACAATGTCTGGGATGTAAAGTAATTTAATGTATTTTTGATAATGACATAAACATACAGACATCTCTTTCTTTATTGCTCTTCTATTACGGTTTAACTCACTATTCTGTTTAAAAAGACAATTCTAATGCACTGAAGATGACAATGCTTAGTTTTTTCCATTTTAAATTCTTTATGTACCAAGTTTAAATTATTCATGTACATACATTACAAGGAATCTATAAAATGAACCTTGATCAGTTTCTCAAAATAAAAATAAATCAATAACTGCGATATAAGAGGAACATTTCCCCAATATCATAATAGCGCTGGCATATTTCAAATGTTTAAAGGGTTGCACACCTTCACTTAATAAAAAAGATACCATTACAGAGATGCTCACATAGCTTTTTTATTTGTCTACAACAAGTAAACATGAACGCCTTCCTCAGACACTTATAAAGTTTTCTACCAGATGGACTGAAGGCCCAATTAATTGTGGTGAAGACGTTCCACGGGTGGGATGTGGGAATTCTATTTATTTATTCCATTTTGTCCACCATCTGATAAAAGGGAATTCTCAAGCTGCTTGATATGTTGTACTTAAAAATAAAACCGTAACCCACTTATTTCCAGTCAAGTCACTAATTCTGGGAAGCATCAGGGTCAGTTTTTTTTTTTTAAATTACCCTAGAATAATATGAACCATTAATATGACTTGGACTATTTTACTTTATTACAAGTCATTTGTGAATTTACCCTCAGCTTTTAAAAAAGAATTGTCAAAACCCAACAAAAGCTCAAACTAGTGTCAATCAGGCCATCCCTCCAGGAACCAGCTTTACTCTGATTTATATTTAACAAAGAAAATCTAGGCGGAATTTAAAATCTGACTTTCCTCTGTGCAGAGCTTGTTCTTACTTATAATTCAAGTAAATTAGACATTGGAATACAAAACTACAGAGTCTCAGCTTTACAAAGTGTCCAACCATTTCTTTGTTCTCCAGAGAGTTCAGGAACAGCTTCAGTTTGAATTGGGGCTCGTTTTAGTCGTTTAGCCGTTTCTTGAAAAAGAGTCCCCCTGCACAAGGGGCAAGAGTTGGGTCAAGTATTGCGTGGTCGTTTGTTTTTTTCTTGTAGCGACATACAATTATTCGCATTAGCCCAAAAAACATTTCAGACTGATATCAAATGATTAAAAATGGTAAAAAACATTCTAAATAATTGTTATAATTGTCTTTGTTTAGGGGACGTGGAACCATCAACCTTCAGCCTTAGACAAAGCACAACGCTCGCAAAAGGAAATATCATAATTCTTATTTACATGCTGAATTATACAGTATGCATAGTTATGCTAATGTGCACGATATTTAACAAGCACAGAGACCAAAAACAAAATTTTTTCATAAAAGCTCTGCTGATTTTCAGTTCAACTTCACATCTACTTATCCCTGCAGCCTTGATGAATCAAATTAGCTTTAAAAGGTTTTCCGCACACTTCTTATTCACACTTCTTGGATCGTCCCTCGTATATTACATTATTTGATAGACTGATTCAAACGTAACTTTTTAAAATGCTGAGCAGCTCCTGTGGATGAGCCTTCTGGACTCGCGGCCAAAAAACTATTAGAGCTCCCATTAATCATCTCCACTGCAGAAAGCATAATTTCAGAGTGTGAGCAAGAGGAGCAAATCACAGAAAGACTAACCACGGCTTTTTCAAATACGGCACTAAATCACTTAAATAAGGATTCTGCACATAACACTGAGCCTATTAGAATTTTAGCATCAGTTAGTCAAGGTTAAAGCGTGACACCCAAAGCAAGCATTTGGAGTGATGCAAAAAGGTCACGAAAGCTAAACGGAGCTGTGCGTGCTAATACTAGCTAGACGGCAGAGGCAGACAGGGACTCAACTGTGTACAAGGTAAATAGTGCCAGTGCATGGTACATGAAACGGAAATACATTCTCTAAGCAAATGCAATATATCTTTTATTTACACTTTCTGCTCTAAGGTAAAGCTAAAGTACTGTATCTGCCACTATAGCAACAATGAATCAACAATGAAACTGTATGGGTCAATGAAGCCGCTGTGAATGGATCTGAAACCTGTGCAAACACGAGGCGAACAGGCCATGGAGAGATTGAAAGCAGGGCCTTCTAGCTGTGAGGCCAGAGTCATGACCACTGTAACCACGAGGAGTATTGTCACTGAAGGACAAGATGTAGGATCCAAGTGGCAGCAATGAAGCTCGGAGTAGAGTCGCTGCTCCTCTACATAGCGTTTTGGACACGTTTCTGGCAAGGTGGGCCGGTTGAAGACCTTGGAAAGGCTGGAGGGAGTATTTTTCGGGTTGTCTGGTAGCTCCTTAAGCAATTGTCAAAGGGCATGATTATTTGTTTGATGTTTCGAAGATAACAACAGTTTGACATTGTTTGTGTTGCTATTGGCCTTTCAATGTTTTTGAGTACTTTTATTAACATAATAATGAATTATAATATAGAAATAAAATCGGTAACAAAATATAACTCACTACGCCAAGAATAAGGAGTAAACGAGTAAAGAATCGGGTTGGGTTTAATGCTAGTGAGTAAAAGTGTGTTTTTAAAAATACTTGAAAAGCATCAACTGACGAGGAAGTCTTTGCGTGGGGAGGAAGAGCATTCAAAGTGTGGGGCTGACCACAGAAAAGACATGGTCGACGCAACTTTTTAGTGTAGTTTTTGGGACCATCAGTTGGTTGGAAGTGGCCATCAGACCTCAGCGAGCGCACGAACAAGAAGGTCTGAGGATAACATTTACAAATCAACTCTAAAATGAATGGGGAACCAATGCAGTGATGTCATGTGTCAGTTAAACGTTGTTTCTGAGTACTTTTGTGTTGGCATTTTATGTTTTGGGACTGTAATTAAAGCAAAGAGAAAAACTACATAATGATGTGCGCTTTATACTGAGATTTGGCACCACCTACTGGCAGCACTAGAAATTAACAATGAAAAAACCCAAAAGCAAGCTATTTAAAAGTAATATATGCAAATGCAAGCATGGGATTTGACGGCAGAAATACTTAAAACAAGTCTAGCGATTATTTATGGATAGAACTTCGCAAGACCTTTGACGTCACAATCTGGGAGAAATTGAAAACGGAGTGATATGTGAGGCGAACACCGGGTGTACACTGACTCCGGGTGTGGAACCGCAAGGCTTGGAAAATGCTTAAAAATCAATGTGCCCCGTTACACTGACCTCGGTGCATTGCGAGGGGCCTTTGTCGGACACCGCAGCGGGCTGGTTCGGTTTTCAGGTCATCAGACGAGTGTTCTCGCGCCAAACCGCATAAATCTGTGTGGCGTTTGTCAAAAAAGGACCGCGCCAGCACTGGAGTCGGCGTAGGGATTACGACGCATCAACGAAACAACAATACAACTCCATATGTTTCTGATGAAGGGACAACAATTAGAAAAGTGTTCAAAGATCAAATTTGGGTCGATTTAGCATCATAAGTATCTTTAAAAGCGTAATAACAAGACCTTGCATGTGAATTGGCCTATGGTTGTGGAAATGTGAAAGCAATGTAATGACTTTGCCATTGGAAAGTTGATCAAAGTCAGTGGGACAATTGTAGGCCTTTTTAAAAACGAGTGCTTCTCCCAAGTGCACTCATGAATGCCTGGTCCTCTATTAAGGTGCGCTGTGGACAGAGCCATTTGCATGCTTTAAAGTCGTTTCAGACTGACCTTCTACAAGAACGCAGAGTCCAAAACAAATAGGTCAAGCCGATTGTCACCACTAGTAACAATGACGGGTGGTATTAGGAGACGCAAAGTACCAGATCACCCTTAGTTCCAGGAAAGGGAGAGTGTGAATGTATCTGGGAGCTCCATTATAAGGCATTATAAGATGGGAAGCATGCAGGTATGTACATCCAAAAAGACGGAGAAAAATGTCATTACGTTATTTAGTCTCGGATTGGTTTTTTTGCATGGATAAGGCAATTATATCAAGTATATTATTGTCTTTCAAGTCTTGTCGTTTGCATGTGAGAATGGCATGACTGAGGAAAAGTCGAAGAGTGTAATTGGGTGAACAATTTTGAACTTGTGATTCAAAATTGTAATGTTTATTTACCACATCCATACTGTGTAATAAAATAACTGGGAAAAGTATCTCTATAATGTTTATATACTTTGTGGACAAAAACACATTATATCATTGTAAGATAAGTTGGTGAGTGCCTTTTGAGTTGTATTAGTATTCAGCAGGAATTCCAAACGGTTAAAATTCAGCCTCATCTGCTTCATTATGCAGAAAAAAATCAAATTAAATTGTTCCAGTGTATAGTAGCAATTAATTAAGAAGCATTTCAAAAGCCCTGCTTAATTTTGTGCATTTTGGTCAGTTACTTTTTGTTTTGTTTGTGCAAATGAGTCCCTCATTCCCTCTTGCAAAAAAGCAATTAAAGCCTTCTGCAGCAATGGATCAGGCATTGTTGAAATATGTCAAGGTGCAGCAATTATCATTTTGAGATGGACAAATTGGAAAAAATGTAATTAAGAGCTCGTAGTGAACAGATGCTGGACTTAAACTTTGGAATTTGCAAAATTAATAAAGGCTGGGGTGCGTCAACTTCTGTTTGAATCAAATCATCATATTTATAGTCACAAGTACAGAATTGTATTGAGTCCTGCGCAGCAACAAGTGAAGTATTGTAGAAATCTGGGGAAGTGCTTTGTTTTAAGGGCACCCTGGGGACACTAGATAGCCTATTATTTTCATTGAAATATCAAACTGAATTATAGGGAATATTTTCTTTTTCATTTGCCAGTTTGCAGGTTTGTATTAGATTTAAGGATTGAATCCAACTTTATCTTTAGAGCACGTCTACCAGCACAAAGTCTCCAAAGTGCTGAACAGAATACAAAAGCACAACTTTTAAAGAAAAAAGTTAAAATAAAATAAAATCGATTACAAAATATAACGCGCTATGCCAAGAATAAGGATTAAATGAGTACAAAATCGGGTCGGGTTTAATGCTCGTGAGTAAAAGCGTGTTTTAAAAAATACTTCAAAATCATCAACTGACGAGGAAGTCTTTACGTGGGGAGGAAGAGCGTTCAAAGTTTGAGGCTGACCACAGACAAAAGACATGGTCGACGCAACTTTTTAGTCTAGTTTTTGGGACCGTCAGTTGGAAGTGGCCCTCAGACCTCAGCGAGCGCAGGATTGTAAGGAACGAGAAGGTCTGAGAATGCTTTAAAAACGAATAAAAACGTTTTCAAATCAAATCTAAAATGAAAGGGGAACCAATTTGAGTCTTGATAAAAGCATAAGGAGATCGAAATTGGTTGGAGAGTCCACAAGTTCACATTCAAATCAACAGACATGCTTTCCGTAATGGACTCATTCAGGGTGAAGACAGTTCAAATCCTGCGAAAGACAAGAAGATATCCATATGCACAAACCGAACCCAAATTAGTGTCTTTCCTGGCTGTGAGTGGTGGACGCTTTGCCTTGTTGTGACATTGGGGTGCCGTGGTGTCATTTCCGGGGCTCTGGAGTGTAATCTCGTCCTGAAATAGCCCGGGCCCCCTATCACTCATTCGGCCCCATCAAGATAAAGCAGGTCTGGGGACAGTGCTCGGCAGCGGACAGGACATTTCATTACTGCATGTACCAACGGAGAGATAGAGAGGCCGAGGCAACTTTGTTTCTCTGAAGTTTTGTGTTCAAATTAGACAAGGCTGCGACAAACAAGAAAGGCGTTATTAGCATTTGACAAAAACAGGTAGAAACAACAAGAAGCAACACTGCGTAAGAAGTTTATCACTTTGCTCACGCGCCAGGAAAAGCAAAGCAGCTCTAATGTGAGATAAGAGCAAGCTTTGATCACACTGGTTCTACTAATGGTTTAGGAGTTATATTTGTGTACACAGTAAGCATAATATAGAAATGTTTAAAATGAGCAAAGGGTTTTATGAGGATTTACTAAACATGTGGATTAGGATGGATTAGAATAAATCTGTGTAATATATAAACAAATTGTTTCACATTTGTTAGTGCTCAACACATTTTGCAGTTCATGATTTTGCACAGGTTTTCAGTATTTATTATTTGCGCGATCCGATTATAGTTATTGTAAGCAACATTTAATTCCAATGTGCACAGATTGGGTGTCATCATTGCTTTTTTTGTGGCTTGAAAGCTATAAAAACAGGCTCCAAATGCATAAACTTGAATTGACGTAAACCGGCCGCTTGAGAACTCCTTATGATCCCATGATAAATATGCGGCCTGACAATTTAAACGCAGACAGAGGACAAACTAATTCTCTTGACAGACATTTCCACCGCATTTCCAGATGAATATGCTGCACAAAGGAAGCTAAAATTGGGTTGGAGTTAGGCGGACATACAATTATTTAAAATAGTTGGCCCAGTGAATCCCTGAGCACGGCTGATGATAAATCCGCATGTGCCATTGTTCCCCCCTCCCCCATTTTCTCCAGCCTCCTCCCACCCAGTTTGGTATTCCCACTTTTTCGTCTGCACACCATTAATATCGCCGTTGATACAAAGCAATGTGTTTGTGTTGAAGTTGTGGAGACTTTCTGCCCCCAAGAAAGATGCTAATGCAGGCTAACTTCAAGTGGAAGTGTCAGTGGAAAGATTCTTCTGACTTGTCTACTTTCTGAGGTCAACGCAAAAGTTGATCTGTCACTGTTATTGGTTTTGTTTTGCTTGGGTCCTAATCTAGTCCTGGTTAAATTCAGTGTTTACTTCCAGTTTAGTCCCAATGTTTATGTGAAGTCTGTGCAACTTTCACTTATTTTATTGTGTGAAATATCTTTGTACAAGTGACTAATGACTAATGACATTAGGTGCCAACATTATTTGAAAAATGTGTTTACAAGGGATTCTTTTGTTATTGATTGCACGGTTTTTGTTATCTTTATTACACAAAAGCTTTACATTATTTCAAAACCTCAACAACAATTTTACCTTTCTTTTTTTTTTGGTCATAATTGAAAAAGTAAGTCAGTCTGAAAGGAGAGCGCTGTATCTCTCCAACCTCCTCCTCCCCGCTTTCTTTTTCTCCCACTGTACTTCAATGCTTCAAAGGGTCCCACACAGGAACAGCAGGGGGACCAAGGCGGCACCAAGAGGAACCCCAACGCTACCACCTCCACCAGCTCAAAGGATGTTGATCACTTCTCTCTTATCTTCCGCGTGCCCAGACCACCCCTTGTGAATTAAAGGTGGAATAGTATTGGACTAGCTCATTTTTCACTGCCCAGAGATGTTCACTTGTTGGCTTTTTTTCCCGGCTCCTGCTCCACAGAGATAATCTGGGCCCGTTCAGGGGGGGGGCAGGGCAGTGGAATCCATCTTTCTCGGGGGCTGGACGGACCACTATAGTCCTTGGCTCGGCAGAGGTCATCCGCGCCCCGGCTAAACTCAAGCACACTGCAGTGTTATTACTTTGTCTCACACCTTAACTTCAATATATATATATGGCCAGGGCATCGCTGCAGAATCATGCAATCACAGGAGGGCAATAGTAGTGTAGAGAATAGAAAGCGTGAGACCACTTGTTCTGATATTCCAGCTTTGTATCTGAACATGTACCAAATTCATAAACATGATTAAAGCTACATTATGCAACTTTCTGGTGAGATGCCATGGCTTTTCCCGTGATGTTCCACTCTATGGTAATAAACATATCGATTGTGAATTTATCCTTTACAGGTTTGCATTGCCAAAACAACGTAAACTTTTAATTTGGCCCAGTGGTGTCACCTGCTTGTTCCCATGGAGTAAGCTGGGTTTAATGCCATACAGTGGAACATTCCAGGCAAAGCAATAAATATCAATGGAGCTGTGCAGGATTTTTCTCCTAGTACAGGTAAATGTCCTTCTCACTCTGCAGAGTAATGTCAAAGCTATTTGAGAAAGAATATGAGGCTAAGTATTTCATTAAAGTATTTCATTAGGGACGGGGTATCGCTATCAAAGTATCGATATCGAAGTACTCAGAAAACTTTCAATCAATACTAATTAGGATATGCAAAAGACTTGGCATTGTACGGTCCATATCTTCATTGTTTTGTGTCAGCAGATTGGACTGATCCATCTGTCTCAGGTGTTCACAGTCATTTTGAGCCTATTTGAAACTCTTTTTTTGTAAATATATTGATTGAAATGCCTTCAAACTTAAGGTTAAACCAATATCTAGTATCGGGATTGGTATCCAAAATTACTTGTGATTCCCACAAAGTACTTCTTATCATATTGATACCAAAAATGGTGGTATCGCCCACCACTAGATCTTTTAATGCTCGACAAGAGGGTTTCACAATATATACACTATAGCTATATGGCTGCTATCGCTCACTGTTACCATGCCAACTTCCGCTCCTGTTATATCTTTATGTTGTGTTTGTTTTTTTTGTTTTTTTTATCTAGATAACTTCAGGCAATATTTGACTATGTATTATGCTTCAAAATTAGCATTAGCATTTAGGCAAAAAGAGACCCTGTGTCCTCCCTGAGCACTGTTCAATGTATGAACGAACAGCTGTCTGACAGTGAAATGCTAGTTACACTTATTTTATTTTATTCAATAGGTTTGGCCAGGCTATTATGTTCATTTGTATGTCTTTTACTCTTTACATTCACATTAATTTAGCCTAATGTCTAATTCACACTACCCTTCCCATTCATTTGGGCATGTCACACTGACTTACACACAGCAAATAAAAAACAATTAGGGTGTGTTAGTTTCAGTGTAGTGCGTCTCCCTTCAGGCATACAGTATATTTAAGCAGTGACTTACCAGAACTGAAGAAGCTACTTGGATGTGTGGCGAAATGTACTTGTAAAAACATTTGTCCAGTTGACAGAATTTAAATTTATTTTACGATCAAACAGTATGCCGTTCTTGCTTTCAGATGTGGCATTGCCATTCCATACATTAAAGCAGAACTCAGTGACTCTGGCAGCTCCCCCCTGCAGCTCCCCCTGCAGCTCCCCTTGTGAATATGCATTGCCAGAAAAAAGTTGAAAATCAGCTCCAAAAAATAGTTTTTCTTTCTATATTATATTAAGACAGAAACATTTCACATTGCCAAACATAAAAAGCGCCAAGCTTCTCAGACCAGTTGTCTTTTGGGTCGACGTCGGCAAATGTTACAAGGCTGGTTTCCGCTTAGAAACAGCAGGGGGTGACGGCGGGCAAGGGCACTTCAAATGCCCCGGAAATACATATTTAACCATCACAGGGATTTACAAATGCGTTCAATACGGTGAAAATATTACTTAGCTCTGCTTTAATACAATTTTCCCAATACCACCTAAAACCCAAGCAAGGCAATTTACTTTTCAGCATTCCATCCAACCTCAGTGCCTCTCTTGACACCAGACCCTACCATTAATACTGTCACTTACTTCTCATGTTCTTTGGTCTTGACCTCTTTCTTCCATTTCTCTAAAGTCAGCGTCCCCCCCTCTTATCCACACATGCGCCTTATTTGTACTAGATCTCCCACCAAACCAACACTGGGCTCTCTGATATTGCTGCACAATGAGCTAAGTCTGGTCCTTGCGTTCTCCTCTGACAGCAAATAAAAAGTCAGACATCCTCCAATCCTGGATATCAGTGCCTATGAAGCAGTTAAAAAGTGCCTGGGATTGCGTGGGTGACTGGAACGACGAAGTAAATAAATAGCACCAAAAAGATCTTTTCTTTCAAAGATTTCTCCCCCCTCTTCTTCCGAAAGCGGCAACATAGTTTGCTTTGTGACAGGAGTTGAAAGATTTATGAAGCAGGGAAGTCGAGAAATTCTTTTATTTTTTTATTTTTTTGAGGAGTCTCATGTATTGAAAATAAATCTCGGCTACTATAACAGGTAGACTTTGTATGGCAGATTAAGCTCCATGCTTGGTCGCAGACGAAAGCCTAGCACTCGCTAATTGGACAGCGATGGCGCCCGCTGAAATGGCATATGTTTGTGGCACTAATGACCCACCACAGGCAGCATGGGAGGCGGAGAAGTGGCGTGGCCATCTGACCTGCAAATGTGCCAGGACGTCTCCCTCTTTTGATCTGGTGTTTTGTAGTCCAAATGCACCCGTGGAATTGGGGTGGACAACATGTTGAAATGAAGCGGGATATCAAAGGGCCTATTCAGATTGGGCATTTTAATACACCTGGACATGCATGGCCGGCCAAAGCAGTCATGTTGACCACTGGGATTTACATGTGTTGTATGTCAACACCAGTTTATTAGTCTGGTAACAAGACAACTCAAAGTAAAAGTCCGATTTTGGTGTTTTTTTTGTGAAGAACAGTGAATTCATTAAATCCAAGTCAAGTATAACTGTTAAAAGGTCCTGTAAGCATTTCTGTCTGATCTGTACTATAGTGACATTGGTTTTACCACTAGTATTCCAAAACCTAACACAGCGTTTGGCTTTTTCATTAAAACATTTAATGATATGACTGATAAACATGCCCCTCTTAAAAGTGTCAGGGGCAGAAATAAGAATATTCGAAAATGTTAACCCGTTATCGCTGCATTATCTCGAGAACGCGACAAAGCCTGGGCAGAAGCCGACCAAATCTTCAGCAGATTGGCAGCAGTTTTGTCATAAGCGCAATAAATATGCTTCTACTGTTTGTAAAGCCAAACCATCTGAATCGCAGGGCAATTCTGCTAAATGTTGTCAAACGTTAGAGCCTTATTGTAAAATTCTGCTCTCTCTTAACCAAATGAAGTTATCAAGGAATAATTAATTATTAGTATTAATTAGTCTGACAACAAAAAAATATATTTGTGATGCATTTATCCAGCATTTTGCTGACGCTGGAAATATTTTTGATGATGCTGCTCAATCTTTTGCAGTTATTGACAATCCACGAGAACAGAGCTGATGATCAAGTATTTTCCCTTAAGCCCTTTGCACAGTATGAAGTATTCAATATGTTGCTCTCTATAGATCCAAAAGAGTCCACTGGAGCTGACACCCTCAAACCTAGGTTGTTATTGTTTGCAGCTCCACAGTAAATTGTTTGATTCATGTTTTTAATCACACAATTCAAACAGAAAATATCCCATTGCTATGGAAAACTATTTTTGTTTCCCTTTGCATAAAGGAGGCCAGAAACATTATTTTATTAATGTCTGTCCAATCTATCTATCAAAACTATCCTGCCTAGCAAAACTCTTGGAGAAGCTAAAAGTAACCAGATGTGTGCCCTCTTAATCAAATATAACATTTCAAATAGCTGCCAGTCTGGATTTAGTCCAGGGCATAGTACAATCACAGCTGCTACCAAAGTTAGGAATGACAATGTTATTGCACTGGACTATTATGAAGAATGTGCTGCTGTTTTTGTTGATTTGTCAAAGGCCTTTTATTCTGTAGATGATTGTATTCTCTTGGATCGTCTGGATACTATTGGGTTCGAGACAAATGCAAAAAAGTGCTTGGCTTCTATATATATATATATATATATATATATATATATATATATATATACATATACATACCCATACACACACACACATGTACATGCACATAAAGAAGAATTACTGATTATCAAGTTCAAGATAATTGTCCCATTTTGTCCATTGTCTTTTAAATTTGTCTATTTTTAGATTCAGTCAGATTTTTCTTATATTAGCAAAGGTGTTCCTCAAGGGTCCGTCCATGGACAGATTTTATTTACAATTTAGTTGCAGACACTTGTATGCCAATGATGCAATTGCGCCCTGCTCAAAAGAAAATCTGCACTGCGCACAAAATAAAAATCCAACCTGAATTGAAAATAAACTATAATATAATAAGTAAATAATACAAATAATAAAGATACAATGTGATTCAGTGAGTGACAGGCAAGGGTGGACTGGGATTTTCCCAGTGGGCTGATGGGTAAATGGGCCAGTGTGGGCCAAGCTCGAGAGGAAGCAAGAAGTGCCTCAAGGTTCTGACGGCCCCTGACAGCCCCTTAGCTGTGTCAGCCCTGACTAGAGACCTGCGGCGGACTGGGTTTCCCGCGGGTCAAATGCAGCAGGATCAGTCGGATTTGAGTGCCCCTGTCCCAAAGAGCAGTGGCCCGCGCAGAGCAGAGCGGCCGCTGCCGAGTGGTGATACGGGGCAGTGCTTACGGTGTATGCGTGTGCGTGTTGGAGCGAGTGACCACACACTGCAACAGAGGACAGAGCAGGTGGAGACGAGAGGAGAAGAGCTCTGCGTCAGGTGGATGTATCATCACAGGACACTTTTACCATGTGAGTAGAACAACGGTGAAACTTTATGAATGAGGCTGAGCGCGATGCAAGTGTCATGACAGTCTGGGAATGAGCTTTTTGGTGTCATACCTTTCTCCATCTGAACAGTTTAAGTGGGATTCGTTCAGTTCAGTTTATTTATTTAAAGACCATCCCGTGCAGGCCTCAAGCTCAGAGCTGTCTAAACATGGGCCGTTCACGGACTGTCTCATTGCAGTAATATGATCGGACAGGGCCATAGCCCTCAAATACTAGGCCTATTTAAAGCTGTACTCTGTATTGTGGTTGTTAAAGGTGGTTTAAAGCAGTGGTTCTGAACAGTGGTTGAGGGTTCACAAATGGACCACAGAGAGTCGGCTGTAGGCCCACAGAACATTAGGCTCCTCAGATGAAATGAGGCAGTTTGATATTTAAGGTGCACTATGAGAAAATAAGGTGACCTCAACCAGAAAACTTACATACAATTGTTCTTGCTTTGCCTGGAAGGCTTTACAGTCTGATATGAACTCATCTGTCTTTCATTTATCTCGTTAAAGGACTTTTTATTGGTTACATTCTGTACAAAAAAAATGTGTACAAAAATCTATATGACCCTATATTCAGCTCTGTTTACATGACAAACCTATTGAATCAAGCTGACATTATATAATAGGATATCATACAACTATGGCCAACTGAGTCTATGAAATAAATAGATTTAAAAACACCACAGTACATGAAATTACTCATTTTCTGATTTTCTGAGTTTTTCCCAGATTACTACTATTACTTCAACTTCCGGGTCACTTTTTTCACACACTCCAACCCCTGCTCCACAGGTCATGAACAAGATTTTAGTTTTTTTCATTGTAAATGGATTAAATCCCTTAATTATAAGTAATCAGAAATTACCGCTGTAATTTGATTTTTTTGTTTTGTTAAATCATGTAACTTGGAGGGATGTGATACTGGCGTGATCACAGTGCGCTCGTCCTATGCTGCTCACAGTGGTCCAAGGGAGTTGGTGCGTTTGCTCAGACACATGAAGAATTAGAGGGAACAATGTCGCGGTGGTAGATCCCTCCCTAAACCTAACCTTGGGTTAAGGATAGGGAGCTTCAGCTGCACAACTGACTCAAAATGTTCAAGTTTTATTTGGATATCTTGTATTTATTTGTTTAACCTGTATTTTGTTATAACAGGGTACCCACGAAAAAGAGAGCTTTCTCATTGGGTTCTCCCTGTATAAATAAATGTGCACTACAAACCTTTTGGGCGGAAGGTTTTCCGGACCTGCTCACAGTAAGAATGTATGTTTTTCAAGGGATTTTTGAGCGACAAAAACACTCATTGAAATAAACAATATAGTAGATACCTTTAATGCTATATTGTGGAACATTCCAGCAAAGCAACAATATGTCTGTAGAGTCAGCAGGTGCCATACCCATCAACAGAAAAGGTTCACAGTGCACCTTTAAGTTTTGATCCCTGCTCGTAGCACTGCCCTTGTGTACTTAGGAAAGACACTCCGCCTACTTAAGCTGATATTATTATGATTATTGGTTCCTGATAAATGAGTGACCAACAAAGACACACGGAAAAAAAGAAATCCACGTATGGGCAAGAGTGCCCTGCAACCACCCATTGTTTTTGCCTCAGTGTATTCCCCGTCAAAGACCCAAAGTTGCACAGAAAGCTGACAAAGCTAAATTCACTGTTTTTTCAAGCTTGTACATTGAAGACTTCACTTCACTGAATCAAATGTAGTACTGTGCCTGTTGTGTAGACAACTAAAGACACATCCAAGCTGAAAATCTGTATTGTACAATCAAGGGCACTCGACCCCAAACCGTGTGAATGAAATCAGGATTTTCTGTGTGGGTTGTGGAGCCATGGCACTGATTTAAATGTTAAGTGCAAATACATTAACAAAGGTCAAGAGTGTGCCTGTAGTGAAAATCAGGACAAATACAAGAGAACGGGACTGAAGCAAGATCTGAAGGACTTCCAAGTTTAGCAGAGAGAAGGGCTCAAGGAGGAGTAAGGCTGGCGTTAATTGGCACTCGAGGATTTTTGAAGATTTTCTCCATTTGAGCAGCGCTTCTTATGATTCAGCTCCAAAGACACAGACTGAAGGAGTGATGGTGATAATAAAGGACCTCTCCATCACTGATTCCAGATCCTTCTTTTGTATGAGAGCATGCATATTAACCAGTCCAGTGTATGTCATGTGTGTTAGGAGATGGCTCTTACAGCCAGTTCTTCAACTATATTTCAGCAATTTATATATTTCGTACATTTGGCGAGACACTACAGGCAAGTTTTTTTTTTGTTTTTTTTTTGTCAGTTTGCTACTTATCATCATCATATAAAGTTTCACCTGGGAACATTGAAGAATTTACCCCTAAACATGTTTTATCATGTCATTGATTCCATTCGCTTCCATAGATTTATATGAGATATTGTAACTTTAAAGGCAATTTTCAAAAAATAAATTTTCCTTACAGAGGCACATACAGCCCTTAAAGTAGCACCTGCACAAACCGAACATATCGATGTTGCACTTAACAACATTTTTTGGATGAAGGATTTGTTAATATCTTTTTTGGAGCCTTATTTATTTAAGTTGTAGCAGTTGCTTCAGTAAGATCTATTCATTCATTTTTTTTCTCCCGCTTGTTAGTTTTGCGGGTGACTGGAGCCTATCCCAGTGCCTTTGGGCTTTAGGCGGGGTACACCCTGGGCAGTGGCCAACTCGTTGCAGGGTTAACACAGAGACATAGACACACAAACAACCATTCACTCTCACACTCATTCACTAGGGCCAATTTACAGTTGCCAATTTACCGAACTCATGCATGTCTTTGGACGGTGGGAGGAAGCCGGAGAACCCCATGGTAACAGACTCCACCCAGAGAAATCATGTGATGTGATGTTATGTTCGCCCAGGAATCTAGCTTTTTCCATTTTACAGATCTGGATGTGAAATTTTGGCAAAATATTTCACATAAAATACCCTTATTTTTAAATGAAATGTATATAAGTGAACCACAAAATGAGTTTCAAATGTAATTCTTCCATATACAGTACTTCTTTAATTACAGGTGCTTTTACTGGGCTAAAATACCTTGAAAAACTAAGACATCCCTTCTGCTTTCCTCCATGGGGAGATATAAAAAATGTATTACCAAACTCTCCAAGCAACATACATGGAGGCAAGAAGGTGTCGTTCACTGTGCAATAGCTGACCTCTATACTTCCTTCTATGTAGCTATATAAAGTCAAAGATTTTTTCACTCATACATTCACAGCGTATGCAAAAACAAGAGTCAATATTTCTTTTGCCATTCATCTTGACACATTGTTTTTATCATATGCTTTAAATTTTGTTTGGTAGAACCTTTTTTGTGGCAATCCTAATCTAATCCATAAATCTCTGCACGCTCCCTTACATAGCAGCTGGTAGACTCTTCTATTCATGAAAAACATAGCTAATAAAACACTCATTTGTGTATGTAAATGTCCTTAAGCAGCCTGCGTCACAATCTACCTGCCAAACATACCTCATACAAGTCCACAAATGTCAGTCTGGCTACTCTACTCTACAATATGTGCTATGATCTACAGCCTTCTTCGCTGAATAAATCTGTCCATTTTGAAGTTAGCTGCTGGCTTTTGAAATCCATCCTATGATTGCATGCTACGAAAAAGAAGCAGCCATTTTGATGGTCAAAGGAGACTGTTGTCATGTTCACGGTGCTAGCGCCGTGATTGACAGCTTGATTCCACCACGTAATCAAGTCTAGTTTCTCTGAAGTACCAGCATTCGATTAGATCTTCTTACGTTCAGTCATTTTGATTTACTCGGATGGGTCTTGCATCCAAAATAACGTACACATCCATCATCGTTCAATTTAACATGTTGAGATTCGCCCTCCAAGAAGTGCTAATGCCCCAATAGGGTATAATTGCGTTTTGATTAACACGATATCTTTGTGCCTCCAATTCCACTCACCAATCTACAGTATGTAATGGCTGAAAATGAAACAGTACAATTAGCAAAATGTATCTGCTGGAAAACATAAAATATGCTCGCTAAGATATTTTGGAAAAGACTATACTAAGGTTGTATATTGTGAACACTTGGGAAGCAGTATTGTGTTTTACAGTGTAGGCTTCTTAGAATGACGTTCCTGTGATTACACTGGAGAAGCTAAGGTCTTTCTGTGCCAAGTTGATAGCTAAGTGCATGTTTTTAGTTGCCCTCATTTCACAGGTTTGGCTCCAGCGACACATTTTATTGTTCCCCTGTAAAAGACGGTCGTAGCAGCAGTAGTGAAGGCTGCTGAGTGTCAGTCAGAAAGAACAGAGTGTGGGGAGAAACAGCTAAATCCACAGTAAACCAAGCGGGAGAAGTTATGCTGTGTATTAGTAAAAGCTGCCTTTGATGTTGTGCCTCCTACCAGGGCTTGGCGGTGGATAAAGGAGAGACAGAAGACAAAAGTTCTCATTTCCCTGATGTGGAGCAGTAATTTAGAGTGCCAGCCGATCAGCGCGCCTTCTCCAAATGTTTTGTTTGTGCTGCATTAATTTCTCGAGAGTCTTTTGTTAAAGGGAGGAGGGGTGAACACCTCACTCCAATCAGCGGCGCCTGACAAATCACTCACTGTGAGCCTCCCGCACAGGCCCGACCCAGCCCATGCTCCGGGAACAGGACCATCCCATCAGAGAGACAGATTCTTTCTGGGCAAGGTCGCTGTCCCGCAGACTGACACATGTCAATCACACAGGCTGCAGGCGGGCTGCACTAATCAGAGGAGTACAGACATGTATCAGTGGAGCAGTCTATTACCATATGTTTGCATAACCTTCAGACTCAGTAACCTTGCCCAAGACAGCTGTTTCTCAGCTTGGATGCTCCGTCATTACACGATAAGATTTCCATTTACACCGCAGCAGGTGTTAGGGAGAAACTAACCAATGAGTTTCATAGATTTTCCTTCAACATCTTTTCACATCGCCTGAGCTTATCTTTAACAAATCACGGCTGATGTGGTACTGTTAATAACATGTATTCTGAGGCAGTGGCAGGAGAGATGCTTTTCCTCCCAGTGCCTCATGTTCCAGCTCCCTCCCTGAGGCCTTTCCGCTTCCAGGAGCTGTTTGTCTTGGGGCATTGTTTTATTACCTTCAAAACTCTGCTGGGAAAAGCTTAAGACAGTGGTTGCTAAGCAACAAGAACCTGATGGTTCCGCCACAGGAGCGGCCCGCAGCAGAGCAGGTACTGGAGAGAGCAGGACAGAGAGGGGGGGTGCGTAGGACAGTGTGCCACAGGGGCAAATGCAGGTGTATCAGTAAGGTCCTGTCTCCCTGTGGGACGCTCCAGCTCAAGAGAATACACAATGTGTTTCTCAAGAATGGGCTCATAATCATGATGCTAGTCTTGTCTTCAGACATTATGTGGAACAACGATCTATTTAGCTCTATTTTATATTGAATAAAATTGTCCTTTTAACAGTTTAACTGGCATTGTCCTTTTCAAAAAATGGCCAGGAAATACTTCTTGGTCGTTACTATTGAAACAATGATTTATGGTATCAGTTAAATGCAAAATTTTGAGAGTTTTTGACATTGAAAATAGATCATATTTAGTTTCAAATTGTTAACAATTCAAATTTCTCAAAATTCTGAAACCCATGGATAAACTCTCTTCTATATCAGAGAAATATATGTACCTATTTGTGCTTGAGCTTTCTCTCTAAAGTTGCCTGGCCTGACCGCAGTGCACCCTTTGACTCTTCAATGACATTTGCATTGTTCAAAGCGAGCTGCAGGGAAGAGTACATCCCTGGCGCCGCACCAGATCCTTAATCATAATTAGCCAAACAATTACAGGGCTAATTGTTATTGGTGAGATATTGGAACGAGGAGAGGAGAAATGTCAGCTTTAGCATCTTCATCGCCTTCCTCACAACTCCAGGTGTCAATCCACACCTCTGTCATGAACCGAGATATTATGTGTAGCTGTTCGCCAAGAGGAAAGAATGGGAGTAAAAGGCCATTGAAAGGGCAGTGAATGGCAGCCTCTTTTGAGTATTGAGGAGGATGAGTATTGTGGCGTGGATGAAGAGGTCAGGACAGGAGCGTTCAGACTGATAAGTGCACATGTGGAAGGGTCACTGGACTGCAGTCCCTTTGCCACTGATAGCTCCTCCAAGCCACCTTCGGCCAAAATAAATCAATGTTATCTGCAGGGTGTCCATAGCTGCTGGAAATCCTCGGAAAGTGGCGTGTTCAAGGACATCGGACCAATCCAACCTTTAGGTCAGTCACTGGTTGAAGACGCTATACTAGTTATGTTTGTAGTTGGCTACTGGTTGGTTTTATTTGAATGTACATATTTTATGCCCTTGAAATTTGAACTGTTTTTTTTTTTTTTTTTTTTTTTGATGTTTATGAGACGGACAATTCAAATGCCCTTTATTTCCTCTCCATTTGAGCGCTCTTGAATTGTATAAAGTGCGCATGAAAGTAAGAAATAATTAAAATATGGAGGTGTTTTACTTTTCAATTTGATTAGCAATTGTCTTGGTAAATGGACTATTATAGTGCAACAGTCACAGTCATTGACATTACAATATGAAAAAGAAATGCGCTTGAATGGATGACCTTGAGTAGAAACTGTGAGCCAAAGTGATTGAACTTTTATCTTATGTTTATCTAACTATTTATGTTCAGTATCCTCTGGTATAGATTCCTTTCTTCTCAGCCACTCTGTATTCACCCATAAAAACTAATGAGAACTTGAATGCATTGTAAGTTAACCACTTTGCAAATGAAGCTAACTAACTTTTATGCAGCACTAGACTGTTTTTCCCTTTATGCCGAGCCATCAGTACAGCCAGGGTTCACACAATGAATCACTTGTGTTGTAAACAAAAGCACACTTGAAACGTAAATCCTCCATTGTTCAGCCATATTTGCATTGTTTTTATTTTTTCTCAATTTTTTTTCATGCTGTGAATTCTGCACAGTCCCCGCACTCTCCACTTTCCAGTCACTTTGATTCCCCTCCTTCCCATCTGCTGCTTCCTCTAAACCAGTAATTGCACATCAATTCTTTTTGTCATCTGTGTTTTTTAAAGGGGTAGAGTTTTTGTGAAACTGAAGATAGCGATAAATACTTTTAAAATGCATTTTCAAACCGCATTGTTGTTTGATTAATCTAGACCTAAGACAGCTAAGACAGCTAAGTCAAAGGCACAGAAAATTGATTGGGCCCCAAACATTTTTAGGTGCACTATCTAACTTTTCTGGACGGGGGGTTTGCTAGCTGCTTGTTGGAGGTGTAATTTCTTTGCCTAGAATGTCCCACAGTACAGCATTGAACGTGTCTATCTCCAGGGATACAAGCCGGAATCGCCACCAGGGCAAGTTACAGGTCCTTTCTGTGGAGAGGTGCCCCCACATTTCCAGTTTTCAACGTGTTTTTAAGCAATAAAAAAAACACTTGTAATTGGATAAATGTTAGAACACTTTAAAGCCGTACTGTGGAACATTCCAGGCAAAGTAATAATATATCCCCACTATTGGAAAGTTGCATAATGCATCTTAAAAGTGTTGAGAGTATTTGTTAATTTTTAGCTATTCTCTTCCATGGATTATGGTATGATGGGGTAAAAATAGGAACGGTTCAAGTACTGCTAATACTACTTAGACATACTACTGATGCTCCAACTTTTATGTGTACTATTACCACATACTAACAATGCTCTACCACTGCTATTATTAAGGCTATTATTCTGTTACTGAAACTTACATTTGAGGTTCAGATAAATAGTAATGTAAGAACAACCCTGGACAATAATAATAATCTCAAACTTGCATAGACAAACTTTTCCTATTTTCCACACCTAAACTATTATTCAAATCTTAGCTCAATAAAAGTCTTGATGGACCCATTCCGGTTTTATGAAAAAGTCTACATCTTACCTCGTAGGTGACTGATGTAATGGGAAAGTGGGCAAAGTGCGATTTCATCTTGATTACGAGTTAATACACCATATGCTTTCTCGCAGTTTGCTGTCCACGGATGACCCTCGGCTAATCTGTTAAAAGTTCAATGTAGCATGAAATCTGGGGCAGGTCATTCCCCAGTGTTTAATATGTTCTCGGCGAGGGGGAGTAGCGAAGGGGTGGGGGCCGCGATGCTAGCCGCTCAGGGTAATTAGCTGGGCGGATTTCGCTACACCTTTTAGCAACTGCTTCTACCACAATTAATAATTATAATACCTTGAACTTTTATTGCGCCTTTAAGATACTCAAAGTGCTTTACAATGCATTTTTCAGTCACTCCATACGTGTTGGTTTTACAGTAAGTTATTTCTGTAGCCACAGTTGCCCTGGGGTAGTTTGACGGAAGCAAGGCTGCCAATCTGCATTACTCAAGGTGGTGAAGTGTCTTTCCAAAGGACGCAATGACAGGATGCACTGATCTGAACAGGGTTCGAACCGCTGAACTACGGGTTGATGAACGAGCAACGTAACCACTAGGGACCTTGACTCTGAGCGGAGAATGTAGAGGGCAAGGAAAAGTTTGTTGATTTGTTTTGAGCGAAAACCGCAAGCAGGACTCTTTTAGATGTGACGCGTGTGATTCAGAGCTCAAACATGTTCGAGTACATTGTTCCAGTCAACCCTGTTACAAAAACAACACAAAAGACATAATAGCACAAAAAGAACACAAAATAAGCCACCTATAGAGTGTAAAAAAACACTACTCTCTGGAAGCTTATGCAAGTACATTTGCTCCCTCTTCCATTGCCATACTCACCAACACACCTCACTTTTTCATTTAATAGCTTCACTGAAACAGCAATTTTACCAATTATGGCTTCACGAAAACACACTGTACTTCTTCCCTGAGCCTAACATGTCATATTCTTGGTACAGCTCATGCAATCAACACACTGATGTCTGTAGATGGCTGTTTCAACGTAAGGATGACTTTTGCGATAGCTAGTTGAGGAAGTAACCCACAATCTTCTCGTTAGTGTGCTAGTTGGACATTGCATATGACATCTAACAAGGCACTCAAGGCACTGCTGTTGCCACTTCAGACACTAAAGAATTTTGACCATTTTCCAGATGAGGGCATTCAGCCGAATGTTAAGCTTTTTGATCCCATTTTTCCTACCTTCTTGCTCAAGCACTTGAAATTGCCATAATCATTTTTTTTTTTTGAGATGGAGACAAAGATTAAACTTAGAACTGTTGTACAATCAAAGATGAGCTGTGATTTATATCAAGCGTGTGTTAGCCCCACAAATGTTATAGCAATGTCCCACCACAAATGTAATCCAATTTCTCACAAACGTAATAGGTACTATGTTTGGAGGGATTTATTACGTTTGTAGGTGTGACAACACTGTGTCCCGCAAATGGTCACCAAATATAATATATCATAGGTTATTATTATTTTATGTCATAATGATAACGTTATTATTATTATTATCATTATTATTATTATTATTAGGCCCGAGACAAAGGACAAGAATCCTGGCTCTAGAATCACAAATTAGAACTCAGTGAGCTCTAATTTTGAGTGGGGGTAATCGGATCCCGGAAGAAAAAATGTCACAGTAAAAATATGAAACATGGCCAGAGAGTGGACATGTAAAATATGTTATTATGACCTCGCCCTGAACTTCGCAGGAAGGAAAAAAAAAAAAAAAAAAAAAAAAAAAAAAAAAAAAAAAAAAAAAAAAAATAAAAAAAAAAAAAAAGACGACCATATTAGATCAAACTGACAAAAGCACACACCAGTGTACTTTTGACTTCCCCTCCAACACTTTAAATTTGACCAAAAGACACAAAACCCATGTGTTGGGCTACAGCTAACAATCATTTTGTTAATCAATTAGTCTAGCGATTATTCTTTTGATTAATTGTGTAGTTAATTAGAGCGCAAAAGATTTTAAAAAATTCGACCGACATGAAGCTGAAGTGAAGAGGATCCTGGTGGAGTACATTTAAGAACAAAAGAGAGTTTTTATAAAAATACACTAAATGTACTTGTTTTCTGCATCATTTTCATGCAATTGTAGTAACATTTCTCAGCTCATGTTTTCAAAGCTATGAATAGACCAGTTAATGATCAAATACTAAATTAGTTGACAATCATTTTAATAATCGATTTGTTGCAATTAACTTGTTGCAACCTTACTCATGTGTCATTAAATATGTCATAATTATTATTATTTTTTAAATCAGTCGTAAGTGGCACTGGAATTTCTTTACTAAAAGTCAATCAGTCAGAGGGCTTTAAACATCATTGCTTTGTTTAATTTATTTTTTTGTTTTTTATTATTCTATTATTTATTCATAGAATAAAATCCATTTGCTGTGGACTAGTGAAAAAAATTACGCGATTTATCTGTGATGGAGCACAATGTGAAAATAATGCTTGTTAAAAAAAAAAGGGTTTCTGTTATTATTTTTATAAAATTTGACCCCCTGAACATTAACAAATTCAAAGTCCACTGAAAACTTGACCCAAAAAATGTAAATACATTGAAATAAACAAATCATTGGCAAACGCATAAGCTCATGTGTGTGTGTATGTACATATATATATATATATATAGAGAGAGAGATAGGCATAGACCTAACAAGGACGCTCCATTTCAACCATTGGTGACATTTCTATGCTGTTAGCGCTCGCTATGACGGGCGTCAACTGTTCCAGAATTTGTCCTGTGTCTAACATTATCAGTTTCCTTGGTGAACTCGTCTAACAGAAGTGGTATGCTTTGCAGCTTGTCTCCGAGCTGGCATTCTTAGCCACTATTTAAACCTCTGTGTGTGGAAGCATAGCCAATACTAGCACAATGTGTTAAAGTCGCAGGGTCCTGGACTGATTGTAAATAAACTTCTACTGCCTTAGGCTTCCAGATTCTCCTGCCTCTCCTTACAACTCTAGGACTTATTTTTCCTAACATTTGGGATGTAAAAATGTAGTCTAAAATGCACCCGAAAATAAATAAATAATTAGTTTACATTTTACTTCGTTTGTGGGGCATATTACATCTGTGGGGCTAACAAGTGCGTCTGATATTTTGTAATCTTGGTCGCAGAGTGAGCCCTCCTCTCAATGAGTCTACAATCAACATCAAAAACATGTGACCTGCGGTAAACACAAGCACTCCTCAAAGTCACAGCAAAAGGAACCGGCGGAAATGTTTCTCCATTTCCTTTTAATTTACACAGACACCAGGCTTTACACCGCCATTCAAAATAAATTCTCATTCCTCAGATTGTGAACGCTAATGTCAGCCAGATTTAGCATGCAAATACCTGGAGTGTTCTACGCTTTACCCTCCAAGAGAGTCTTCCTCCTCCCTTTCACACACCCATTGCTTTAATCAAGGTGCCGTGATGCAATCGGTGAATTCGGGAATCTCAAGCACCTCTCGGGCTGCGCCAGTGTCGACTTTGCCTGATTAAAATGATAGAGGTCCTGGAGCATGTTTGATCTCCAAATCAATTTACATTTAAGATCTGATTTTGCACCTGTGAGACTTTGATTCACCAACTTATTTTTTACCGACCCTATCTCGCGTGGTCTATCTGCCAGATGCCGACGGAAATAGTGTGCATCTCTTCTGTCTGCTTTACTTCAAATGTGCAGATGTAGCTGGAAGATAAAAAAAAAAAAAGGACTGGCCCAGACACTGATATTAAATACTGCTTCTACATCTACATCTTCAGTGTACCGTTGTGTTTACCTGCCTAAAGAACTAACGCTTTGAAGCAGACTTCTTAAGAGTAATAACTCCAAAAAGCAGAATTGTTGCACAAATGAGTCGATGGAAGTTACTGTGGGGCAACAAACAAACTCCAGTGAAAGGATTCTTTATGGAGATATAAATGCATCAGTCTGGTTTATAAAAAACTTTTGTGGGCAAGTAGAATAGATCTATGATAGGTAAATCTAATCTTGCTATAGGAATCTAAACCAGAACTAAGCTGTGGTCTTCGAACATCGGACTTACTTTTCAAAATGTATTCAAAATTTAAAAAACACAAAAACAGCTAAAATAAACAAGACAGAACCAGAGAAAAACAAAGTGTGAAAACAATGGCATCCAAAGAAAAGAAAGGTTAAGGCACACAGGCCCAAAATAAACATTTACTCCAGTTTTGGTCAAATTTTTTAATAAAAATGTGATTTTTTTTGCCATTGTCCGTATTGTCAGTTATGGTGTCGGTCCTGTCAATCATCGGGGGCAGTTTGTGTCATCCATTTTCGGGATTATGTTTTTTCCAAGCCACTAGAAGTATTTTCCAAACATATCCACTGTGTTGTCCATGGCAGGAGTTTTGAGGCCCAAATACATAGTTCTGAAATTGAGTGGGATGGTGGTGTCAAGAACGGTCTGCAATGCGTTTCAATTTCTGTCCAATATTTTTGTGCAACTGGACAGTCCCAGAGCATATGATTGTGGTGAGCCTCCCGGCAACCACAGTTTCTCCAACATTCAGCCCCTCCCTGTGAGTAGTGAGCACTTTCACATGGCGTATTAAAAAAATAAACAGGTCAGATTCTGCCAACAGAATTCCTTTCAAACATGAGATTTTGTGGCCCTCCATTGTGAAGTACATACATTTTCCCATTCCTTGTCCATCAGAACAAAATGTCCCTCTTTTTTTTCATTTACTTTTGATGTATTCAGTTGATTGGCTGTCCAGGTCATTAATGCATTAATATTATTTCGATATTATAAGAGCCTTAATGAAGATTTCGGTCAAGGGGTTATTAATCGTTACTTGTTTTATTTCTTGGTTATAATAACTCCATGTTTGTAAATACCTATAAAAGTCTTGTTTCTCCAAGCCATAGCGTTCCTTCAACATCAATCAGTCAACATTCAAAGCTTCCAAATATGAAACCTCAGGTCGCTGGTGTTTGGCTTAAAACATTTGTCATAACCAACCATTTTAAGATTCTAACATCTTTGTTTAATGTGTGCGTTTTGATAAGCTTTTTCCATGTCAAAAGCACAGATTTTACACATGGCTTCTCTACTTCCTCCAGTTGACTCAACCATTTGTCTTCTGCCCTTAAGGCCTGCACAGGAACCCCCGGCACAGCATTACACTCAATATTGGTCCATTGTACCTCATACTCTGGGTCACACCAGTACAGTAACGCTTTGAGTTGAGCAGAAATAATGTAATTTTTCAGACAACCACCTTTGCCTTTGGTAGTTGAAGGGTCTTAAATCGGATAAGATTACATTTTTTTTTTTTTTTTTTTTTACCATGCCATAAAAATCTAGAGATTGTTTTATTCCACTCATCAAATAGCCGGCTGGCAGACTTACTTTTCAAGCAATAAATAATTTTTTTGCTTGCACTTTCAAGTCAGACCAGAAACCTTACAAACTCAGCAGAGCACCACATGTAGTCATTATTCATTCACTCTACACTGATGGTAAGCTATGTCTGCAACCACTCCTGCTCTTTGGCTGACTGACGGAAGAAAAGTTGCCAACCTCTCTGTCATTCCTATAGGCTAACTGGGTGAAGTGTCTTGCTCAAAGAACAATATTTCAAAGCCAATTTACATTGAGCAAAGCTTCCTCTGTGCAGCCATAAATCATTTGTTCTGTGAAAAGTCGATCGGGCTGCAGTGGCATAAGTTTGTTTTCGTGTTTGGGAGCAGAGTTCACATCACAGGTTCCTGTTCAGTCAATGCTCTGTGAGAACATAAGTAGCTGGACTGTCTTATAGAGCTGTGAGGGTCGCAGTGACTTAGTTCCTGTAAATGCAATGTACAATCATGCCCATCTATCCTGGAGCCTTTTCCACCGCCATACAGGTCCTAGCGTATTAAAGCTGGTTTGATATTTTTCCTTGGCTTTTAATTAAGAACATTCTCTGGGGGGGAGCGTCTATTCGTGTTTGCAATAATGTAATTTTTTTTTATCATGCAGACGACTGTAGAAGCTGATAAATTTGCAAGCAGGCCTCATTCATTTAGTTTAGACAGAAAAAATACTTTGTTGTGAAATCAAGTAAAAAGAACAAGAGTCCCAAATGTAATTAAAAGTAGTGTGTTTACCCAGAAATTTTGTTATTCTGTGATAAGTTCTTGCCTGTACACTTAATAAAAATATTCATTCAAAACAATTTATTTTTCCTGGGGACAGGCTTAATCATTAAACAACGTTTTTAATCTTGTTTGTTTCAAAAAAAAACCCTATATACAGTATACGCTTTTGTAATATATAGCAGGCAAAGCAAGGATTGATATTTGCCTCCAATCAGAGAGACAGATCAGATGGAAAGGTTAAAGTAACATTGAAGTAAATATTCTTGACAAGCTGACAGTGATAGTTTTTGATTTGCAGTTTACGCGTGACGCTGTGGTGAATGTTAAGTGATTCAGACCAGTATATCATATACAAAATGGCGGACTGAAAATGCCCACAGGCTAAAACCATGGCAATGTTTTATCTCCTCGAATAAGATTGCATGTTTTTGGGCGGTTTGTGTATTTTTTCAGTTTGCACAAAAAGCTTGCTGATTGGCAATTGCTTTATGATGTAGAGACACGAGTTGGCGTATGGTTTGTGAGTAAATTATTTACAGCTGGCACCACCAGAGAATACCGCAATTGAAAAGAAAATAACTCTTTAGAACTCAAAGTATATTTAAAATTACATTTAAGGACAAATATTATGGAATGTTTTGATTGATATTGGTCTTTGAACATGTTCTTGAGCACCTTTAATTTAGCATCATGTTTTAGAAAAAAAAAAATGTTGTGACTTCATGGGCTCCATCTACTGGCTGCAGATGGAAATACATAGGTGAGATAAACAAACGCTAGCTTGCCTTGAGAGGACCAATTCCTCCCCTCTTCCTCCTGCTTATTGTTTTTGTATCCTTGGGCAAGACACATCATCCACAGTGAAGGCATCATGTGTAAAAGTTCCTTTCACCTTTACATTGTGCAAACCAAAGGGATTTTTGAAAATGTTAAATATAGCAGTAGCAATTTCTTCTCTGAATCTTGCAGCCGATGTGCTGTATCCGCAGAAGCTCTTATGAAAGGACTTGCTCCATTAAAAAGCCCACCCAACCATTAGCATTAGCTCAGCACTATCAGCCAGCAGCTGGTTAGCCACATGACATGCTATTAGCCGCTGATGTACAGGGACTGTCCCCCGAGCGGAAAGAACAGTCTACCTGACAAAGCGGAGCAATAACGGGGAAACTTTTATCTGGGAAATTAACAGCACAGTATAATGCCGTTTGCTGAAACTAGTATTTGTTGTAATATGTATTTTATGCAAATTCAGAAAAGTGTAAATATATCCAACGTATTAATTAATCCAAAGTGCTGCTAATAGTTAATTCAAGTTAGTAGTAGTTATAACGCAACTAGGTCAGATCAAGAAATTCTTGGTTGAAAAAAAGACAGATCTCGCGCGAAAACTTCTATGTATACACAGAGAAGTACGAGTAAACAGCATTTTCTTTTTAAAGGATTTTTTGGCCCATAGGCTTTATTAGACAGGACAGCTCAGCGTGAAAAGGGGATGCGAGAGAAGGGAGGGCATGCAGTAAATTGTCCGAGCCGGCTGCACATGGAGCCTGGCGTGTGTGCTGCCACCACTTAACCACCGGGCAGCATGTAAACAGCATTTTCATAAGTGAAGAGGCAGATTAAACTGTCCCGACACTCCCCAAACTCGAGGTAGCTCACTCCAAACCTTCTCCTTTTGACTGTTGTGCACGTAATAATAATACTTACAATCCAAATAAATTATCAGTCAACAAATGAAACTTTTGGCTGACTAAGACCCCATCGACCGAATAACCAACTAAACTACAGCCCCTGACTCAACTCAATAAGTTATTAAAAGGAAAAGTATTGATTTCTTTGTGACGTTCTACTTTATTTTTGTATGCTATATTCGTCTCGTTTAGTGTAAACGTGTAATGTTTTTATGATTACATGCTTCAGTCTTCACTTTCAAAGTTACGATTGGTTTTTATCTGGTTAAATGAAGATTAATCAATAATTAATAGATAGATAGATAGATAAATAAATAAATACAATAAGAGTTTGTCGTTGCAGAGACACTTGTTATTGGACTAGTAGTAGTAGACTTTGTAGTATTAGCAGTAGTGGTGATCAACTATATTTAGTAGTCCAACGAGAGTAGAAGAAGTATGGGTACCATCACAAAAAGCAGAATGAAGTATTGGCGAAGAATAAGTTGGATGGAAGATTCCAAAGAAGGAGTCAAACATCTACTTGATGAAAAGTAATAAACAGCGAGGTGTGCCACAGAAGCAATGGAAATAAGAAATTGACGAAGATGCTAAAGAAAAAAACAAGTGTCATTAGCATCTTGAAAAATCCGACACAAGAAGAACAGATCACATTTCTTGAAGCACTCCATCAATTTTTTTTTCTTTTTTTAACTTGACTCAACTCACCGTATCTCAAAGTTTCAAGTACTTATTTTACTTCACACAGTTAAAAATTCCACTCTGATTTAATCTAAAATGAATCCACATCTGTCTCATTCTACACAATCTTCCACAGACCTGCCAATCAAACGCTTGTATTGAATAATTTCTTTTCCTTCGCTCCATTTCATCTTCAAACCGTTGTAAGCTCACCGATAAGATCATGGGACTGTTTGAAAAACAGTCTTCAAGTGTCTTCGAATCCACTGCTTGTCGACAACTGATATAACTGCGATGTGTTGTACATTAGCCAAAATGGACTCCGCTCATCACACTTGTAGTCTCCAAGTGCCTTAAGACATTCTATTTGTCTCCAAGTGCCTTAAGGCATTCTATTTGTCAGCTGCAAGTGCCACATGACAAATTACCCCGAGAACCATCTCCAGTGATACTCAGTCGCAGAAACAGCGACTTGTACAAGCTCTAATCAAAAGCGAAGCCTGAAGGGGTGTGATTTGTCTCATTATTTTGATGTTTGCAGATTTGCGAGGCTGCACAGTCCAGACATGGCCCTAAGTAGTGTAATTGCAGAAGTAATGGGCTGAGTGCTAAGTGATAATGATGGAGTTGACAAGTCTTAGGCCTGAGGCGCGAGGTGCTCAAAATGGAAATAGATGGGTCTCACACAACCTGATCCCACGTCCAAAGTGCAGAACTGTAGCTTGACAGTTGGACATGGCCTCCTCTGGCATTTCTTGTCCTGTTTCCTTACAGTTTGCACTTCAATGAGGGTAACGTTCGTAGATGATAGTACAATGGCCTCTCATTCAGCAATAAAGAATGGTTTAAAGGTCAAATTCCAGACTATGTAAGGCCCTCGAAGCTGAGTTATCACTACGTTTTTAATTCAAAATCAACTGCAGATTTTCTTCAAAAATAAGAACATGACAGTCATTTAAACATCGTGCATCACATCCAGAATCTTTTTGGAATGATTCATGAAGTACTTGGACGAGTTTATTGTCGAATGGGAGAAATGCAACATGCTTTACGACATCAAACATCAATTTTACAAGGACAACGTAAAAAAGGAGAAGACGTGGCCTGAAACATCCAAAACTTGGGAAATAAGTTACCTAATTTATGCAAGCACAGGAGCAAGGGCTTGTTAATGCTCTTTGGAAAGCATCGTCCCTCTAGGAGGTATTGCAGACCCTTGTTTCTCCGTCATCCGAAGAACGTACAATAGAATGTTTGGGCGTCAGATCTAGTTAAGTGTGGATAAAATGACAATAGTGTTTTCTAGTCTGGGATTTGCTTAGGTTCTTGAGTTGGCAGCACAAGATCCAAGAATAAAATGTGCGTCATTATAGTGTTAATGTAGGAAGTTATATAAACCATTTATAAAGATGATGACATTCTTTTGCTCAAATTAGACCAAAAATGTTGCGTCTTGCTTTTTATACCTAATTAGAACGACACGAAGATCTTTACAAATTTGACTGCGTGTGATGACGCTGAACAAAGCTGTGATTATCCAGGGAATTGATGGGAAAATATTAATACAATTTAAGCATGTCGGTGTAATCCCTCATTCGTCCAGGAGTGTTCCATTGTAGAAAAAGATTGTTGTTTCAGAGTCCAGATGACTACAACTGAATCTTTTTCTACAGTACAATTTAAGTTTATTGAAAACAACTCTCGAAACAATTCATGTGTCAGTTTGACATAGAATGGCAATATCGATTTCTGTAGGCAGTTTTCCCACACAATAAACTTTTAAAACTTCATGACAATCTTCAACCTTTTCACCCGTTACACCTTGCGTCTCATTACCAATCCAACGCTGGGATGTTTTCCTCCTTCGTGCTGACGTGGCAGAATGTGTCTTTCAGCTGGGAGCCAGAAGACTGTCAGGGATGAGAGGCAGTGTCAGTCTGCCAGGATCAATAGGTTAAATCAAAACGCCTGCTGATGTTTCACTCCTCTCAATACCGCTTTTATATACACCTTTCTTCTCCTGGAGCTTTCTTCATCCGACAGTGCCAGAGAGCCCAAAAATGCTGACAAACAGCTGCTGAGGTGATTCCTGCATCTTTATTTGCACTGGGTGAAAAATATAGTATGATGCAACCCCTTAGAACTCTTGTAAGGCTGATGTAAAGACTTTTTAAAATGCATTTAGCTACACAGAAAGATGGTATTAGAAAAAAAAAGTATATACAAAAATATATATATATATATATACATATATGTATATATGTATATATATGTATATATGTATATATATATGTATATATATATGTATATATATATGTATATGTGTGTATATATATATATACATATATATATGTATATATGTATGTGTGTATATATATATGTATATATATATGTATATGTATATATATGTATATATATGTATATATGTGTGTGTGTATATATATATGTATATATATATATGTATATATATATATATATGTATATATATATATATATATGTATATATATATGTATATATATATATGTATATATGTATATATGTGTGTGTATGTGTATATATATATATATATATATATATATATATATATATATATATATATATATATATATATATATATATATATATATATATATATATATATATATATATATATATATATATATGTATATAAAGGTAAAATGTCTTGGGCTACAGTACCACTTAGCTGCATGACATAAACTCAGACACAATACAATCACTCTGAACATTACATAAAACCATAATTCAATCAATATACCAGTGTGTACAATATTAACTTCCAAATAGATAAAAATACTGCACACATTTATGGTTCATGAGCCTGACACCACCTGAATGCAGCACAGCACACAAGTATATATAATAAACAGACAACGATAATATGAATAAGTTACAAATTGTCCATCCACTTTCAGTAGAATTTAGAATTTCATTAAAATCCTATAAGTCCCCATCATCGTTACAACAGCAGTAAAGTATTTACTAAAAAGAGTATTTATGCATTTACACCCATACAATCATTTCATAACTTAAATCACAAGCACAAATGTTAGTTTAAACCAACAAGGATCAACTATTCTTGTTTAAAAGTGCTACTGCACGAGGGACAAAGGAGAACCTGTAGCGGTTTGTTTTATATTTAATAGATCTAAAACGTCTACCCGAAGGCAAGAGTTCAAACTCTGAAAACAAGAAGTTATTTGGGTCACCAGAGATTTTCCTTGCGAGCCTGAGTGTAGTTTCCTCAAAAATTGCCTGCAAAGATGGGTGGTCCTTGTTGCCAATAATCTTCATGGCTAAATTGTGGCGCTTAAGAAGTTTTGTTTTGTCCCTCACGGTTAATGCACCATGTCATACCTCACAAGGCTCTGCAACACGTCGTTGTAAAAGACTGACACCAAACAACCTCAGCCTCCTCAAGAAGTAAAGTCTTTCGGCCAATTTGCAACATATATATATATATATATATATTATAGTATTATTAAATGTTTTTGGAGTTGAATTTCAAAGATGTTAATTTGTATTAGGTAAGGAAATATTCTCATTTGATCCAGGGTTTGGCTTAAAAGACCTATCTAAGAGAGGATGCTTTGTTATAATAATTTAGAGCTACTACTATTTAGTGCACTACTGCTCTTAATTAAAAATCATCAATTTAGAATAATTCGCCTTGATTAATATACTTTTCGTATGTAGGACAGTGACCTGTTGTACCTGAATGTAATTTAAAGTTAATATATATCATATAATTTGATGGTAATTATCAAAATCCAACCTATATATTGGTCTCAAAATATCGGTAAAGCATATTGGTCACCTGCTGCTCAAGATTGAAAAACATTGGTATCGATATCTTGAGTTATCTTAGTACTAGAAGAAAACCCTCCCAGGAAGACGCCCCAATTTCCTGGTTTCATATTATATTTTCAATTTTAAATCCGCCACATACACTAAAGCCACGTTTCGACTGGACCTGGTATAGTTCATTTATGTCACTGAAGACACTTTCCACTCAAAAGTAAACCTTAATACAACACCTTACGCAAAGCTTCTGATCCCCTCCCGCATACTTTGATACAGTTTATTTTCAAGCATTCATTTGGCATGTTATTGTAAAAAACAGAAAAGCTTATCACCAAAGTAGCTAACAATGGCGCGGTGAGGCAACAAAAGTGATCCCCACCTACAACAACAGCATAAATACAGACTGGGGCCATTGTTGCTCCTCCTGTCACTCCACTTTGAAAACATTTAAAACCCGCCTCGGAAGCTCAGGTGTGTGTGGGAGAGCGGGCAACAATGGCAGATCTGATTTTGTTGTGAGGAAACAAGAATCTCCACAGCCCTCCCCCGCCGGACCATTCAAACTATAATGTTGATGTTTTGACAAATGTGCAATAACAGCGAGTCTTTGCTTCTCGAGCCGAAATTGAATTTGTATAGAGACGAGTGGAACAGGGGTGTCATCTGAGCACAAAATGACTTAACTCTGTCAGAGGCTCTTGGCGGAAGTCTGAATTCATTTGAATCTATTACGGGGATGGGAAAAGGGACAGAGCCAGGAGGACAACACTCAGAGTTTGAACGGTTTCTAATGTTGGGCATGAAAGAGGCAGCGAAGAGTGGGGAAGGTCGGTCTGTAGAGAAAGGAGTTTTTAAGGAGGAGGCTGAGTGTTTCTTTTTCAATCAAATACTTAACAGGAATCACAGTAACAGGTTCGTGTAGTTTCATGGCCTTTATTCAGTAGCATAAAGTAAAAGTGCAGACTAGTTCTACCTCGCACACTACTTCCTAAACGCTTATTATACTTAAACTGCAACAAGTATAAAGGCTGAGTGCAGCGTTTGCCCACCAACCCCGATGTCTGCGGTTTGATCCCAGCTTGGACCAGAGGGCAAGACATGAAAAAAGGCTATTTGCTTACTTCCTTGGCATGTTTCAGCGGCAGAACTGGTCCAGTAAATGACCATGCAGCTCTTTCGCATTATCTGTCTTTTAAGAAGAAACATGCACATTGATATAAAAAAAACGTATTGTATGAATTTCCCGCACTTCACTTGGCCCCGCTTGCTTGCGTACGAAGGTGGTGTGTGCGTGAGTGGTTGCTTCCATCAGGGCAGCTGCTTACCATCACCGGGTGTGGGGTAAGGGACTATGTTATGTCTCTTTGTGTGTTCAAAAAGTGCTAAAGCAAGCAAATGCGTCATCAATTGTATTCTAATAAGTCTGCTTTTTATATAGTGTGTAAATGATCTTCAGCTGTTTGTATATATTTTCTGCACATGCAAACAAAACACCCACCCTAATGTATTTAGTATCTATTTTATTTTATTTAAATGTACTTACAAGCTACCTTTGGGTAAAAGTAATGATAGAAAATAATTACAGCCTGTCGTTACTTGATACACCAGTCGATTCTTTTTTGTTTTGTTTTCAAGTTTTAAATGACAAATATTATGCACCATTTATATTGTTGTTGGTCTTTAAACATGCTTGTGAGTACTTTGGTATTTCACGTTTTAGAACAAAAAAATAAACAATATAATTTTGACACAGCCTTGAAAGATGACAGAGTAACTGAGCTTTCACTCCATCTACGGGTTGAAGAGGGAATTACACAATTTTAAAACCAACACTGCTAATGCAGCTGCTTGCCGGCTTCCTGGTTTATGCGTGCAGTTGTATTGATCGCGATTTACCGCATAAATGCACAAAACGATTCTGGCGATAATTTATAGACTTACAAACAGCAAAGAAGACTTTCAAAGCTACGTCACAGATCAATAAAACTTCAGTTATTTTTTTTTTCAAGTGTTTTTTTTTTTTGACGGTCAGCGGAGAGGATTTTCTTAACGCTAAATGCTACTCCTGGTATGTTTTTGATGAGGGAACAATGTGAGAACATGGTCAAAAGCTCAGAAAACTATATATGTGTCCTGTAAGTTATATGAAAACAAGTTGGACGGAATAGCTCACTAAAAACTCACCCTGACACTTCCATTTTAAAAGAGTTAAACAAAAATTCAACGCGCCAATGAGTTATTCTGTATCACAGCATTAGAAAAGCCAGAGGTAAAGCATGTGGTATAATATTACCCCAACTACTCCATATGCAGTTTTATTATAAAGCACTTAGGTTTTATTGTAATCAGTGTCTTTGTGAATCATTGCTAAATACCCTAGTGAAGGCACGTCCTGTTGATCACATCTACAGACAAAAGAAAAGACGTGTTGGCCATAAAAGTGTCACTTTCGCATGGCTTTTGTTCAATGCCATTTAAAGTCAAGATTAACATATTAAAGTGAATCAGAGAAAATGTGATGTGCTTCTCTTGTTGTAGGTGGATTGCCTCCAATATAAAAAAGAAAATCTACAAGTTTTACCAGTTACAAAAAAAACGATTGATTTGATGGAGCTACCATTTTGAAATTGAATTTGATTTAAAGGAATTCTGAGAGTGAATATGCTGCGCCGTTAAAACTCAGCAAACCTTTAACGGAGAACCATGACCTTCTGCATGGAATTACATGAAGGGTTAGTTCTGGAAGGGCATCCGACTCAACATCTGTGATTTGTTTAGTATGCAAATCAGTGAGATAAACTGAGGTGATGGCATTTCTCAGATCTAGCCCTAAATAGAACTTGCTACTGATAGGTCATTCATTCAAATTCCAGAAAGCGGAATCCAAACCAACAACTGGGCGATTCAAATGATTTATTATATTTGAATTTATCCTCTTTACCCTCACAACTTGCACTCCATCTATTTCCAGGAGGGCTTCATAAACAAGATTCATATATATTGCATTTTTCCAGGCTGATTTGATAGTGGCATACTTGTTTTTTTTCTTTCATTTCCTTTTCATGTCTATAGAATTTGCATTACAGAGGCGGCGTAAAACCTCTATCTCTCTGATCTGCATCAGTGTGGCATGTTTTTCATTTACCTGAAAGAGGAAATGAAATGTGCTGTTTGCCGGAGGGTCAATGTGTTTTCACCACAACATAAATATATACGCCACACATTATGGATATTCATTGTTTGTGGTATACTGTCAGTTCAGGTATTAAGTGAGTGGAAGTCAAGCAAAGCACCCCACGGCTGGATAATGATCATTTAAGGAACTATCGATGTGAAATCATCATCTCTAACAGTCAAAAAGTGTTTACTAGGGTTTACCAACTTAAATGTAGGGTTAAAAGTATTTCTCACCACACAGATTGCTTTTCATAAACCTTTTTCTGATGTATCCCTGCTCATTTGTGAATAATCTGTTTACTGAAATCATCTACACCTACATCTGGCTAGCACTTTCACCTCATGGCAAGAAGGTCCTGTGTTTCATTACCTGCTGGTGCCTTTGCGTGGAGTTGGCATGTCCTCCTTGTTTCTTGGCACTCCAATTTCCCCTGTTCATCTAAAACGTGCACGATAGGCTGACTCTGAAGTGCAAATTGTAGAAGAGTGTACGTTTCTTGGTCTGAACCTGTGAAATGACTTGAGCGAGAACAAACACTCTTACCGTTGTAAATGAGGCTCATCTGCATCTTTTCTTTCTGCACAAATTTAGATCTTGTTGAACTTTTATTGCTGCACCATTGAAAATCCTCTTGTTGGCTCTATTACTGTGTGGTTAGGTAATATTACAGTCAAAGAAAAGAAAGCTTTAAATAAGCTGGTTTGCTTTGCTGGGAAAAAGAACTGTGACCTTTCTGTTTTAGACTCTTTACGAATATAGACTTTTAAACCGAGCCCTTCGCATCACTCTGGCCTCACTGCAGAGCCATGTTCGAGCTTCTTTTTTCAGGAAGAAGATATCACTTCTTCCCACAAGCCTTTGAATTCTGATCCAACACTTGATTCGATTTTGTTTCTATCTCAATCTTTTTTAGCCTGCTTATTTCAAAATGTTTCATTGTTTTTACTGTGCACTCTGAGCTTTTTTTCTTTTCAAACCACGAATGGCAAAAATACTAAACTAAAACTAAACTCTAGCACTACAGTCGCCAACTGCTCAGGACAAGCTGTGTGAAAAAAACATTTATTCTCGTGTAACATAGCACTGCGTAATTCTGAAAATGCATTTATTGTGAACCATTTCAAATTTAGCTGTTAGTTTTCATCTCTATTCGGCTCATAATTTAAAAAAAGATCAAGATGATGAGACTATATGCCCCTAATTGTGAAATAATGGAAGGTGAACTCTCTCCTTAACACCGAGGCACCTTTTCTCACAGATGGTTTATCAGGCAGCGCGAGCATCATAATCCAATGAATGGATTAGAGTGATTAAGTTCCAATTGTGCAGCTAAAAACAGGCTGTGCAGGGTTCCTCTTGACAAAAGCGTGCGTTCCTGTGAGGCGCGGATAAATCTGTGCCCCACTTCTCTACTCAAATATCAAATTTAGACAACCTCTGGAGCATCACTTATCGCTTCGAATCACTCCAACAGTGCACCCCTTCACCCCCGCGGACATCCTCTTCTGACCTTTGTCACCCATCCACACTCTGCACGAACCGTTTGATTTCCTTCCATTGTAGGAGTGTTGACAGACAGACATGGAACAGGAAAATGGGTTGCTGGGATGGCTAGGTTGGATTGCTGATGGATTTTACACAAGTCAGAAAAGATGGTGGTTATGACAACCAGGGCCGAGTTAAGGTATCAGTAAGCCCTGAGTCTGAGTGATCCTGGAGGCCTGACTCACACTGTTAGATGCGCTGTACTTTCTATATGACTATGTATATATGTTTTTATTTATTGCTTGTTAATTAAGAGTATACAGTTTAAATTATGTTTAGCATTTTAAAATATTGAATACTGAAGATTCTGAATTAGAGCAGACTACAGACATTTGTCATTGCATTCAGTACAGGCCTACATATTATGACAGATCAAATCAAGATGCTTTAAGACCAATTTTAAGAACACTTCACAAAACCGGCCTGGGCCTGGAATAACAGATACAACAAACTATATTTAGTGACTCACAATTAGGAATAGACCCAGCACCTGGAGGTGTCATTCAAAGCACTAAGCGCATCTCCAGGTTTTAGCCTCAAAAGTTCAGTAAAACATGCTCAGGGCTTAACTTATAAAAGTCTCTAAGATTCTGAGTTTCAGTGGCTGACCTGTCTGGCAGAGTAAACACCTTGAAGCATGGAGTTTGCAAAGGGACTTGCACATTTTTTTTTCTTTGTAGACATTGACAGTGGCTCTAAATCCACCTGTGCAGTCCTTTATTTGTGCTGGGGTTTGACAACTCACTGTTTCACTTACTTCTCTATCCTGTACCTTTCCGCTGTGTTATTTTGTTCCGATTTGACACCACTTGCTCATTGTGTCAGATAGTAGCTTGTCTGCTTACCATTTCGTATTGGCCATTCCCAATTCCTCCAATACTGATTGGTTGCTGGGGCCTGCTGCTGTTCCGCTGTGGGCCAATGAAGTGTTGGGTGTCAGGTTTTGACACAGGAGGGCATGGGTGAGGAGCAGCACTCACAGCAGCACTCACAGCAGCACATGTAGCGGTGAAAGAGAAAGAGAGAGGAGAGAGAGACACTCGCGGTGTAAATCAACCGCTCACCGACAGGCCCTCTCTCGCCGGCGGCCCCTTGAGCTCGAGCCCAGGTAAGCCCGTTGGATAAGACAGTCCAGGTGACAACAATTCACTAACAAGGAAAGTCCTTTTTTTGGTACAGTCCAACAGCAGCAACCAAAGATACCTTTCAAGAATAAAACAACTATAAACAATGGAACACCCTCGTCGTTTTAAGTCCTTCTTCACTGCAAGGCAAATGCAGAAGTTGTGTATTTGCAACGATTACCAAAAATGTGGCCATTGTAAGTTAAGTATGCAATATCATCAACCAGGAATTGTAGATGGGCCAGTCAGGCCTTTGGTGCATGTTCACACTAAATACAGTTTCTAATAAGTCAAAGCTGTTTAACCGAACAATTTTACCAACACAATGGAGAACTGGGTGAAGAAAGGTTTTCCATCCATCCGTCCATCTTCTTTTGCTTATCCAGGGCGGCGTCACGGGGACAGCAGTCTAAACTAGGGACTTCAAGATATCCCCCAACCCATTCCTCCAGCGTGTCCTGTGTATTCCCCGGGAGAAGAAGGGTGGAATCAACCCCAAAACCTTGAAAAATATAGCTATATCCTGTCAATTTTATATTTATCTCCTTTTATTCAGTTGAGACAACCCCTATAGCAATGATTCTTTTCACACCAAGTACCACCTAACAAAAGATTTGGCCTTCTGAGTCCCATTAGATATAAGACTATATTACGACAAATTTTATGCCTATACATGGTCGAAAAATGAGAAAATGAGAAAATAAATACACATGGGTAAGGTCTAAATCATGATAATGATTGCACACTAGAGGGTTTTAGCCCAATTTTAAACTTGATTTGTCTCTCCACAAGTTCGGGGAGGCGTGGCCTGAGTAGTGCTTCTCTGTGAGCAATTTTTTTTGCCGTGGCACTTCTAATGTTTGTGGGGTCAATGCAATTACCACAATTTATCGGGCTGCAGCTCCAGAAGCTCAAATTGTAAAAAAAAAAAAAAAAGTCTGAGAAAGAAAACGTTTGCAAACTGTCCTTATGTCTATGGCCTTCGCACTTTGTGACACGAGTTAAAATCCGACATTAGAACTCTGCAGCCGGTTTTACCCAAAGGTGGACAAGAACATTGACGCTGAAGGTCTCGCAAACCCCCAGGAACGCCACAGTTTGATAAACGCTGCCCTATAGCTCCATGTATCGCTTCAAGATCTCTGAAATTGCTCCCTCAATGGCGATCATCTTTTGACCTTTCCCCTCTTGCGCGCATTCGATTTTTTCCACTCGCTTCACGTGTTGAGCGTAAAGCCAGCAGGACACACAGATGTTGTTCCTGGTATGACTCGGTTAGGTTTCAGTTTGACCCTCTCCAACCTTTTCTCTCGTCATACGAAGCAGCATGCTCACGTTCCTCCACCAAAACTCCTCGCATGTGGCCACAACTTCAGCTGGCACACAGGGGCCCCATGTTTGCTATGAGCTGTCGGTTTGATGGCGGGACCCGTGGGTGCTCTGCGGGACCCTGGCTGCACCCGCGCCTTGCACACACTTGTCACTCTGTCAGAAAAATATGTCGCGGAGTCGTCATAGCACAGCCGCACTGCCGGATCGCCATGTTTTTCATCAGATTCGCTTGAGATCACGCGCTTTACCAGAGCATGCCGGGCGCAGAAGAAAAATCCTGAGCTGTGGTGGAGTTCAAAGGTCACATGCAAAGGCAGAGAAGCTGATCTCCTTTCGAGAGGCTGGATCAAATGTATTCAGACAATTTATATGTGTCTAATGCTTCAAAGTGTATTCCATGCTGATACTGGTGTAGAGCCAGTGTAAACGCAGCAGGAGATTTGAGACAAGCTTAAAGGAGATGTCTGCAGAATATATATATGTCTTCACTGAAAACGCATACACTATATACTCAAGGTATGTTTCTGATGACAGCGGTACATAAATAATTTGTAAACCAATGCCCGACAAAGAGCTTTTGAACATGCAACATTCAAGCTTTTACCTACATAACGTTTTAAAGTAAAGAAAAACGTCACTATACTGTGCGGTTGACATTTTGCAGGGCCATTTTGAGATCCAATTCTTGAGTTTAAAAAGGGATAGTCAGCTATCTGTTCATCTCTGCGCCTGTCTTCACCTTGCTAGTTCACAAATATCTCAAAGAAAACACACTTAAGAGTCAACTTATTCATAAAACTTTCCGTGGAATTCTTTTCTAAAAGTGTGTTCCACAAAACTCCTCAACCTTGCTCACGTCTTGCTCACGTCTCTCTGAGCGCAGATCAAATTCTTCCTCGTCTCTGAAAGCCCTGACGCGTACACCTCAGAGTTTGGAAATTGGACCACACATTTCTACGTCAAATTGCCTTCGTATAGATCACAAATGTAAATAAGACCCCTGATCCGTCGCATTGTAATTGTTGGCTGAGCAGTAGTGTCAGGTTTAAGTGATGTAGAGCAGCGGTTCCCAAACTTTCGGGACCCCCAAAGCAAAATGAAATAGACTTCTGTAATAATTTTATCTTGTAAAGATTTAAAAATTGTGTTTATTTGTACTTATTTTTGTAGTTTATTCTGTTATCTGACCCAATTTTACTAAAACACACTTAAAGAGATTTCATTGTGTTTAATAGAATTTACATGTAGAAATCCTTTCGCACCCATCTGCTCATGCTTTGCGACCCCCACTGATGTCAAGTAAAGGCATATGTCAAATCAGATTAGGTTATACAAATTATTATCTATTAATCTAATATAGATTTCCGAGTTCCGATGGGTGGGACTGACAGTCGGATTCATCAGGGACACGCGTGGTCCATCCGCATCCAAACAAACATGGCTGCTTATGAGAGAAAAATATCACAGGGACTGAAAAACAATGCAGATTTCTGCCAAATAAATGAGCAAAACACAAAATTCCATTAGTTTGAGATGAGAGAAGTTTGATTTGGTTCTAAATGAGACGACGTATGAGCTCACTTTTTCATTTGCGTCACTGAAATAAACAAATGTGATTGCACAATTCTGTTTGAGTTTCACTTCGAGGCACAGTGGTGACCAGGCTCACTTTTTGTCTTTATTATTAGATCCTAATCCCAATTTTCACTTTAAAATGAACATTTCTGTACATTTGAATTCCTTTATGTACCTTCTCGCAGTGGCTATAATGTCACATACTGAAGATTTTGTCTGTTGTCGGGAAGGAGACATGTAGGAGTGTCGGTAAGATAATGCTCCTTCTCCAAAACACGCTTTCTATACACATGCAGCACATAAGATTCATCTCTATCTTCCCCAGAAAGCTGAAGAGTAATATTTGGAAATCCATGGAGAGAACGCCCCTATAGAGACGTGCTCCTTCTGCAGCGCACACAACCACATCTTCCACTGAGGGACTGTGCCGCACTTAACTCCGCCGCGCCGTGATTCCTCCAATTACGGTTGACAGCTCCCGATCCGCGTGGGAGTCAACGGATCACCTCTGCTAGAGCCAGGCAGACGATGGCAGAGCGTGGAGCCACAACATTAATAATTCAGCCCAGGTACATTCAAATTGGGTCTAAGCGTTTGGGGCCCATTAGTGATGAAGGCGAGGAGACGGAGGCTCACAGCATTCAGTGAGATGTTGGGCGCAGGAAGAGGTTTGATTCTCCTGAGCCAAAAGTTCTGCTGCTTTATCGAGATGTATAGAATGGGCCAACTTTACGAGAATAAGTTGGTTGGCTTTATATTTGCAATAATGACCCCTGCATGAACTGAAAAGGGTATTTTTGTGTATTTAGATTGAACGTACATTTTCTTAATTACGCACTCAAGACAAAAAAGTACTAATCTACGAGGAGGCTTTTCTTTTGTAGAAAAAAATCTACTGTTGCCAGCTTCAGTTCGTAGCTTATGAATGATTTTTGGCAAACAAAGGCTACATTTTGTGAATTGGACAACGTTTTTTAAAGTGAAAGTCTTCAACAAACGTTTGAAATTGTGGCTGAATCAGGGCAGAGTTGCACACGTGATCCTTTTGAGTGAAACTAATGCTGTTACTATAGTACTTTTAGAAATGTATAATGTATTTTGTATTGAATTGTTCTAAAAGCCTCCTATTGACAGGTGCTGAAAATGAGCATTTTTGCACTTGAAACAATGCATCTGGTCCGGCTAATGTAATTGCTATGTCCTTGTAAAAAAAATAATTATGTTTTGCCACTCATCCAAGTCGCTCAGTTAAGTCCGCTGAACTCTCACACGAGTCATACTTTGCATGGGCCTAATGAGTCATCTACTGCCCATTAGCTTGTTCATTGGATTTCACTAATAACAGATACTCCTGACTATAAGCGAATAGGCTGTGTTAGTTTCAGTTTAGCTAACTCGTCCCTTCAGAGGACAATCTACCAGGGCTGCGTCAGAGCTGAAGAAACTACTTGGATGAGTGTCGAAACGAAACTTATTCACAATTCAAGTATGTGTCTGTTGACGCTCAAAGATTCAGTGCCGAATTTGCATCAAAATCCCATCTGCAGCATCGGTCTCTTGCTTCAGCAACACATTTTAAACATGTTTATTTTAGGTTAAATATGAGCTCAACGTCCGTGAAAACACTGTCCAGCGAATCAGCTTGAGCAAACATGCAGCGAAAAATCAAGGTCAACTGACTTTAGTGTCATTTTTTATGTGTTTGGGGAATATGGTAAGTACAATATTTGACATGTCTTTACCAAAAATAAAAAAAATCATGAAACTTTCTTGAAATCTATTGAACTTAAATGACTGGCGAACCAAGGCTACAACTGACAGAGAACATTTTTAACTGTTTCTGGCTTTTTAAATAATGTAAATATAAGAAAACAACTAGCATGTTGACTCAAATTCGGCAAATGACTAAGAAACATAATAACATGGTAGAAGCTCAAGTCAATTTAGCACAAAAAACTATTGCATTCAACGTGTCTATTTTGCATTTACTTAACTACAGGTGCTTATAAAACATGTGAGCGCCGTTGCCTCGCCGCAGATCTGACCTGTAACTTGGCCTGGCGTCACCTGCTTGTCTCAGATGTTGCGCCCTACACAACAAAAGGTCTACGCCGTACCTTTAATGTGGAAGCACTTGGAATAACACAATTGGCCTGAATTCCGAATCTCAGTTATGATCTAAAACAAAAGCTCTAATTTCTCTGCTAGCAGCGTCTGCGGAGAACAGCACGGGTTTGTTCCCGAGCAAACAGTCTCTCCCGGCTGGCTGCTAAGCACACTCCGTCTCCCCCAAGAAACACGGACTACCTCCGCACCTGAGGAGGGGAGGAAAAGTGGGTTAGAACAATACCACACAGGCATGAAGAATGGATTGCATGTGGGAGCAGCCAAAGAGAAAGCTTGGAATGGAGGTCACGGTAAAAAAACAATGAGATTTGGTCTAGACAACTTTTTAAACAGTTTCAAATCGTAATGTTGAAACGTCGCAGCAGCACCGGGGAGGCCGATTTTACGCCAGGCGGATACTCCAGGGAGCTAAAGCGAGATTTAAGGCAGTGTTAAATTACTGAGGGAGCCAGGTTTGAGCATGTGTGTGTGGGTGGTATCTTACTCAAGGCTGAGACTATCAGGATTTAAAAAGAACTTATGGAGGTAAAGTTGTGTGTGGTTCCTTTTTGTTACCGAGCACTCAGAGTTGGATAATAAAACTCTCTCAATAGGTCCGGAAAGGTAAATTCACACGGAGGTGATTGTTTTTTTTTTTTCTGCTAATGTGGCTCGTCATTTTGTCATTATTGAGTTAAAACTGTTGCAAGTACCAGTTCATTAAAGGCTTGGTTTGAATCATCATATTGGACATCGACAGGACTAGCAACAGGATAGTTTGAGCAATCTATTATTATTTTCTGAATTGGCTGGTTTCCTGCATTTCTTGAGTGCGAAAATAGATTGGCTCAAATCAAACCGGCTTTTTGATTGAGTTCAAGGCTGCTTTCTCAAAATGAAGATCCTTATTTCTTCTTCTTCTTTTTCTTCTTTTCTTTTCACCGTTCTTGCCTTATTAGGGTTCATTTGAACATTGGTCATTTGACATTATTTGCAGGACATGGAGAGACCAAATGAAGAGTTCGTATGTCTCTGTTTTTAAAAATGTGCCGTAGGATTTTTGGACGTCTTGTGTATTGTTTATTTGTTTTTCACTCTCTGGGTCATGCTCTGTGATTTATGTGTTTAAAACTTAAAAAGTAAATTAAAAGTGCCACTGTTTGTATTTGGGGGGTTTGTGTAACTCTGCAGACCCTATTCTACGTGTTGTATGCGGCGGTGTGTAACTTCTGATGGAGGTTTCGCCACCGACTTGTCCCCATGGCGTTGTGATGGCTTTGTCTGGAAAGTTCGACGGTGGGGCATTAAACAAGCAGGGGATACCGCTGGACTAAGTTACGCGTCAGATCTGTGGAGAGGTGGCCACGCCCAGGACAAATCCATATTTTTCTGTTTTTGTTTTTTGTTTTTGTAACGGAATAATTGCAAGATTGATAGCTTTACTAATGTACTGCCAGCTAAAGCTATAACATATCCATGGAGACAACATTTAGATTTAGCATTAAACTATAACATATGCACATTTTGTTCATTGTAAACCGCAAAATTGCTCTAAAAAAGCTTAATTGTAGAAACAGATCCATTGGCTTCTTGTTCAAAACAGAAGGTCTTAAAGGCTCTTTTCTCCGTAACGAGTAGTAGATTGAGCTTTATTGCTTTTTATGAATGAAAAGGTCAGATTTTTGGGGGAATAATTGCAAGCAAGCACAGAGAAGAGATGAGCTGAGAACCTGAGCGACATTTTCTGAACGCTCAAGCCTCAAATCCAGGACAATACCTCACTGTTAGATTAGATTTACATCAATCTAACTCGAGGCTAAAGAGTTCTCGTAAAACATTGACGTTGGAATATAGAATACGCCGAACACATTGACTCAACACACCATCCACTGTTTATCCCCAGGCCAGAATCACAAAGCCTCAGTCACACCTTTCATCACCGGAGCTCAGAGCCACTTTCCGCTCCCAAACAAAGCACATCTCTGATCCCCCCCATCCATCAGCACAGCCGCGCCCCCGAGTCCAACATAAGTGCATTTCCAAATCTTGTTTTTCTAGTAAACAAACAGAATAAGTCATCCATTCTGCTCCGTCCTCTCTGCGGAATTGTAGTAGTTTTATGACAAATTCCAGTCAACGTCGTCAGATTTGAAAAGAAAAATCGGTGACGCCGTTCGGGAAAATTGAGTTTACACAGCCAAGGACCTCTCCGCTCCCACTGTATCTCTCCAATAGGCTCCAAATCTCGTCCTGGAACCGAGGGGGCTTGCCTGTTAAATAAAACGAGGATTAAGACGACAACTGTACATGTGTTGTCTTTTTTCCTTGGTATCTAAATCACTTGCAGCAGGCAAAATATAACTTAATTGAATCTTAATGCTTTGATTTTCCTCATTAAAAAAGCTCATGACTTTATTAATTAGAGAGAGTGACAAGATGATTCATATACTTGATATTCGTGTTGTTTTTTTTGGTGTTAAATTGAAATGTGATTCAGATGAATAACAACAGACCCTTTTTCAAAAAGTATGTAAAGATGCAGAAACATTAATTTATTTATTAACATTTGCTTTCACCCACGTTCAGATCAAATCATTAAAAAACATTTAAACATTTAATAGATCAATTGAAAACAATTAAACAACAGCTTCTTCCTACTAGTTTTGGAGCATCAAAAACTCCATAGTGTGATAAAAAATTATGTATCCCGTTTCGTATTGTTTTCATGTATATTTTTTCATTTTAAAAGATGTTCAAATGAATAAATTAAAATATATAAATTAAATTAAATAAAGTGAATGAATAAAATCTACATTTAAAGTGATTTTTTTTTAGGATTCTCGCAATTTTTTTTTTTTTTTTCATTTGAGCAAAAAACCTCTTAGTGCGACCAGTTTGTGTGAATCCGGAAAAAAATTGGGAATGGAATCGGTTTTGCCCTGTTCCACTTATCGCGCAAATCAAGCCCTTTCGTCTCTATGGCGATGTTACTGCGTAGCCTGGAAAATTCCCACCGCTCCGCCTTTTAAGATGTCTGTGTAACTGTGTTTGTATGAAATCTTCTAAACTTCTGACGATTGTTTTCGCTAACACAAATTCGCTTATTCTCTCATAAACTCAGCGTTACAAAAGTTGCGTTACAATAAGTCAGATCCGTGGAAAGGCGAGTCCATTAAAGAAAAAAATGAAAAAAACGTTTAAATAAAGTTAATCTTAAGCAATAAAAACATCAACACACAAAGAATGCTAGATAAGTTAAGTGCCATAACAGTGAGACCTTTCCAGGCACTGCAATAACGGCTCTAGCTACGCAACTAAAAGCAATCATTTCGACGTATTATCTTACAATGCAAGAAATATGATTTGAGGGGGGGAAAAAATGTATGGTACTGAAAGAAAACAATTTGCCTCCAGTATGTAACTTTTTTCGCCAGAAAATAGGCAAGGCAAGGCAAGGCAAGTTTGTAGAGCACAATTCATACACAAGGCAATTCAAAGTGCTTCACACAACAGGAAAAAATGCATTAAAATCACAAAGACATGGCAGAAATCACAAAATCTTAATTTAAAAGTGACCATTTTCAGGTTATCCGTCAAATAGTTCAAGACATAAAAGAGAAAGAGTGCAAAGATAAAGCATTTCAGTCATATGCACAGCCAAACAAAATAGTTTTTAGTTTTAGATTTGAACATTGCCAGAGTATAGCCGGCCTGTCTCACATCCTCAGGAAAGACTGTTCCAGATTTTAGCTTGCATAAAACTGAGAAACGCAGATTCCTGATGGTTTAAGTCCTGACTCTGGGGCACCAGCAGGAGGTCCTGAGGTCCTCAGAGTCCGAGATGGTTCATATGGCACTAACATGTCCGAGATATACTTTGTGCTAGGCCATGGAGAGACTTTGTATACAAGCAGAGCTGCTTTGAAGTCTATTCTCTGAGCCACACAGGGAGCCAGTGCAGGGGACCTGAGCACAGGACTAATATGATCTGACTTTCCTGGTTCTAGTCAGCCCGAAGCAGCGTTCTGGATGTACCTGCAGCTGTTTTACAGCTCGTTTGGAGAGGCCAGTCCAGTTACAGTAGTCTAATCTACTAGAGACAAACGCATGGATAAGTCTCTCCAGGTCTGGTTTAGACACTATACTTTTGATTTTGGCAATGTTTTTTAGATGGTAAAAAGCTGCTGATGTTATTGATCTGAACGTGGCTGTTAAAATTCAAATCTGAGTCCATTATTACCCCAGATTTCTAACTTTGATTGTAGGTTTTTAGAGCGAGACTCTGGAGGTGACTGTTACATTTTTCTCTTGTTTCTGTGGGCCAAAGACGATGATTTCAGTCTTGTCTGAGTTCAGCTGGAGAAAGTTTGTTTTGCATCCACACACTGATCTGTTGGATGCAGTGACAGAGTGAATCCACTGGTCCATATTCCACCTGCCGTCAGTGAACCATAGATTTGAGCGTCGTCTGCATATTTGTGATAGGACACATTCTCACGTGCGTATCAACTGACCTAACGGCAGCATGTAGAGGTTGAACAGAAGGGGTCCCAGGATTGACCCTTGGGGCAGCCCCACAGGTCAGGGGCATCTGGTCTGAGATACAGTTACCAATTTCGACAAAGAACTTCCTGTCTTCCAGATAGGACTTTAACCAGTTTAGCGCAGTGCCAGTGATGCCCACCAGTCCTCTAGTGCTCTGTAAAAGTATCCCATAATCGACAGTGTCAAAAGCAGCACTCAGATCTAACAGAATTAAGACTGAGGCTTTGCCCGCGTCAGTGCGTTCAGGTGGATGTCATTTGTCACCTTGACAACAGCAGTCTCAGTGCTGTGATGAGGCCTAAAACCTGACTGGAAAACATCAAATGAGTTGTTTATTAAGAGGAAATCAGTGAGCTGTTGGTAAACAACCTTTTCAAGGACTTTGCCCCAAAATGGCAGATTAGAGATCGGGCCGGTATTTACTCAGTACTAGCGGCATTCAAGACTGCTCTTCTTTAGGAGAGGCTTTATGACCGCAGTTTTCAAAGACATTGGGAATGTTCCAGATTGAAGCGACATGTTAACTATTTGAGTGAGTGGTGCCTAACAAACTGTTCAGCACAGACTTTAGAAATCTGGTGGTAACACATCGAGGCAGCATGTAGATGGAACTCAGACTGGATTTTGTCAGTTACAGGTGCAAAGTGAGTCAGCTCTAAGTGTGTAGGTGGTTTGAGGGTTATTTTTTGCATTGTAGAATTGATATAGCATTTTTAATGCCCTGAACTTTGTCATTAAAGAATAATGCAAACTCATTACACTTGGATGTGGAAATGAGTTCTAACGGCAGCTGAGCTGGAGGGTTTGTTAATCTGTTTTACTGTGGCAAACAGGACACGCGAGTTGTTACTGCAGCTTCCAATTATTTTCAGAAAAATATCCTTCATTAGTTCTACATAAAAATGAGGTTGTACATGTACAACTTCTCTCTGTAAATCTCTTTCTGAACCTGGAGCTTCGACTTGCGCCATTTTCGTTCGGCCGGCGGCACTCCCTTTTCTGTGCCCTGACCGAATCATCATTTCTCCATGCGCTCCTTCTGCTTATTTTTAACAATTTTAGCCTTCATAGGGGCAATGGTGTCGAGAACATTCAAAAACACTAGATGTAACAGAGTTCAACAAATAATTTACATTAGAACATGAGACATTTTCAAAGTTAATCATTTCCATAAACAGTTTTCCAGTGCTGTCATTTATGTGTCTCCTCCGGACAGCTGCAGGACCAGCCGGTGGTTTGGCAAAAACAGACAGGTCAAAGAAGACACCAGAAATGATCAGACAGAGCAAAATCGACCACATTGACGTTTGAAATATTAAACCCTTTTGTAATTAGAAGATCTAGAGTGTGCCCTCTGCTGTGGGTGGGGCCACTCACAGCGCTGAGTAAGACCGAAAGGACAGCATGAAGCTCTTTAGCGTTTCCTTCACAGATATTATCAACATGAACATTGAAATCACCTGTTATGACCAAACCATCAAAGTCGTGCATACGACTGAAAGCATCTCAGTAAAATCATCAATAATAACTTTTGCAGTGCTGAGGAGGCTTGTATAAAACAATGAAGAGAATGGATGGAGACTGTTTAGCTCAATTTTAAAGGCTACGTACTCAAATGTTGAAAACACCCCAAAGGACAACCTGTTGGGTAACTATTTCATCTCTAACAAAAGCACACACACCTCCTCCCTTTTTGTTTTCTCGTGTTTCAGATTCCACCTAAAGTTGGGTGGAACAGATTCTATTAGAACTACATTTCCTGTGTTTTTGTCAAGCCATGTTTCAGTTAAAAACATAAAATCAAGATTATAGAGGAATAAAATTATTAATTAAGAATGATTTGTTACATAAGGATCTGACATTTAGTACAACAAGTTTCAGTTCAGAGACATTTTTTTTTTCATTATTGTTGCTTTCATTGCACTTAAAAACCAACAAAAACATGCGTCCTTACTGTGAGCGGGCGTGCATCTCCACAAATCTGACTCGTATTTGACATGCTTGTCTCCGTGGAAATGTCATTCCTTTTTGGCTACAATGTTCCACAGTCTGGCATAAACGTATCTATCTCCAGAAATGTGCTTTTAACTTTGTATTCAGAATCATGCCGGTGACATGCCGCCTCTAGAAAGTCACATACTGTTACTTTGAATCATAATAAGGTCAATAAAATGCACAATTGGTTGGTTTTTAATCCTTAACTTTCACATTGTGAGACGAACAACATTGATCTACAAAAGCAGATTGACCCAGCGTCCTCCTTCCAGCCTTCACAGCAGCATCCACACTGCACTTCACTGTACACACGCAAATATCATTATCATGTATTTACTTGCAACATGCAGCTTCCAGTGCGTGAGTGTTGTTCGGGAGCATGTCGTCTCTAAAGGCAGTGATTATCCAGTCTGAGCGCCAGTGCTGACATTGGGCTGTCGGCAGGGAATGAAAACCCCTGACCTTTTCTCCAACGCCGCTCTGCTTCGACTCTGCTGAAAGGGCTAAGAAACCGCAACGAGGAAGGAATATATTTCATTTAAGATTATGAACTCAATGGTCGCCCCATACCGACACCTGATTCTTAATAACACCATTTCTTCAAAGGTATTCAGCAAATCGCTCCAGATTTACATTTCAAAAGGGGTAAAATTGCTTTCATTTCATTTCTGCTCGGTTTTCTCCTGTCTGAAGATTTCCAAAAGTGTGTGTTTGTGCGAGTTTATCTAAAGTGGGTTTGGCAAAAACGGCACATGTTTGGGGAAGTGTCCTTGGGAATCGTGGCTGTACACAAATTGCTGGTTTCACTAGAGTTTTGCTGTGAAATCAGATTTAAAGGTCTTGATTTTGACATGCACTTTAACAGAAGTTTTGAGTGCACATGTGAGTAGTAAATAATTGCCTCCAAATACTGCATCTGTATGTTTACTTTACAAAACTTTTTCCACTTCTTCGTTTAAAAAAAAATTCAACTAAAAGTGGCTGAAGGTTTAAAGTTAGATAAAGTTTGACTTCACATTTGACAAGTAGAAATAATTGATCATGAGCAACATATCATCTTGACATTTATGAAGAATTAGCTCTGATTTAGTTGATAAATATTCATATTAACATAACTACCTTACTTTTCGGGCTAAATAGCGCTCCTGAATAAAAGCTGCGCACACGATATTCTTAAAAGAAAATAGAACTTGTCCATACGACATAATATGACATATTTACACGAAACGTGGTAGTGATGCGTCTTTTGAACCGGGTCTCACGGCGCACCCGAGGTCCGCTGCACTGGGTTACTAATTAGACTAATTTCTAAGTGAATAGGAGTTGGATTGTAATAAAACACACAGCATTTTGAAGTTTAACAAACAGAAAACACATCACAGCTGTCCCCACTGTCCCCTACTGGCCCCTCTGTCCTTGATTACTCTGATTTACCTGTGTCTGTGTCTTCACATCTGATTCATTTGCTCCTGAGTTTGTCCTGAGCGAGTGAGTTTTACGTTGTAACATGGGAACACAGAAATATTGTGAAATATTGTCTAAACTGCAGACCGCCGTATATTGAATGTACGCGCTCCACGTGTCTTCGCATTTTGCCGTGTCTAGATTCACTTCCTAATAAGACTAATTTCTCGGAGTTGGATTGTAATAAAACACAGCGTTTAAAAGCATAAAATATAGAGAACCCGATGTGTCCCACTGACCCATCTGTCCACTGACTACAGTGTCTCAAACGCTTGCGCTTCTTGCTAGTGTGCCCCCCTGTGGCCGTTAGCCAGTAAAAGTCTATAAATTAACCGCACCGTTTTAACCGACCGCAGGGTTCAACGCATGAGAGAAAAGTAGCTGGTTATAGTCCTAATAGTACGGTGAAAGAGGTGTATTAGATCTGGAGAAGGGTTCTTAGACGTTGTGTTGTGCTCAAATGAGGTGAACAATGTCTACCTTAACCTACAGTATCAATTTAAACAACACGTATGCAAAATGTACTTTTTTTTTTTAGCTTTTAACCATGGTATAACATTGTTCAGTCATATAATACATTTACGCTAGTTTCATTCATTCTGTTTACGAGCTTGTCTTCTCCGCTCTGACTCTGACGTCATTGGTAGAGATCCAGACTTTTCCTGTGCTGTTTTTGTCTATAAATCATTGCCAGACTTATTCTGGGCCTTTCTGCCATCAAATCACGTTCATTACAACTGCATGCTTACGTCAGCATCCTATCCAATGTAACTTGATTTGTATAGAGCATTTTCAGAATGGGAATTAGAATTTACGCTATTGTCGCAGAGGGAAATTTGTCTTGGGATGGAAAATAAACAGCAACAATACAATTTATAAACAAGAGAGTTTCCAAAGTGCTTCACATAATAGCGACATAAAACAGGCATTTAGCTCTAAAAAATGTAATTTCAAACAAGGGGAACTAGGCCTATCACAATCAATCCATACAATAAAAACAAATGAATGCAATACATTGAAATAAATAAAGTAAAATAATGTACAAAACAAAATAGATTGAAAAATCTAAAATCAAATCAATTTATTAAAGGACAACTCATGCGTTGATAAAAGACTCAGAATAAAAATGGGTCTTAATTATGTTGGTGGCAAGCTAGCAATTTTACCTTCCTTCTGCTGCCAGTAGAAGGTCATGTGTGGTTTTCTTTGTTCTCTTTTTTGACCCGTAGGCTTTCTTAGACAGGACAGCTTAGCGTGACATGGGGAGAAGGGTCTGCAGCCTGTGGATCGGGATAAATCTCACTGCCAGCTGCACATGGAGCCTGGTATATGTGCTGCTGCCTAATCCTACTCAACCACCGGGCAGCACCGTATGTGGTTTCCACATGTACATTGTTTTTAAGTTCTAAAACATGAATGCCGTCGTCAAGGAACTCAAGAGCTTGTTTAAAGGACACATATTATTCAAAAAATGGACTTTTAACCATGTTCTAACATTGTTCCCTTCATCAAAAACATACCATGAGAATCTGCAAATCATTGCCAGACTCATTCTGTAAATTTCTGCGCGTTCATCACGAAACTGTACAAACTGTACAACTGCTTGGCTGCATCAGGAAGTCTGAGGTTAGCTTGAAGTGTTAATATTAAACTTGTGTAATTCTGTCTGCAGCCAGTAGATGGAGCCAAAGCTCAGTTACTCTGGTGTTTCCTAAGGTTTTGACAATTTGACTTGACATTTCTTTTCAATATGTTTTTTTACATAAGCCAAGACCAAAGTAAAGTTACTCAAGCCTGGTTAAATACAAAGATCAGTTACAAGCCTCCTATGAATAATACCGAATGAGTGACGTGGGGCTCGTCTCCATGACCCCACGCACCTGCAGGAGGATCCATAAGGGGCGAGGTGCAGAGAGAACGGGTGGGCAGTGGCAGACGACGGGCCCCCTCACGACCAAATCTCCGGACACAGGAACTACATCCTGCTGGGGACATGGAAGTCACTGTCTAGGGGGGGAAAGAGGACTTGTGCAGGTTGAACGGTAATCGACTAGACAAGGTGAACGCCAGGGGGCTCATGGGAAGCTCACTGAAACCTCCAAAGCTTGTGCTTGTTGCCCTTCTTTAGCTTAGCGTCGAGATGGCCTCACCTCCACGCAACAAATCTGTAACCCATCTCCTTGGAGGCTGCTTGTCGGCCGTCTTCAATTCACCCTCTGGTGAGTTCTCCCAGATCCTGGGAGAGGAGGCAGGTCTAACCCCAAGTGGAGGAATTTAAGTATCTCGGGGTCTTGTTCACGAATAGGGAATGGAACGTAGGTGCCCCTCAGGCTCAGCTGTCACGTGTTGATGCGGTCACTGCAGTCAGACGAGTGTGTTAAAGGTCGAGTTAATCAACCAAAGGCAATCTCTTCGCTCCTTCGTCAATGGTCTAACGTCTTCACCACACCTCTGGGAGGCTTCTCCAGATCTATTGGGGGATACAAGCTGACCTAACCTCAAGAGATATTGAGAAGGGGAGCGGAAGTACAGGCAATCGTGAGGCGTCCATCACTGATGCGACTCAATAGACTTTGTTAAAGGGTCGGTTCCGCAGCTGGGGAATGGGGCTCGCGGAGGGGAGGAGGTCCTCGGCGGGTGCTCTTGGGAAGCGCTCCCCTGGAGATAGGGTCCCTCGGAGAGGTTCAGACGCGGGATCGCCGTCATGCGGCTCCTCTCGTCTGGGCGAGCAGGCCGGGGAGGCTTGCACTGACTGCCTCCGGATGGCCTGGCCTCCGCATCCGGCCTGGGTTTTTCGGGCATGTCCCCTGGGAGGAGGCCCGGGGGAGACCCAGGACACGCTGGAGGGACTATGTCTCTCGGCCCTGGGAATGCCTCGGGATCCCCGGAGCTAGTTGGGAAGTGTCTGGGGGTTAAAGGGCAAAGTCCTGCTTTTAGACTGCTGCCCTGCTACCTGGCCCCGATAGCGGAAGAAGTGTGAAAGGACAAGAGCCGGTAAAGGCAATAAAACAATACATATAATAATTTGTCCTTTATAACATGCCAGGTGACGACATAAATAATTCATAATTTTTTAGTTTTAAATGTATGACGGACTCAATATTCAGATTCATTCCCCATGAACAAGCATTTCTTCAATTTCTGATACTCCATGTTTTTAACCACATCTTATCTCTGGATAACTTCTCCCACTTAGATCTTCCTCTAATGAGCATCTTAGCTTGGAGATATCTTGCTTTCTTTGGCTCTTCATTCCATCTTATACAGCATTTTCCCCTCAATCACTATCCACCTCTGCATTTGCCTTCACTGCGAAGGAAGGCTACATTTTACTCTGCAACGAGTAGAGTTTGAAGGACATTTTAAAGAAATTAATCATCATTAATCACATGGTCGCGATTCTCCGCTTTGGTATTTTGCCGCGACGCCTCCAGCTCTTCATCAAAGCCAGCCATGTAGGTAATAACTTCCTACAATGCTTTCACAGCCGCGAGCCCAATTTGCATTTAGATCGTAGCTGATACGCCAGCGCTTCATAATGTCCGCTTCAATCCCTTCGCTAAATCGCTAACCATGAAAACAGCTTGAGTGATGTGCGAGTAACTGAATCACTCTGAATTGATTTGTATTGTCTCCCGCGTGTTCCATCTCGTGCACAATGAGGAGTCGTGTTGTGCCCGGTGACAGAAAGCCCTACAAGATGGAGACAGAAATCCACCGCATTTATGGCTTAAGTAAATCTGATTTCGGCATTTTTTGGTGGATAACAGCCGCAGTAGAAAGGAATACTTTAGGAATAGGAACAGGATTTGTCAACGCAAACTAGTTTTCACTAAGCTAAAGACAGCTAAATAACCCACAATCTGCGTCAAATATAAGGCACTAAGCATAATTTTGTGCTATTTGTGCTAGCATTGTTAAAAAAAAAAAAAATTAAATGGTTTTGCTATGGAAAATGCTGAACCTCTTCTGAATAGTTTAAGAAAGATCTTAATCTGTATCAGAACTAACGATACAACTAAGAATTATTTTACTGATCAATTATTTATCCAATTAGTCAACAATTGTTTATCGAAAACTTCTAGATTGAGAATATTTACGAATAAAGTGTATTAATAAAGAAAACCAGATTTTTGGTTTCTATTTTTGAATATTTCATTTAATAATGCAGTTGTCTATGTTATAAAACAGCATTTTGCATGTATTAAAGAGTCTATATAATCTGATTTACGATTACGTTTATCAAAATAGGATTATGATTATTTTAATGGTCGACTAGGCCCCAATCAGAACAAGACCTCATGACAGTATTTAAAAAAGGAACTTGAAGATATAGAGCGGTTGTCTGTAGGGTAAAATCAGACAACAAAAAATCAGTTTTAGAAAAGTTAAAAAGCCTTTATTCCATCGTGGCAATTAAATATTAAAGGACAAAAGCTCTTTAAAAAAACACTATTTGTTTGTTTTGAAAATTAAGTTTCAAAAGAAAGACAGTTTTTAAAAATTATTATTATTATTATTATTATTATTATTATTATTATTATTATTATTATTATTATTATTATTATTATTATTGTAGTATTAAAATCGGCTATCAATTATTTTCCTTAGTATCGAATCGAAATTGAAATTAGTATTGCAACGGCACTGATTTGCATTCACTCCCCGCATATTTCTGTAGCCACAGCTGCCCTGATATCAAGAATGCCAATATGTGCCATCGGTCCAATTTTTATATTGCATATAAAAATCCACGTGTTGTTTTCCACTTTACATTCCAGTGGTAGCATGGGCATCAAGGAAAGGAATGAATCCAAGTGTAAATATTCATGTTGACTTGAGGATGAGGGTGAAAGAGCACTGTAAAGGAAGGGATTTTATAAATGTAATAATGCCTCACGCACATACAGAGGCGTGCAGCAGCGGAGAGCGGAGCAGCCGATAGGGAAATCACTCTTTTAATTTGATCTGCGCCAGTTAAACACATGCATCCAATGGCTCCTGGATCATGCTCTCGGAGGCTCTCGCTGGGGACGGAGCGGAGCTGGAGGTCACGAGACAAGGGCACACTCACACATATGCACTGGGGTGTTATTATTCTTGCAAAATTCTACTACAAAATGTTAGGTTAAATAACAATGCAGCATGCTCTAGTTAACTATATGTATAAAGATGCATTATATTTGACTAGCTATTGCGATTTTTCATAGATGTCGCTGTGAGTTCATTTGCAAATACAGTTAAATTCACTTTTTTAAAAGTCATCGATGACGATCAATCAACTAATCATGAGTAGTCGACTATAGAAAATAAATATAGTTGTATTTTAATCATCTTCATCGTTATGTGGACTTTACAGATTCTAAAACACATACGGATATACATTTTTAAACAACAGCAGCAAGACAGCAGAAGTATTAAATCAATATGTCATAAATGAATAAACAATTTTACTTTTGGTCAACCTTTTTAGGTAAAAAAAAAAAAGTTTTAAGTCTCAATATACTATTTTGTATTATAATCGTTCAACTAGAAGACTTCTAAAATAATGATTCGTTGCAGTCCTATTGGTTGCTACATTTTGTATAGAAATGTAATCAAACATTGCAAAAAGCTTATTGAAACAATGCAGAGTGAAGCCGTGCTGCAAAGCTAAAGGCAGTCCGACCAAATATTAGCGTGTGATTTATTTTACTGTGGCCAACGCTCCACGAGTGGGACGTTGGAATGTGTCCTTATTTATTCCATTTTGTCCAACATCTGATCAAATGGAACGCTCAAGCTGCTTGATATGCTGCGCTTAAAAATAAATCTGTAACACTCTTCCAGTCAAGTCACTCATTCTGGGAAGAATCAGGGTCAATTTGTTCTCCAAACCCACCCAAAATGACCTTCAAATTAAGATTTAGATTTGTTTATTTAAAGGGGACAGTGCATATTAATGAGCATGCAGTAAAATACAAAACTAAATTGTATAGGACTTTTATATAGATTCCGCCTGGACATTTTTACTTTATTACATGTCCATAATTCTCATTTGTAGTGAATTTACCTTCAGCTTTTAAAAAAGAGTTGTCAAAACTCAACAAAAGCTCAAACTAGTGTCGATCAGACCATCCCTCCAGGAACCAGCTTTACTTTGATTCATATTTAACAAAGAAAATCTAGGGTGAATTTTGTTTGTTCTCCAAATGGTTCAAATATAGCTTCAGTCTTGAATCAAGGCTCATTTTAGTCAGGCGTTTTGAGAAAAATAGGCCTCCAGCACAAGGGGTTTCAACCTGACTTTTGTGTTGCTGGAAAACAAACAACTCCTGGATGCTTGTGACCCATGAACATATCCTGCTGAAGTCAAGTTTAACATTATAACGTAGACAACACTTTCCTCTGTCCAGATGGGCTCCGGTTTGTTGGCTTTATGAGGCCTTCCTGTGACCTCTCAGCGATGCCTGGCTGACTTCTGACTTCCCCCCACAAACTTCAAAACCGCTGTGTATTTTAATGATGTATGTGCTGTAGAGGAAACAGAACACAGAGGAGCGGAGAAGATCAGGAGGTCAGGACTTGTCATATGGACGGCCGAACCACCCACTACTTTTGGCTCCAGACTGACTTGCACAAATTGCACGGGACACCAGCTCACATTGTGGTTGGGATGGAGGCGGTCCAGTTAAATTTGCTTTGACCTTTTGTTCAAAGTTCTGACCTGAACTTCGAACATTTCTAAAATGTGTTGTTACGATTCTATATCTAAACCATTTTGAGTTTAACTTCATCCAACAGCAATCAATATCCCGTACTGAATGTTAATACACCATTGCAGTTTTCTCTCTTCTCTCTTTTTTGGCAGTTTTAATAAACAATATCAACATTCAAACATATACCTCTTGCAATTTTAAATCAGCTGCTAAAAAGAAATCACAGGACGTTGCCTTCTCCCTGACCCTCCCACAATGTAATTATGAAGTATTGTCAATAGGTTTAGGGTTGGGTTTCGTGTTAAAGTTTATGGCAGGGCCGCATCCCACAATGCTTTGCCGTCGCGGCCCCTCCCCCACGCTACACTGCTGTGTGTGCTGCTGGCGCAACCGCCGAGGGCTGAGAAGTGCCGACGTGCGTCGCGCACTTTACAGACTTGAGCAGAGGTCTGATCGTAAAGACACATGAAAGAAGATGGTTTCGTGGACGTTAGAGCTGCAAAAAACGGCGCTAATGTGGAGCTAACAACAAGAAATCAAACTTCTGTGATGATGCTCTGTGAGGAAATCATCAAAACCATAGCAAACCTGGGCAGATCAGGAGCCACAGGTAAAAACACAGGTCAGAGTGTAATAAAGCATGAACATGGCAGAGTGAAGCTGCTGTGAGCTCTCATTTGATTCACTGCATGAATAATTTGTCACTAAAATATGCTCAAACTATAAAAATATTGAGCTCATATTGAGTTTGTGCAGCAACAGGCAACATGTCTGTGATATCAACATTTGATGTCAGAAATAATATCATTGGTTCCTGTTCCTGCTGCTGATGTATGATTGTGGACTCTTTCACCTGCTGCAGATTTGTGCAACAGTGTGCACAGCTAACTATTAGTAGGCTATTATAAAGCTATTTATTTCATATAGTTTTTATAGTTTTATTTTGCGTTTTTCCCTTCCTTTTTGTCAAATATTTTTACTTTTTGTATGTATATTTCTATTTAAGGTGCACAACTTCTTTCTCTCCCGACTTGTAATAAAGTTTTGTTTGTTTGTATCTCACTTTATCATAAATTAAAGCAGTGAAGACGAGAAAGTGGTTAGCAACAGTAGTTGTTCTAAAAATGGAACCCTGTAATTGTAAACCAGTATATCTTAAAATAAAATAATGAATGTTAAAAAGAAAATCTGTGTCGCATCTGAAATAATTGTATTGTATTTTTTCATTTGCGTTCTTGATTTGCCCTTGAACATTTTTCAATGGTTGTTCTTCTCCAGATGGTGCAGCTCTGTTCTGAAGTGCCACGGGCCCTCATCCCCCTCTCCACTGCCCCTGCCCACCCCTGTCTGCCCCTGCCCACCCCTTTCTGCCCACCCCTGTCTACCTCTGCCTGCCCTGCACCAGAGAGGAGCGGTTCCAGGCGGCAGCTCAGGTCTTCTCATCACGACAGGATGGAGGCCCACTTCCAGCATGTAGCCGTTTCCCGTTCAGCCAGCGCGCCTTGGAGTGTCCAGAGAGGAGCCACACATAATAATACGGGAGATACGGGGAAGATTATTGGGGGGAATTAAGGAGACGATATGACATTCAATTATGATGTATGCGTGACCATATCAATGCGGCAGAGACAACCCACCCGGGAATTAAACCTGCGACTGTGCAAGGAAAGACTGTTGTACCCTGTGCCACTTTAATCCGCACACAGAGGTGGGTAGTACTCAGTTACATTTACTTGAGTGACTTTTACAATACAATAGCACTTCTTGGAGTAGTTCTCGGACTCCATATTTCTACTACTCCTCCTACTTCTAGTAATATTTCGTTTAAAGTAACAGCACTCTTATTTGGTTTTGTTTTTTTTTCATTTTTGTGTCTCTCCTTTGAAAATACACAATTTGGTGCCTTGTTAAATGTTTTGTTCTTCCAATTACATTAACTTCACATTGTAAATCAGATGTTACGTTCAAGACAGTTATTCTTACAGTGTATTTAGCTTGAGTAATCTATTTTATTTTTTAAACTCTTGAGTAATTTCCTGGATTACTTTTTTTTAAAATTTAATCATTAAATTTTTTTCACTTTTCAAAATAAAAACAAAACAAAACAAACAAACACAAACGGGACCGGAACAGAGAACAAATAATTGGGTAAAATTTAAAATGAGAAAGAAAAGAAACTAGTAAACTAGTAGTAATAAAATAGTCCAGTTTAGGTCAAATTTGTCTATTTCCAATTTGAGTCCATATGAGATTTTTTTGTTCCAATGTAAGTATGTCAGCTGTGGTGTCGGTCCAGTCCTCGTCCAATTTGTGTTGTCCATGGCAGGGGTTTTGAGGCCCAAAGCATTCCTTCAACATATTAAATCATATTTTTTACAATCTCTTATGCCTTTTGTTATCCTATTAAGAGTTTAACATCTTTGTTTAATTTATATGTTTTGATTCGTTTTTTCCAAGTCATAAGATTTGGCACAGATTTTCCCCAGAGATTCTCTATTTCTTCCAAATGACTCACCCGTTTGTCGTTTGCCAGTAAAGCCTGTACAGGAACCCCCGGCACAACATTACACTCAATGTTTTTCCGTTGAGCTTCATATTCTGGGTCACACCAGCACAGCAACGCCCTGATTCGAGCTGAAACAAAGTCATTTATCAGACAAGGTAAACCCCAACCTCCTTTTCTTTTGGTTAAGTTGCTTAAGTTGGATACAAGGTTTTGAACCATGCCATATAAATCTAGAGATTATTTTATTCCTCTCATCAAACAGCCGTTTGGGGGTAGAAATTGGCCAATGCCTGGAACAGATAGAGATGGAGATCATTTTAATAGTTTCAATCCTTTGACTTGTACTGAAATATGGAATCATTTTTCAGTTTTCTTTATAAAGGAAAAACTTCTTTTTTCTTACTAGTAAGAGACTACTTTTACTTGATTCATAGTATTTTGCAATAAAGTTACTCTTGCTTGAGGTTATTTTTTGGTCACTGTACCCACCCGTGTCTGTGTTAATATACAGATACTGAAAATTGAAAATTTGCAGCTTTATCTTCCACCCATCAAAACTGCATTGATATCAGACTAATTACTTTTTTACAGCGAAGGACAATTACACAAAGAAACAATTGAAACATTATAACATCTTCGAAACATCTTATGTGATTTCTGACCGTATTGTAGTAGAGATTCCAAATATATATCTATATATTCTTCCATATTAAAATTTCACGGCCCTTTGCACTACCAGGCTTCTGCAGTGTTATCCAGTCAATAGCTCCATACTTCAGCACCTCTGTTGTTCCCGGCTGTAAACTCAATTTCTCCTTCTTCTGCTTCGATAAATGATAAAACACTAAAACACGAGGACACGGGCCTAAACTCTTGAGATCAAACTACACTCACATAATCGGCCATTTTACTCTTCTCCCTCCCCAACTCTCCAATGCATCAGCCATCAATAACTCTCAGCTGATTTATGCATTTATGTGAAATTTGATCCACTTTGCGCCGTATGGATTTTATGTCAAGCCATGTTTTGTGCATTACTCTGCACCTCTGCTGCCCTCGGTCAAGGTGCCGTTTGGCTGGAAAATGATCGAGTCTTAAAATCAGGACAACTTGAAGAGTAATGCCAAAGTCAAAATGGCCGCAATGATGAATAACTACTTGGAAGAAGTTTAAAAAACACTTATAAAGAAATGTGCAAACATGGAAGGGTGGGAGGTAATTGCAGACGGATCGATATGGCAATTTGGAGCGCTAATTCAAATGCAAATTTCAAGCTCAGATGTCATGGCGGAGCAGTCGTGTCCGGAGAAGAAAAGCAAAGAAAGAAGTTTAAATGAAGGTCAGAAAAATACGAAACGTTGTTGGGTCTGCTGAGTAATTAGTCAAACATAGAGAGAGAAAGAGAGAGAGAAAAGAGAGAGCCGGCGGCCATGTTTGCGCTTAACAAGTGACCCTCTGTCCGCTGAAGTAAACACGCAAAGCAATGCCTGTCGATATGTTCGGGCCCAAGCTGAGAATTTTAAATTGTGAGAGAATTTTAATTTTATTTCCCTTTCCAAATACCTGGTGTAAATTGCTCTCACCTTGTGTTGCGATTTCTGATGTGCTTCTGGTAAGAATGCAGAGATACTGAACAACCTCTTTTATGCATTACTGATGAGGAGACCCGATAAAGAGCATGAAATAAACAGTTTATGCACTTTAACATGAGGTTCATCTGCATGCAAAGGAGCATTCGGTTTGACGTAACTCCGGTCAGCATCGGCCGTGTGATCGAGCAGCAGGTCGAGATTTTGCATCCATAAATGTCGATGGAACCGCAGTCAAGTCTCGGTTACTACGGCAGAGTCGTGACTGTATCTGCATGAGGAGTGAATACAGTAGGTAAGGCTTGTAAATGTGAAGACACCAGATGAGTCGTGAATCATTGGTGTCATTTTATCAATACAATTGATCACACTAGATCTCCTTCTAGACCAATCCAGACTCACGAAATGTCTAGCCAAGTTATCCTGCATTCACATTCACATAAATGCTTAGACAACATAAAGTTTGGCCACAACACTTTCATTCTAAAAGGACACATGGCATTACAAATGTATAAAGATTTTACCAACGTAACATCCTTCCCTCATCATAAATACCAAAAGTCATTCATGTTGTTGCTTCATGAATCCTGTTTACGAGGTCATCTTCTCTGAGCGCGCAGTAGTCCCTCCATTAAAATGATAGTTATGCCCCTGATTAAAACTCGAAAGTCCTCCGTAAGACTTGTGTCCAAACTTGGTACATGCTCCAGCGTGGCAGTCACGTTGCCTAATGGCTTTATGTATTCGTTGTTTTTCATTGTTTATCCCCACTGCTGACAGTAGATGTTGGTCCAATGCCTCTATACCATGCTGGACATAAATGTGGTCCAAATGTAGACAGAATTTCATTTAAAAAACAATGTTAAGCATATTTTAAGCCACAAGAATGCTTAAAATGTCTACTTTAAATAGACTGATGGGCATTATTCAACTAAACACTGCATGTAAACGTTCTGAGTGTAACTAAAGCAAAGCCAGGGGGCAGTTCCCCATTATCAGCAAATGAAAGAGGTAAACAGCAAACTCAAACTTACAAAATCATTGCCTCTTCACTCATTTCCACAGATGTTCTAAAGGCAGAGATACGCTAAGTCCACACTCCTGTTCCCGTCCAAAGACAGGTTTGATATGGATATGAATGTCCTGGAGCAGTGATCAGGAGCAGACTGCCTGTTTACGATAAGGAATTTAAAGAGAGTTTTCAAAGTGGCCCCTCCCCTCTGCAGGTTCAGTCATCGTCTCTTCGGATAAAAAACAAAACTCTCCGATGTGAAACTGGCGAAGGTCGGGAAGGTGAGAGATGCACTCAAAGTAAGATTTTGTCATTTACACTTGACACGAGAATGGAGAAAACATTTTGTATCAGGATTTGATTCACTGAATTCTGAAAGTCTCAGCACATTAGTAGCACATTTCACATTAGCAGATTGTTTTACAACGTTAAAAACATGTTGTAGGGTAAAAAAAGCAAGTCCCACAGGTGAATACTGTCGTGTCCTTGGGCTTTGGGTGCACATTTTATTTATTTCAATCCATTTTCTATTATATTTTAGGATATAGGCATGCACGTCATGAGATACTTTCCAATTTGTTAAAATCGAGACTTTTAAAATGTTTTTCAAATTTAAAAAAAACAATAATTTTGTTGATTCTTGGTTCAATGACACGACCTTCTTTTGGTGAGGCAAGAGTGTTTTCAACTGTAGCTTAAATGTTGTGCATTTACACGCTCACGTTCACCACATCATCATTGGCACTAAACCAGGACTAAACCCAAAACTTAACCTAGACTGGATCAGGACTAAACAAGAAATAGACCTGGACCAGACCAAATCCGCATCAGGCTTAAAATGGGTTCAATTTAGGACCAAATAACAGCAATGACCACTGCATTAAAGGTGCACTATGTAACTTTCCTGGATGTTTCCATGGGGATGGTATTAATTTACCACAGCAAGGCAAAAGGTGTGATTTTATTGCTCAAAATACATTGGAAAACATGCTTTCTTACTGCTGATGCGGTCTCCTCTCCACAGACAGCAACTGCTTGTCTCCATGGAGATAGATAATGTCAATGCCATTTTGTGGAGCATTCCAGGTCAAGCAATAACATCTCCATGGAGAAAATCAGAAAAATTACATAGTGCACCTTTAACCAGTGGTAGACAGTAACTAAATAAAACAGTAAGTACATTTTTGCTAGCTGTAGGTAGTTTTCACTGCCTACGTTTCACTACATTTGAGAGCAGGAATCTGTATTTTAACTCCACTACATTTTGTGACTGGACTGACATTTTCTCATGAGAGCTATTTTCAGCATGTTCACGGTGACATCCTTACTAAAGGTTTTGAGTTCAAGCCCCAACTTGAAGCAAACAAAAATCTATACATAGCATCTACTGGTAAAAATTAAAAAGTGATTCAATCTGCTACCAGCTGACCAAAGATCAGTACAAATCGTAATCAAAATCACTAAGTATAAAGACTTAACAGCTACTTTGACTTTTTAATCTTTGTAAAAAAAACTTTTACTTATGTAGATTTTCTATGTGGTACTTTTTTGTGGTACTGCATCTGTGTTTTTGTTTAGGTAACAGAATTGAGCACTTCTTCCACCGCTGCCTTTACGCACAACTCTACACCACATTTATTAATGACCGTTTTCACCCAATCACGTGGAGCGTGTTTGCATACTGTACGTCTAAAGTGATCTCGACGGCAGCTTTGCGCTCTCTGGTCACCGTTCTCCCCTCCGTGGGCAGGTGCTTGTGCCGTGAACGAGCTCTCGAGTGCTGCGGATGTGGGAGCCGTGCGGCGCTGGAGGGCCATCGCGCTAAGTCGGTTAGCACTCCTCGGGATTAACCACGGCGCACGAGGACAAGGCGGGTGCTCAGGCTGCAGCTGCACGAGAGGCGAGCCAGGTTCGCTTTAAACACACTTTAAACATCACCGAGCAGTTGTAAATGTCGATGTTCTTATGTGGCACAAGGACGAAGGATAGAGGAGCTTTTTGATGCGTTTGAGGTCTTGAAGGTGCTACAATGCAGACTTTGACAAATGATTTTATTCCATCTGTTTACAAATGCAGTTTTTACAGTACAGAACTCTAGACCGGCTTTGAGTTTTTGTAAGGCCTTTGTCCAGGGTGGCAGCACGTTCACGGCGCTGGGTTAGATTCCGATTTTAAACATCCTTCCCCCCTTTGTGTGTTTAGTGCACATGCGTCGACGACATCCTCATTACGCACTGATAAAGAGAGCAAACTGGGAACAAAAACGAATCCAGGCTTATGCCACAGCGCACGGGGGAGAGGCCGGAGCGATGCGGGCTGTAGTTTGCCCCGTAAAGTGCCCAAATCTGCTGTACTTTAGTCACAATGTGCTTTTGGTTTGCGCAGAGGCTACAAAATACCAAATCACTGCACTGTCTTAAAGGAAATAGAACTCCAGTTATGAAGTGAAACAAAAGTGTAACAAATCCCATTAATTTTTTTAGCTGTGTCTTTGTTCAAGGGGGAAAAGAGCGTTTAAATGACAGTAAATTTGACTTGTTTGAAGCTTAAATCCATTCATTGCCTGAGTAAATCAGCGCCACAGCTACAAAGATGATCTCAATTTCATCTCGGTCTATTGACTGGGAGGTCTCGGATAGGTCTTGGTCTCAATTAGTATCTTACAGTATCTTATAATAAGCCCATATCTTGAAGTGCAGCCTTGTATTGAATAATTTACAACGTCTTATCAGATATTGTTATTAGAAAGAGATATATGTATAAAAAGAAAAGAAAAAACACAGGGATTGGGATCAGAGTCTCTTATTAAAGTGGAGCCACAATGCATCAAACGCTTCAAATCAAGTCAAATTTCGACTCCAGAGTTGCTTTTCCACTTGACGAACTTGAATAAAAGAAGTGAAATATTAAATTAAAGCTGTGTATGCTCAACTCTATCTCAGGAAAGCATCTCTCAAAGCTGCGTCTCCTTAATGGAAAAGGCATTTGTGGATACTGCGTTTTCGTGATGGATTCTTGTCCGATAACAGCTCAATCTGGGCATACAGCAGCTTTTATGTGGCGCTGTTTTCAAGGCATGAACCGTACAACCTTTGACTCTTGCTGTATAGACGTCTGTGGAGTGATGGAACCGGTATGTTTCACCTTGACCGTGGTTTTGTGTGTGCTCATATCGCAGCCTGGAGGAAGTTCAGAAGATGGCGTTTGTGTCCATTAAAGCCCATGTGAAGTATACACTGAACTCATGTCCTTTTATGTGGAATGTATTTGCAGCTTTGTATTGTAGCAGAATGAATGAGCCCAGGTGCAACCTCTATTCTCTTTGTGTAGAATGTGGGATTTCTAGAAAGCGTTTGATTTATTAATTCATACAAAAGAACCTGTTTTTTGTGCGTGTGGGTTTGTATGTTTTTGAAAAGAATGTATTAATGATTCATTACTTAAACAACTATTGCGCTGAACATTTCAAAAGGACCACTTAAATAATTAAATGGGCCGACGTTATTCTTGTAATTAGTACGTTTGTGGTTTTGCTCATATGTATGTTGTAAAATCATGTACAATAGTATACGGCGTATGAATGAGTGTGTTTGTGTATTTGAGTGATTGCGGGACAACGGATGATTAACATGCCCTGCCCCGACCAAATCAAAATAAATTCAAAATAAAAAAGCAGCACGTTGTGACAAAATCAGACCGTTGTGCGCTGTCTGCAGCTAGACCAATAGATTATTAATGATCCTGAAGGAAATTCTGTTGCAGAGACATTTTCTGTATAACATGTATAACATATTTTACCTATCGCTAACCCGCTAAGTGAGAGCCGTAAGCAGCGCTAGGATTGTCCACACTTTCGGATGTCCACCACTGCTTCATTTCAACGTCCCTTTGGCACCCTTTGGCTATGCAAAGGGCGTGAGAGCTAGGAATTAGTTTGACAGATTTAAACACATACTTTCTCCTAATGTAACTGTAAAGGTCAGTATTCTATTTACATGTATATCTTTGTCCCTAAATTTGACAATATTATCCCCATTAGATATGTCCATTTGTCCGGATTAGAATTCCTGAGGAGCATGGAGTAACCAGAAGACCTCAGCAAGCGAGAGCATTGGTTTCATTGTTACAGAAGGATAACAAATGATCATACATGACAATTCCTGTCAACTCTACCACTTTACAGCTCAATATCTTCCTTTGCATTGAAAAACAGAGCGCTTTCCCAAGTCTCCTCTCGGGATCTACCTGTATTGACTTGTGTGTACATTTCTGTAGCTCTTTCAGGTTAGCCTTGTACAGCTGATGTATTGCAATTTATTCCACTGTTGCAATATATAATAATATTGAAGCCGGAGCATTGGGAAAGGCTTTCGGTGTAATTCCCACATTCCGACCGCAATCGCTGCAGCTGCCCCCGGAAAAAGATCAATACGCTTTCAATTGATCAGCATTGTCTCTCTCCGAGCGCGTCCTCAGGCTTTACACACAAGCAAGCGCTGCGCCAAGTCAACATGAAGAACACCAATACACTTCAGGATGGGCGGGTTTAAAAGGTGTGGTACTTTCTACCGGCCAGGTCATGTTTTAGAAGAAACATTAGTAAATTACTGCACTATGATTTATCAGGAATCTCTATGAGTTCATGTTGTTTCATAGAGTACGTCCTTCCAGTACTACTACTATCCTATAAATACTAGTAATAATGTAATGTAATAATAATAATTAGTTTGTGTTCTTCTGGTAAAGCCCACCAACTCTTATATATATATTTCTTTGCCTGGAATGTTCCACAGTATGGCATTAAAGTTACCTATCTCCATGGAGACAAGCTGGTGATAGGTCGGATAGGCAAAAACGCTCACTGTTAGAATGCATTTTTTTTATTTTTTTTATTTTTTTTTGAGAAATAAAACACTTGCTATGAATTGCAAGACACTGCCTTACAGTGAACGTTACCGGCAGATAACATCTCCATGGAGACGAGCAGAAAAGTTAAATAGTGCACCTTTGAGAGTTTCAAGTTCCTTTTTTTTTTTGTGGCGATGAGAGTCATATTTTAACTGTGATATGATAATTTTTGTCATCTTGAAAATGGACTATGAATATTAAGCACATTGTTCATTGGCCCTTCAGCGATTCATAACCATAATCGCCAGTGGGTGGAAAGTAATCTTAAAGGTGCTAATATATGGGCTGAGTCCGCCGCTTCCAATGGGCCTCACTTTTAAACATTGACAAAATATTTACAGGTATTTCTCTGCAAGTTTATTTCTTCCCCTGATTAAAACACTGAGTTTGAATGTACTAATACCTCTTAATCCTTCCACAAAAGCATCCTATTTTTCCTTGTCAAAACTGGCTCAAATTGGTCCACATCTTTTCCTTCTGTCGCAGCATCCTACCTTCTAAAGCATTACCCCTATCTTGTTTCACCAGAGACAAAAACGAGGCATTCGAGGACACTTCCAGCTAACTGTAAATCCCGCTTACGAGCCTGTCCAACGGGAATTAGACCGGAATCTTTAGGAGCTTGAGGAATTGGACCTGTAGATAAACCTAGAGGAGGAAGTAATCTTTTAGTAATTCACACAAAGCTTTTTTTTTCCTTGCCGGTGCATCTCCCAGAACGATTAGCAGAAGGATTTATTTTTTTTAAATGAATACAGAAGTCCCCTCAGTGCTGCATTGTGTCATGGCGGCGCTGATAAGTGCACGGATGTGAGATTTGCTGTTGGCACGTTAAAGCTTATCTCTACTTCAGATACATGAATTCATCACGTTTAGAAGTTTGGTTATGACAAGTCCGACACAAAGGAACATTTAAAAGTTGTATATTTTTTAGTTTTTTTTGTTTACCAGTTTGATTTTTGTTCCCAGCTGATATTTCACATTCGTGTTGGAAATCTCATTGAGAAAATACATCTGCTGTTGCTTCTGTTCATATGTTCAGTGATGTCCCTGGAATCCTTGAGAGTTTTGGGTCTGCTTCTCCAGGCAGCCCATCTGAGGTGATCAGACCAGAGTGACCTGATGGTTAACTACCCTGGCACCATGGTTTCCCTCTTTTTAACCACAGCCATCTTGCGCATTTCTCTGTTGCTTCTGTGGCCCTTGAAAGCAAAGCATGCTGAAGGATCTGGACAGAGATGGGACTGTGCAGCCCAAGGTTCAACCTCTATGTGGAAACATCTGGCTCTCACACTTGCTCCCTGTCGGCTCCTGACCAGCCACTCATACTTGGTGAGCTTTGTTTCAAAGGCCCCTTTAAGGCGATTCAAAGAAACAGTCAGCTTCAGGATGACTACTGCTTTGTGCAAACTGAAAATAGAACTGTAGCTGTGGGACTTGGGAACTTCAGCTGCTATTGCTGCATGTCAACCAGGACTCCGACAGAAGTTCTTGGCGCAGCTGTTTTTTTCACATTTGAAAGGACAATTGGAGTGTGAAAGTGGCAGAGAGAGGGGAGACATTCAACAAATGAAGGCTGGACTCAAACCCACAACATGTGCAGCTCCCTTAACCACTGCACCATTGGTGAGGCACAATAATGTTTTCCCTGGCTGCGTGCCTAGCTGTCTCAACGCCACCCGACAGGGCCTCTGCAACACTCTTGAGGATTTGTTCGTGCCGCCACTTATATATTGTACTGTATTTATTTTTAATTCACAATTTGCACTGTCTGAGTGGTGAGAGTTAATTATATATTATATTATCAATTATAATAGATTGGCAAACATTTGTACAAAAACAGTGAAATAAGAGATGGTAAATGCTTGGAATGAATAAAGCCTTTGGTATTGCTCTGGTGGAGATGTCTGGGGAGTGGGAGGACCTATTCACAATGTTATCGAATTGATCTAACTCTAAATATATCCTACCACAAATACAACTGCATTTTTATTCACTAATACTACCTCCAGCCTCCTTCTTTAACTGGTTCATTCACAATCACTGGTAAACATGGCCCGTGCATTAAAAGTAAACACAAACGGCTCTGACAGAACTGTTGAGATGGGAGGTCATACATGGGTCGTATACCACCTCTTTTTGGCATTCTTAAGATCGCAAATTAGGTTTGCACACACCGAATACACTTACCATTGATCGCCAGTGCGTCTCCAAGACTGACAACTTTAGGAGGCGCTGGTGCAGATAATCAGACTCCCTGTGGTGTGTGGAAATGTGGTGAAGCTGGAAGCAAGCCTCAAGCATGTTACTGCTGCTTTGTGGACATGTCCATTCCATGTTCAAGCAGATGTGTTCATAGACTGGTAATGGAGCTGGTCGTGGCGCAGGGCTTTAAAGACGTCCTCTCATTCAACTGTCGAGTCCTTGTGCAAAAGACACTTCCGCTGTCTTGCCTGTGTGTGACGTGGTGAGTGGTTGTGGTCATCAGAAAGGCGAGCACGGATCGAGAGCTTGTCAACTATGTTCATGTATTTATTTCTAGACTTTTATGTATTTATTTCTAGACTTTTATGTATGGAATGTGACATTCAATTAGTGGTTCAAAGCAAACATTTCAGGAGCAGGCAATTCCACCTATTCAATGTTACATGGACCAAAAAAGGAAAGATGCCTTGTCCAGGTTATAGCAAAATATGCTAATTTCCTCCTGTCGTCCCTGTACAGTTTGATGTTACAATCTAGAAAAACTGGATCTAAATATATCATACTTGACCTCGTCATCGCACATGAATCAAATTATGTGTTCAAAAAGTACTATTATTGTAAGGGTTGGTTTAGTGCAGGGGTCGCCATCATATTGAAACATATTTGGTCAAAAGAGATTCAGAAATCCTTTTACTTTGAGTCTCTTTACATTTAAAATAAACAATGGAATATTAAATTTAGGTCGGTTTCAGAATGCAATAGAATGAACATCAGTGTACTGTTAAAAGTACAGTGTACAGTGGACTGCTTATGATCATTTGAGCCCAATTAAGTTGGAAAACCTTTATGAAATGTTTAAGGCTATGTTTACATGCACCTAAATGTGATAATTTTTTGGACCTTTAAAATAATTTCACTGATATGCAAAGTGCAAAATCTGAAGTGAGTAATCAGACAGATGATGATCATAAAGAAATCTGATGATTTTGCTGTTTACATATCACTTGAATCTTGAATCCAAAAATCTGATTACATGAGGATTTGAGTGCATGTAACCGCAGCCACTGTAGCCACTGTTAAAAAAAGAAAGCATGGTGCTTTCCCCTTTTGTGCTTTTAACAACAACTTGTACATTCACAAGAAAACATACAATCTCTTATCTAAAAGCATTTGCTCTAAAATGTTTTCTTCCTGTTTTGATTGTTCATCCTTGCAGTGGAGGCCTATTGTTGAGGTCACTAATGGAAGAAGTGCAGTGGTACAAGCAGCTCCTCCAGTGTGAAACCCTTAAGATCTGTCTCCAAATGTGACTCGAAAGTTTCCCTCGTGTCTGGGCGGGTTTCCAGAGGTGGGTCAAAGACCAAAATCTACAAATACAAAAATACAATTTGAACTTGGACAAAGCAAGCCTTGAATTCTGTGTTAGCATGACAAAATAAAGCCTTGTAAGCCGGTCAGGAGTAGATGAGAGTGGACCTCACACACTGTACGCCGCAGGCAACTCATAAAGTGCTTTAAAATAATAAAATAATTTAAAGTGGCTATTAAAGTCGATGTCGCTTCAGATTAACGTTGTGGTGAGTGTCTCTACAAAGGTGTGATGTTAATTTATTCAACAGTCTACTGTTAGAAAAATGTGGCTTCATGTGTGCGCTCACACAGAGATAACACGGACAATAATCTTTAATTAAAAGGGCAGAAGAATGTTCCAGCGTCTGATTGTCTAGATTTTATGTTTGTCGCCCGAGGCAAGCTTTCAGACGAAGCCCCCTGCCCCTAACGCACGATTAAACATAGACCCATATTACAATATTTTGTCATGACTTTAGGTATTAGGCCATAAAAAAGGGTCTCTGAATTTATTTGAATCAGCGAGTGCTTTTGGTATATTTTGGGGCAGTATGTGCATTGAGTTCATATTTTTAAATAAACAAATAGGCCCTATGTCTATGTCAGGATGTAGAACTGAAATAAAAGATTCAACATATGGATTAATTCAACATATTTCAGCCAATAGTGACCTCATATAGTGTCTCAGTCACTTGCCCTATGCTTGCACTGTGTTTGATTATCATGACTTCAGAGAACAGCCAGAGGCAACTTTTACATATTTAAAAGCTCCAACAACACGCACAGCGAGGCCGACTCATTAACACATCGTAACAACAAGCCCATTTGACAGACTCTAACTGTGATGGAACTCCTCAGACTTTCGCAAAACTCACAAACTTACGTCTCCAGAGGACTGAGGCGCACTGCCCTTTTTGTTCTGTCTCCAAACGTTCATAATTTAGTCAAGAATACGCAGAGCTGAAACTGGTCCAAGTTCAATTACGTCAGCGAGGTGAGGAGGTTTCGGTGGAAAAAAAATAACTACAATCCACCGCAGCCAGATGCACCTTTTCCAGTTCAATGAAAATCCTATTCTTTGCTTCAGGTGAATGCTTTGCAAAAGGCCTCCACTGAAGAGAAAAGATAGTTCAAGACACAGAATTCTCCCTTAAAACCCGTTCCTTGCACGCACTCGCGCTGTTGTTATCCATTCACTGTAGGAGGAGAATGCCACAAATGGAGAGTCGGGACAAGGCAGAACCATATGGCGGGACTCAGAGCAGGCTGAATCACGATAGGTCAGATGTCTGAGATACGTAGTCTACATGAAGCCCAATCACTTGATTTGAAAGCACTCCTGTCCGCGCGCCAAGAATGTGCGTCACGGCTGTAAAGTAATATAATGTTGTTGGTTTTATGACTGCAATTTGACACCCTCGCCACTAGACGGCGCCCTAGTCTGTGTCACTTATGCCCTGTTTTTGTAAGTACATTTGATACAATAGGCTCCGTGCACAACAGTCCCTGGCTCGCTCAGTGTTACTGTCCTTCCTGTCCAGTTCTTTATCTAAAGGTTTTTGTCGAGTCACGCTACAGATGAATACATACTTAAAGATCACCAAGTGGACAACGTGCTGCAGGTGGATGTCACTGTCAGAATGTTAAAGACTTTACAAATACTTCACCATGGACACATTTGTGTTAGTAAAGAGAGCCATTTGTGGGTCAATACTAACGCTACTGCTAATTTTAAGATCCCTGGAAAAATATCAGACATGACAAAAGGGACAAGACCCCCCACGGAGGGTGAGAAGTGATTTATTTATTAATTTGAATAAACCTCCATGGGTTTCATTCCTTTTTCTCAGCTCGGGTCCTCCCAGAGAGCCTGAAGGTTCTGCGCAGTAACTTTGCTGTTCCTAGCACTGCACTTGTCTGGACTAAAAATCGACATCAGAATGTTTTTCCAGGGATCTGTTGTAGCCACTCCTCCAGTTTGGGGGTCACTGCCCCGAGTGCTCCGACGACCACGGGCACCACTTTCGCCTTCACCATCTCCAGCTTCTCCAGCTCTTCTCTGAGCCCTCTGTATTTCTCTAGTTTCTCATGTTCCTTTTTCATGATGTTCCCACAACGGCTTTTCTCTGCTGTTTTGCACTTTGACCTTGGGGTTTGCAGTCCATACTCTGCACAGCTGTTCCTGTACACTATGCAAGCCACTTGGTTATGGCGCTCCATGTATGCTTTCCCTGCCAGCATCTTACACCCTGCAGTTATGTGCTGGATTGTCTCAGGGGCCTTTTTGCACAGCCTACACCTCTGGTGTGGTAGATTTGGCCCTCTATTGTTGGCCTGTTCCTGTGCAGCCATGATGAGTGCCTCTGGGCTGTCCTTCAGTCCGGCCCGTTCTAGACATTGGTATGATCGTCCCCCCTCCAGCGCCACTTCCTCTGTTCCCTATTGGCTGAGACATTCACTGAGCACGTCATCTGTTGGGGCCTTGTCCTTGATGTACTTGTGGATCTTGGAGGTTTCATCCTGGATAGTGGCTCTCACACTCACTAGTCTATGGCCTCCTTTCTTATGGCTAGTGTACAGTCTCAGGGTGCTGGACTTTGGGTGGCACCCTCCATGAATAGTGAGGAGCTTTCGTGTCTCAAAATCTGTGTGTGTGTGTGTGTGTGTGTGTATATACAGTATGTCTGTATATATATGTATATATATGTGTATATATGTATGTATGTATATATGTGTGTATATATATATATGTATTATTTTTATATGAATTATGTTTTAATACATAAAAGTTAGCATTAGCTGTGAGAGGCGGTTTGCTAGCCAGAGTCTATTGAGCGAAAGTAAACATTTGATGTTTAGATAAAGAATGAAATTTAATGTGAATACAAACCATTAGGAGCAGAAAGAGAATATAATGTTGCCTGTGTCACAAAGCCCAATGGAAAAGCTCAGGTGTCGCTTCATTTTCACTGCTCCTTCAGACAGTGGTAGAGACAGAAATAGAAACGTATACCGCACAGTTAAGTGAAGTTTGAAAAGTTGTATTAAGCTCTAATTGGAGTCAGCTGAAAGTCCCTGCCACATTATTACTGCTTAATGTTTCAATAGACCACAGAGGCTATTGTGGTTAAGGACCTGCAAATGGGTTGTTTCTGCCTGTTAGTTATACAAATCTAACAAACGCTGTTCCAGCTGGTCAAAAAGTGCTTACTCTTATATTTTTATGCCCGAAGAACAACAGTTATTTATAACTTATAAGGATAAAGAAGAAAAGCTACCAGTGGAGGATTAGCACCATGGACAGCTCAAAGTCTTGTTACAGAACTGCCCTGAGGAATGTGCTTTTTGAAACCATTTGAATGCATTTAAAGGAAAGTTAGACCAACGGTTAAATCAACTATTGACATATTTCATTGTTAAGGCACTTAACCTGATTATGTATATCTTAAAAACATGGAAAGCACCAGTCCACATGTTCATGCACTTATTTTTCATCATAATGACTTTATTAGCACTTTTTCCAAATCTATGAGGCCAGAAAGTGTTTTTGCCATCATGGGAAAGCTACGGTCTATAATTAGATGCATACAGAATTTGTTTTTGCAACATAGACCCCATCACTACTATATTAACGTAATCATGGTATATATAGTTTTTAGTTAATTAGTTAGTTAGTTTATTTGAGACAGGGACAGTGCACAATATGCAGAGACGCATTGTATGTCAGTAAAACATATGCTTGCAACATGAGTGTCATTATATATTCCTCTCCCTCTATTCCTCGGCTCAGCTAAGAGACTGTACAGTGTATGTTCCTCCTTCACACAGATGATGCTAAAGCGGAGGCGGCGTTACATCTGGAGGGTGCATTCCCACTCCCACTGTGCACAATAACAAGCAAAATTGCAGTGTGTCAAGATCTGTGGGAGAAAAGCCCGAGCATGTGGACGTGTGAGCGCAAATTCAAATTTATAAACTGAAATTGTAGTCAATTTTAAATAAATAAACAAAATACAAAACACATCACAGATAAACCGTGGAAATAAAATAAGGGTCACAGAAGAGGCATTTTTCATTAAATTACTGTACTGTGCATAGCCAAAAATAAAACCACTGTTACTATAAATGGCAGGGCCAGCAGCAGAGAATCAGTTCTGCAATTCTGATCAAGGAGTCAGTCAATCAGTCACTCAGTCTATCAATCCATCGATCAATGAATCAAAATGTATTCATAAAGCACATTTCAGTCAAAGTGCCTTACAGAGCATGTGCTGTGTGTGACCCGACCAATCAAAGCAGCATTGTGGTTTGGGCAGAACACATTCACATCCATCCCAACATTGCTCTGAATTTTAATCACCAATAAAACAGCATAACATGTTTTTCTGTGAATCACAATTTATTTCATTATTTCGCAAATGTCTTCCTCCAATGACAATAAACTTTGACAGATATATTATTATACTACAAACAACAAATGTATACACTATTCAGACCCCTTTAAACAAACCGTAGAATTCTCCTAGGAGACCCTCATTCCGCTCTTGTCTCTCTGTATAGGATGCCGCAACAGTGCATTCAGTTTTAAGAAAGCGACTCTACGCTTCAAAAGACAGGTACTGCAGCCCCATTGTTTGAGTAAAGATCTGTATTCCACTTGTTACGATGTGTAGGTGGCACACCAAAGCTCCATGGTGCCTCATCACATCACGGAGAAGTCCTGCTGTGCCTATGAATGACCCTTTCCAGCGCAACGAAAAAGGAAGCACCACATCAAGCCAGACTAATTATATGTGTTCCTTGGTTATCTCCTCGAGTCTGGCAGATAACCAAATAGTCTTGAACCTGCTCCTTTAAAGGTCATTAGTTCATTATTTGTGCAACATAGCTTAGTCCAATTAAGTTCAGCTTGTATGTATTTAAAAGTTCTTTCTCACCAGAGTTCGTTCGTTTACCTGACAGTTTCGACTTCTCACTCACAAGCGTCTTCACAGTGATGTGATGTGTCTTGTCAGTTGATTTACACAGGTTATGCCACTGTTTTACAAGTGGAGGCAGGACGACAGCGCCATCTGCAGTATGACTTCTTCAGGACAGTATCACGGGTGTGGTAGAGCAGAAAGACCCTCTCATCCTTGGTTTATAGTCTCGTGGGCACGTTCCCATCTTTGCCTCCTTAATTAATACATTTTGTATCTCACCCCAAGTATATTGTAAAAGCAACACAGAAATGAATAATAATAAAGCAGAACGCAGCCCTCTGATTGGCTGGTAGTGTTTCGTATAACCTTTTTTTTGTACTTTCGGGTGGACGTGGAATTGTCTGAGTTTTTAATACGGTTTCACTGGTGTTTTAATTTTGTTTTTTTCATTGTCCTCTGCATGTTTTCCTGCTTTGGGGGTTAATAAAATAGGAGGAAACAAGGATTGATTGTTGTATCGAACCAACTGTTAATGGCTTTATTTAGCAGGAAGTTAGCAAGGTTTGGTTGAATGTCATACTGTGGAAACCATGGAGACAATTAGTTGGTGGACCACCTGAAAAGTTCCAAACTGCTCTGCCTTTAATGGGGGCGTATTGTGCAAAATCAACTTGAATGAGCATTAGTTACAACAGTGATCCTTTGTCATTATTTTACTCAAAGTTGTATTGTCCTGCAACTGAAGATCGAGTACTCAGAAAAGCCTTTCCCCCTATCCCCGCCCACATCCCTGTTATTATTTGATGAAAATGAAGACTCCAAGTGATACAAGTCGAGTTCTAAAATGTCACGTAGACACTTTTCAAAAATAAATTCATGTAAATGACAATGTGCTGCTTGTTAGGGTGAAATGGCTCATAATTTCTGCAGTTTTGAACACGCCCTCAAACTCGCTCATTCCGTGAGGATCTCATCTCTCTCGGCACAGATCGTCTTCTGCCTCGTCTCTGAAAGCTCCAATAGGCAGTCTTCAGAGGTTATGACCAAGAATGCAGGTTTCTATGTAGAGTTGTATTTTTATAGATCACAATCCAAACGCAACGCAAATGAGACCCCTGACCTGTAACTTGCCCTGGTAGTGGCAACTGCTTGTCTCCATGGAAATAGATAACTTTAAAAACTATACTGCGGAAGACTGAACATAAAGCACTAACACAGCTATTGGAAAAGTTATAGTGCACCTCAAAAATCAATAATATGATTAAGATGATTTTAAGTCAAATTTCAGCCCTGTAACTGTCCACCGTCTTAGGCCCACAGTTGCTTGCACATTCTCCAAACAGCTGCAAATCAAACAGGCGAAAAATATCTGAGGATGAATGCATGTTTAATGACTTATTAGCATATGTTAGTGATCATGTGTGGAAAAACAACAACTTCTGAATATGTCATCAAGGCTTAGGAGGCTTATCTGCCATCCCACTACTCTTCTCATTAACATAACATTAATTACTTTTACTTACACAGAAAATGTCAAACAGTCTCTGACAGCATAGACTAGGGTTGTCAAAAGTATCAAAAATCTGATACTAATCGCTCATAAAACTAGTATCAATACTAGATACTAATTTGTATGCCAGAACTAGCATAATTCATGGAAAAAGAAAGAAAGAAAGAAAGTAATGTAATTTTGTACTGAAAATGTCATGATGATCATGACACTGACGTGGGCAAAGCCTCAGTCTTTATTCTGTTAGATCTGAGTGCTGCTTTTGACACTGTCGAGACTAGTGGACTGGGTGGGCATCACTGGCACTGCCCTAAATTGGTGACGGTCCCATCTGGAAGACAGGAAGTACTTTTTTGAAATTGGTAACTGTGTCTCAGACCACATGCCCCTGACCTGTGGGATGCCCCAAGGGTCAAGTGGACCAGTGGATTCACTCTGTCACTGCATCCATCAGTGTGTGGATGCAAAACAACTTTCTCCATCTGAACCCAGACAAGACTGAAATCAGAAACAAAGAGAAAGTGTTAAGTCACCTCCAGAGTCTCGCTCTAAAACCTACAAATCAAGTTCGATGACTGGGGAGTAATAATGGACTCAGACTTTAATTTTAACAGCCACATCAAATCAATGACATCAGCAGCTTTTTACCATATAAAAACATTACCAAAATCAGAAAGCATAGTGTCTAAACCAGACCTGGAGAGACTTATCACATGCGTTTGTCTCTAGTAGATTAGACTACTGTAACGGCCTGCTCACTGGCCTCTCCAAACGAGCTGTAAAAACAGCTGCAGTACATCCAGAACACATGCTGCTCGGGTCCTGACCAGAACCAGGAAGTATGATCACATTAGTCCTGTGTGCTCAGGTCTCTGCACTGGCTCCCTGTGGCTCAGAGAATAGACTTCAAAGCAGCTCTGCTTGTATACAAGTCTCTCCATGGCCTGGCACCAAAGTACATCTCGGACATGTTAGTGCCATATGAACCATCTCGCGACTCTGAGGACCTCAGGGACCGGCCTCCTGCTGGTGCCCAGAGTCAGGACTAAACATGGGGAATCTGCGTTTCAGTTTTATGCAGCTAAAATCTGGAACAGTCTTCCTGAGGATGTGAGACAGGCCGCTACTCTGGCATTGTTCAAATCTAAGGTAAAAACTGTTTTGTTTGGCTGTGCATATGACTGAAATGATTTTCATTGCACTCTTCTCTTTTATGTCCTGTTGTATGAAGCACTTTGAATTGTGTATGAATTGTGCTCAACAAATAAACTTGGCTTGCCTTCTTTTAAACGTCATTGTGGTATCAAAATTGATATCGCGAATCGAGTATACTCCTTAAAATCAAGAGAAATTATAAAATCATCAACACTAACTTGGACACATATGGACACTTTCACATGCACATGACTTGGGAATCAAACCTTCATTGTCGCTATGTGTAACAGCAGCTGCACCGTAATTAAATGCGCTAAACCCTCCTCCTAGTTTTTAGTTTCCTGCTCTGAGCACCATTTTAAGCACTTTCTAAAAAAAATGTTTAACCATGGATAGGTCCTGTTTTTTTCAACACTCCAAAACGCATAATTATATCTTACTCCCTTTAATCATTCACCATGCAAGGATCTACCACTAATAATGCCTTTATGTGGTAAGAAAATGTAGTTTAAAAATGCACACGAACACTCGCACAAGTTGGGAAAAGAATTCATAAGCCGACGTCACCAGTTGTCAATTTCTCCTGAACATATGAGCACTTTGATAAAACATTACTACATCTAAGGGTTGACTGTCAGTCGTCCAGACCATAAGAGTAACAGATTTTCACAAGACGAAGCCGACACTTATCTAGCTTAAGTAAAAAATGTTAGGATATTTTCCAAAACAAATATTTAGCTTTTTAGAAGGCTAACAACAACACACCTCACTGGTTAGCGCTAATGCACACTGTTAAAGAGCGGACTCTGTGATGTTATTATTGGTGACATTGAAATCCCAACTTTCCCAGAAAACAAGTCAGAACTTCTCATGTCAGAAACCCAAGCACCCGAGGAACACATGAACGCAGCATAAGCAACTTCATTGTTGCTCGGTAACATCATCTGCACCACAACAACTAACTGAGCCAATTGATAGTTTTCAGTTTCCTGTTACGTGTGTCTTTTTTTTCTTTCTTTTATTTTTTTTCTGAACAAATTTATATTTTTTATGATGATTATAATTGTTATTATTGTTATGATTTTTGTGATTATCATTTCGATTCGTTTCAATGTATCCTTCCAAAACCCAGGGATATATCTAGGTAATTCCCTTTAATGACGCTATAAAACTACTTTTACCATTACTTTTATTTTGCTTATCTAGTTTATTTGACATTGTTGCTTTGGAATGATTTTTTGGTAGAATTAAGAATCAGTACATCAGCGCCGCGGTTGAGATAAGTCACAAAGTTGGAATAGTTCTGGATTGTGATGGGCTGGACATGAATTGACATAGATTTGGCCTAGAAAAACAGGAGGTTTAACAAGTTATTTGGAGAGAAAGATGAGGATGCAGAGGACAAAGGCTTGATATACCTTAAACGTGTCACATTTTTGACCGCCCTGTCACTAACTTAAACCCCTCGAGTTGTTCTGTTCTATCTCTTCTTTTTGTGCGTGTTTGTTTTTCTCGCCTTTGTCTGCGCCTCTCTTCCAATAAGAACAATAGGTTATAGAACGCGTTTTCCTACGGCATTACTCACAGGCACCAGCCGCCACATGCCATTAGGCTCAGCCCAGAGAGAGGATGAGGAGAGGCCCGAGAGGAAGAGCACTGCTGCCATCTGGTGGACGGGATGGACTAAACGTACGTCGATATGATGCATGCTGGGTTTAAACAATGTCAATATCAAAGTTTATTTATAAAGCACACTTACAACTTTAAAAGACCAAAATGCTGTACAGAAAAGTGAACACAAATTGACACATCAGATACAATAGATTAAGGCAAGGCAAGGCAAGCTTATTTGTAGAGCACAATTTGTACGCAAGGCAATTCAAAGTGCTTCATACAACAGGAAAAAAAAGTGCATTCAAATCACAAAGAAAATGACATAAATCACAAAACCTTAATTTAAGGAAATTTAAAAGGTGCCATTTTCAGGCTATCCGTCACATAGTTTAAGACATAAAAGAGAAGGGTGCAAAGAAAAGCATTTCAGTCATATGCACAGCCAAAAAAAACAGTTTTTAGCTTGGATTTGAACATTGCCAGAGCAGCGGCCTGTCTCACATCCTCAGGAAGACTGTTCCAGATTTTAGCTGCATAAAACAGAAATGCAGATTCCCCATGTTTATTCCTGACTCTGGGCACCAGCAGGAGGCCGGTCCCATGGCACCAACATGTCCGAGATGTACTTTGGTGCTAGGCCATGGAGAGACTTGTATACAAGCAGAGCTGTGATCATACTTCCTGGTTCTAGTCAGGACCCGAGCAGCAGCGTTCTGGATGTATTGCAGCTGTTTTACAGCAGCTGTTTTACAGCTCGTTTGGAGAGGCCAGTGAGCAGGCCGTTACAGTAGTCTAATCTACTACAGACAAACGCATGGATAAGTCTCTCCAAGTTTGGTTTAAATACTATACTTTTGATTTTGTCAATGTTTTTTAGATGGTAAAAGGCTGCTGATGTTATTGATCTGACGTGGCTGTTAAAATTCAAGTCTGAGTCCATTATTACCCCCAGATTTCTAACTTGATTTGTTGGTTTTCGAGCGAGACTCTGGAGGTGACTGCTAACACTTAAAAAGACACTTAAAGGTAATAAAAAAATAATGATTCAGCTCTGAAAAAAAGGATACGTTTTTAACAAGGATTCAAACTGCTCTAGTGTCTCAGCAGCTCTAACGTGCAGAGGCTGTTCCAGAGCCTGAGCCCCCACACAGAGAAAGCTCGGTCCCCTCTTCTTTTCAGCTTTGACCTGGGCACATCCAGGAGCGGCTGAGAGGAGGACCGCATGGTACGAGCAGGAACATGGTGGGACAATAACAGGGAGCCAAACTATTTACAGACTTAAAAAACATGAGTAACATCTTAAATTGGATTCTCTGGAAAACTGGAAGCCTGTGCAGTGATGCCAGGACTGGAGTCATGTGTGGCGACGCCTTGTATCTGTGAGCCTTTTGCACTAACAAGCGTTTAAGAGAGGTCAGATTGAGACCAAAATAAAGAGAGCTGCAGTAATCAAGGCGTGATGTAATAAATGAGTGAATCACGCTTTCAATGTCCTTGGCAGGAAAGTACTTACTTCAGCTGATAACCTCAGCTGAAAAAAAGCTGGTTTTGACCACTGCTCCGACTTGTTTGTCCAGCTTAAGAGAGGACTCCAGCAGCACACCAAGATTTCTCAGAAATGGGAGTTTAAAACAAGACAAAAGACCAAGAACACTATCCACCTCTCCTCATGCAGCTGAATCACCAAAACAGCAATTTCAGATTTTTACCTTTTTTATTTAAGTGTTGAAGATATTAGAGTCATCCGGTCTTTAATTCAGGGCTATCCAGGGCCAGATCTTTCGGAGCCACAACTGTTACAACATATTGGGTCACACAAAGAATCTCCAACTCAATACATTTTGTTAATACAATCAAATAACTACTGATAGAATCAATTTTTTTGAGAAATAACCTACAAAATGGTTTACCAACATTGTTTTGGAAAATTGACCATTCAGTACTGACCTAGAATTAAACTAGGACTAGACAAGAACCAACCAGGTCTAACCCAGAATTAAACCCTGCCCTCAGGTTGTTTGGAACAACCTGATACTAATTCCACATCATTAAGTACCTGATTAGCATTTTGTCGGATTGTCTCACTTGTCTTCACTTAGTGTGGGGATTCTGCTGTAAACAGCCTGCACATTATACCTTCCAGCGGCGAAACTCTGTTTGGATTAGGGGGGTCCAAAAATGTATGAAAAATTATAACGCCTTTAACGCTTTAAATGGGTTTGTAAAAAACATTGTTAACATGATTAATATTAGAATACTAATGAAAGTATTTGCCCTTTAAGCAGTCAACATTTATTCAGAAATCAGTTTAATTACAAATACACTTTATTTATTTTGTTCAAACATGATTGCACTTTTTAAAAAAAAAAGACATTGTATTATCAATAAATACAGTCAGACACAAAATGTATTTCGCAGTTGTGAAGAACATTTTTTCCACCAACAGCTAACTACACAGGAGGATGCAGTGTGTTGCTAACTCACCGGTCCTCACAGCGTAATACTGAGGTTCTACGCTTGTCTTTTTATCACTTAATGTGTTTAAACAATGCCTCCAATTGGATAAAGAGTGTTGTGTTGTGGAATTTGTGCCGATGTTTTTTGGAAAATTATAAAAGCGCATAGACAAGTTTGTACCGTATAAAATCACGTAGGCTGTATATCGGCCGTTTCAGTCATCAATAGCGTTAATGTTTAATAGTTCTAATCAGTCAGCGCACACAAGGAGCACGGCGGCTTTAAAATTGCGCAAGTTTCGAGAATCCAAATTCGGGTCACGCAGGAGGCGTTTGTAATGGGCTTTAATTACTCGAATATTGGAACATCAACTTCTGAGTTCAGTTATTGAACTCAGCGGGCGTGTGCTCATCGTTTTCCTCTGGCAGGACGAATAAATCACTAAACCAAATGAACTTACCTAATACCTAGAGTTTAGGATTTCGGCTTGTGACTCCCGTCTCCTCCCTTGTCAACATCCCGTGCCTACGACATTAAGCTATAATGACTTCAGGGTTTATGGCAATAAATTTGCTTCATCGTGAAACTTCCAAAGCGTTTTGGCGAAATGAAATAGGACCTTAAAGCCTTTCGTCTTTTCAACATGTTTGGACATTACTGTCAACACAATACAAAACTTGTATGAGTAAAACTGAAGTCCTGAATGATACTTGCGAGTAGCGAGGCTCTGCTGAGCTTAGCGAAGAAAATGTAAACAAATGGAGCGCCGCAAAAGCACGTCCGGACCCCTCCGACCCCCCCGTGTTTTCCGCCATAAATTTCAAACCATCTCTGCTTAAAATCTGCACCTCACTGTCACTGCCACTCAAATGAGTGGTTTGTGGCTTTATTGTGGAGGTAGACAGCTTATTGCTGTATTAATATATTGCACAATGACTGTTTCAGGTTCTAGCTCCTCCCTGAGGGCAAGGCCCTGAGTCTTCAGATTGAAAATGACTTTGGGATGAAAGTGGAAATGTCTTGCTTTTTTAAAACACTGTCCAGATGATACCACTGAAAACTTTTTCTACTGTCAACAAAATAAAGACGCTATGAGGGGCACAGACACTGTTCTGTTGCTCCTCTGATTCTGGAACAATCCTCTCAGAGCATTGTGCCCACTATCTCCTCTGCTTCCCCTTTATTTCCTGTCCCTTCGTCCCTTCCTCTCTCTCCACTCTCCACTCTCTACCGCTCAGCTCCCTTATCCTTTCCCTTTCTGTCTCTTTCTCTCTCTACCCCTTCTCTCCTTTTCTCCCCCCTCTTCTCTCCCTCTCTCCCTCTCCTCTCACTCGTTCCTCTCCTTGCCTACAGGACTTTTGAGTAGATTAAGTTCAGCGGTGGAGGCAGTTTCGCTGATTCAGCCATATTCTTTCAAATGACCCAAATGCTGCCTCGCTGGAGAAACCTCATAGGCTCTGATTGCATTTCTCACTTTAGGCCCGACAAACACACTTCTTATTGATCTCCAGGAGTTAGCCTCTTCCGACCCCTTCCCTTTTGTATCCACATATAGACGCACTTCTTGGGCTTTTCAGGCTTTTTGGCAAGTAGACCTTCAGTTGGAACGCGACGTAAAATTCAGACTTTGTGTGAAAAATAATAACACATTTGAAATTTGGCAGCAGCAACACATCTATTAAAAAAACAAAGAAAACAAGTTCAATTGCCACAACAAAAATACCCTTGATTTTGTAATAGAAAAATACTAGTCATATTTATTCATGTGGATGTTAATTAGTCAGAGAATTAGCATCCCAAAGATGAGGTTAAGATAATATTGACGTGGCCTAAAATGTTGCTTTTGTGCAAATAAATCAAAATGTAGTAAATATTCCAGTCTTTCATTGCTGGAGGGGTTGAACCTTTTCACATATGATATGTTCTTATTGGAAAATTAGAGCTGAAGTACACTTTTTTTCTTGTAAATTAGCTATTTATTTCTTTTACTATTAGTTTTCCAGAAAGTGTATGGTAAAAGCAGAACTTTGAGTCTTGGTTTTTGAAATAATTGTAAATAAGTAGAAGGATGTGGGCGGAGATAGGGGGCAGGTAACTCAAACATGCAGAAATCAATCAAAATACAACCTGGAGTAAACTAATGGTGAGGAAACATTGGTTTAAATGTTAATTTATGAAAGTCCTTTCTGGTAGAGAATCCGCAAGCTGCTTGTCTCCAGGAAGATGGGATTTCTTTCTCTGGAATGTTCCACAGTGTGCCATCAAGCTTATTTAACTCCTTGGAGAGAAAAACATTATGTCACAAGGTCAAGTTACAGGTCAGATCTGTCCCGAGTAAGAATGCATGCCTTTCAAGGTATTTTGGAGCAATATGTTATGGAATAAATGCAAAAGATATGTTTAATACTATATTGTGGAGCATTCCGGGCAAAGCATCTCCACGACAACGCCTTTACAAATCAAACCTACTTGGAATATAAACCTTCAGATGTAACATGTCGCTCTCTTGTACCGTTAGCATTAGTTCATATTCACTGGTTTCAGCTTGTTGTTTACAGGTGATATCTTTAGGACTTGTGCCCATTCAGAAAGAGATTTTGTTTTGAATTGTTAATTGTTAATTGCAATGGAATCACACTGAAACTCAGGGAGAGAGTAAAGCCTATTTAGAATCAAAATCACTCAGAAACAGTAGCTGACCTCACACACTAGGGGGGGCCCGGGACATGGCGGTAACAACGGTGGAAGTGCCATTTGACCCGCCGACAACCACCACTTGTCCCTGCACTCCTGAGCGTCACACTTCTGCATAGCCTCCAAATGTCCCAGAAAATGGTGTAAAAGATGTTTGTTTGTTTGTTTGTTTGTTTGTTTATTTGTGAGCCCGGGGTCCTTGGCTCAGCGTGGCGCCCGATCTGGTCGAGTGGAGAAGAGGCCGGATCTTCATGGTCTGTGGCGGATCACAGCGGGAAAATCTGGAGACAAGAACAAATGCAGAGACACACAAATGCAGTAAAAGTACGGGAGTATGTGTCGTGTTATAAATGCTAAGATTATAACTCCAGTGTCCAATGAGCCACTGACAACGTTTTGACCAAGTTCTCCGGAGAAAGTCCAAGTGGCAAAGCGTGGCACCACCAGATGAGCCAGCATTTTGCTCTTTTACAAAAGTACAACTAACCAGCTGGAGGACACATCAGAATGTTTCACAGAATACTCCAAAAATAAACAATGCAAAAGTTGGGGCTAGAAGCTGAATCACCGCTGGATCTCAAAAAGTTTAAAGTTCAACAGAAATCTTGAGAGTGCGGAGAGACGTCTGCAAGCATTTGTGGTGAGGGGGTCGTCATGGAGATATTATTACTTTGCCTGGAATATGGCATTTAACATAGCTACCATATCCTGCATTTAACACTCATTGGCTGTAAACGGGATAGCTTAAACATGTGATACATATATGAAACTTCTAGAAGACTTAAACTGAGATCTATAAGCAAACAGTACGCCATTACAAAGGTCAGCATTATCTCTCAACTCAGGAAACATATTTTCTTCATTAAAAAGTAAAACATTTTGAAATTGGATACAACTGGATAGTGCTTTCTTTCCATAAATGTGTTAAAAATTCATTTTTTTATGCTTTCTTCACATAAATATCAGCCCGTTACATGACTAATACAGTTTCACCAAATGAAGCTGCAACTGCAATACAAATAAAATGGCTTTGCCTGTAAAACTGACTTAGTGAAAACGCAACCAAATTACATCCATCCAACTACCGGCACTTTTAATATCCAATTGCATTTTTAATAAAGACAAATGAATCCACAAAACCAATTTATTTTTTAATTTGTGAATATTTATGTGTTAAAATTAAAATTAATTTCTTAATATAGTAGCATAATGATAATACAATTATTAAGATAGCTAAATAAATGCATACTTTTCTCCCCTTTTTTTTTTTTTTTTTTTGTGGCTAAATGCCTTCATTGTTCCCATCTCTGCATTTGACCCATCCTTCAACCAGGGCTGCCGGGGCAACCTGTTGCTAGGGACTCAGGTCCAGATCTTGTGCTTGGATCTTTGCTTGGAGGATTTTTACCTGTTGTGCATGTTTTGGGTCGATGGGGAAACCACTCGAGCAATATTGCTCCCCCTGCAGTTCCCTTGTGAAAATACATTGTCAGAAAATATTCCTGTCTTTTTTCTTTCTTTATCATAATAATACAGTATAATCACATACAGAAATGGTGGGAAAAGATTCAGTTTTAGTCATCCTGATACTGTTTTTAGAAAAAAGAAGACATTTTGGTTTTCATCCAAGTGTCATTCTCAATGTGGATCTTGTCTGATAACTCAGATATTTATCCTACTTTGATTCCCCCTTATAATAGCCTGTCCTGTCTATTTGTTTGCACTGTTTTAAGTTTCCTCTTAAACTAATATTCTTTGTTACCCGAACAACCCCATAATAGGCCATATAAATCTTATTGTTAGCTGGCTGCAGAAAAAAAAGATAATCAAGGCGCATCAGCCTTGACTATTCTGATGCTAATCCTGTACTCACCAGTGATGAGGGGACTGCAGCCATCAAACAATATGATTTTTACAGTATAGCCCATAAGAGTGCTGTTCTGGTAACAAAGAAGATTAGTTAAAGGGGAAGCTTAAAACAGTGCAAACTTTTTCCACAATAGAACACTCCTGGAGGAATGAGATATTACACTGACTAGCTTTAACAACAGTAATTACATCATAAAATCAATGGTGTTTTAAGTGAAAGGCCTAATGCTGTGTTTAATAAAGAGGCATGTAGCGTACACAGATGGAGCATTCACATTACCCTGCTCTTTTGAATAGACCTGAACGCTGTGATTCACAATGTCACTGTGACCTGGTACATTCACATGGAAAACATTTCTTTTTCAGCAGAACAAAAGTGTGAAAGAAATGTGATGGACGAGGCGAAGCTTCGCAACCCCAGCCTTTCACCGACGGACGCATTATTTAATTCTGCCTTCCTTTGACTGTATCGAGATGTTGGCTAACTCTAACGCTGAACTCTTTTCTCAATAAAGTTCCAACTTCTACTTCTTCGTATGGAAAGAACAAAAACACTGAACACCATGAAGGCTCTTTCTGCATGGTGTTCTCATGAAACCTTCCTCTCAACACCTGTTCCTTTCTCCGTTTGAACCGTTATCTCTGGCTATTTGCACTGTGCCATCTGCTTCATTAAGTGATCAAAAAGGACGTGGATGTTGCACGATGTTGGGGTGAATTTTGGGTACAATCCAGCTCCTCTTGCTGCCTCTGTCTGACTGTTGGCTGCTCCTTTCTCATTCCCCCCGTATCCTCATTGCTCACAGATATATATCAAATGTTGACCCTTAATGACAATATATTTATTTACGGACCACATGTTTTTCTTAGATTATGATTACTCAATTTTTTTGTTTCTTCTATATCAGACAATAGGTAAGAAGAGAGGACATGTTTTGACTGTCATTTTTGCCTTTGTCAACACCTTTTCCTTTATTTTTCTTTTTTTTTGTGCAATTACTGTATGTAAGAAGTCAAGATAAGTCCTGTTTCACGACTCAGGCATTAAAGAAAGAAAGAAAGCCATGGTTTGTTTATTGTTGTACAGGGATGTGTCGCTTTCTCAAGGTCTGCGAAGTTTATACTTGCAAGAGCAGATGAGAGATGTAGAACACTTCCTGTAATCGACCCCACAACAATAATTAATTATATGATTAGGCTGATTAGCTACTCACGTTTTCAGGATTCTTAAAGTCAGATGTTTCGACGGCGCTCTGTCGCCTTCCTCAGAAGTGTCACTGGCGTTTCAGCGGTGTGTCTGGTTCGCTGATTCAAAGAGGCCGACTTCTTCAGAACTGCAGCCAAATTATGAGAGAATTGATATGCCCCCCTCATCCCGATTCGCCATCTGGTGGGAGCATTTCCGGATTGTGATGGCCTCCCTGATCCAATGATGGTACTTGTTGCTTTGTGACCATGGCATTGTTCCAATCCATGAGGTGGTTCTCTCACTTTAAGCGCCCAGAAATGGCTGTTGCTGCTTAATGGCTTGTGATACAGTCTTGTTCCTTCTTTTGAGTGTTGAATGCTCTTCCTGTTTCCTCTAGTCAGGTTTTTGATAATACAGGTCTGACTACAAGACATCCATCGTTAGATCAGGGAGGCCATCGAGATCCGGGCACACTCACACCAGACCGTAAACTGAGATGAGGGGGCATAACAACTCTCTCATGCCTGGGATACGGTTCTAAACATTTCAAAGTTCTTACAGTTTATGAGGGAGCTGATATTATTTTTTATCTTGAGTTATCTGCAAAAAGCTCTTTGACAACATCGACAGACAAGAGGGGGTCACAACGTTTGAACGTATTTAAACATGCACCGCTCATTCACCTTCCTCTCTCCTGTCTGGTTTGAGGAAGACCAATCTGGGCTCATCTTGCTCCTTCATTTACACCTGGCACATTGGCACAGACAGCATCAACACAACAACAGCAGAACAACACCGCCGCCACGTCAGGGATTAACCGCGGGCTGTTTTATCTTCCAAATAAATTGCCTTGAAGACAAAAAAGAACTAATTCCCAGGTTTAGGAAAAAGAGAAAGTGCTCTCCGGCGCCTTCCCTCTGCGGCAGACACTGTGCTGTAATCCATGAGTATTGAGTGTTTTAGGGCAGGAAGCAGCAGCATTTTTCACTCTCTTATTGATATTTGTGGCAGGTTTTTTCACATAGTTCCGGTTTGCCTTGTGCTTTTAGAGGCCGTCAGCAGCAGCTAAGATCTGTTTGTGAGTCTTGGATTATTGATTAAGTTGTTGTAGCAAGTTCGTTTCCAATAAAAGCTGAAATATGGATGTTTACTTTGCTTTTTTCAAGTGCAAACTCGGTCTAATTGGAGTTGGCAAGGGTTAAGGCAATGTTTCAAAGTAGTTAAATTTAGAGTGGTAATTATGCTGTAGCCAGAACTGTGCCAATTAGATCACAACTTAAGTTTAGTTACATGAATTGACAGTTAAACCTTGATTTCAATTCAACCATAATAAAAGTTGCAGTTTAATGAAAAAGAAATAAAGAGTTTATTTGCAAAAACTGTGTCATTTGACAAGATCGTAAGAGAATTATAACTCTAAACTAAACTCTAAAGGTACATCAAAACTGGGACTAAACCAGTACTGAACCTGGACTAGATCAGGACTAAACGGACTAAAATGGGGTCAATGTAGGACCAAATATTGACAAGTGTGAATGCCTCTGTCTCTGTGAAGCCAAATTGATTTTAGTGCAATCAAAAATAGTCCGTCCTTCCCCGAGCAAATTCACTCTGAACTATATTGTCGTTAATAATTTATGTATAAGAGGGTAACAGTGCCGCCCGGTGGTCAAGAGGTTAAAGGCACAGCACACGTATGCCAGGCCTCTTAATGCAGCCGGCCGCAGTGTCGTGGCAGGGCGGCCCAGCCTATAAACAGACTAAGCAGCCGCTTAGGGCCCGAGGCGTGAAAAGGGCCCCAATCTGGCAAACCTGACTTATGTGCCACCAGCGTATGTAGCGCTGTTGCTGCACAAACAGCATAGCAGTGCTGCTAGCGCGGCAGCGCACACAGCGGTAACATATAACGCACAAACAGCATTTATTTGTAATAAACTGGCAACCATCACCTGACCCGCACTGATGGTCAACTTTATTGTGCGAGCAGAATGAAAGCAAGACATAAACAAACAGAACGCGGTCTTATTCCAAGGAAAATACATCCTCTGGTGCGAAACGAAAGAAGAAAGACTTGAATGAAAGAAACTGCAATCTCACAACACTCTCCAGGTATTGAACTTATTTACAAAGAGACTGTTAGTGCTGCTGTTTGAAAGTACATGAGTCTGTCATGTGAGTGAGCCGATAGCGCTCTGAGGCTGGCGGAAAGACGAGAGCTCTGGGCCGGGCCCTGCCATGGGGGCCCCGCCCACCTGTGTTAGCGAGCACCGCATCACTAATAATACGTTTGAATGAAGGCTGTTTAGCATAACATTTACACCAGCCGGTAGAGTTAGCAGCATTTGAGGGAGTGAGGCGGCGTCTATGCCCCAAGTTACTATAGTGGGCTCTGGTCCGGATCCGGACCCAAGCGCCGTCTCGTTGGGACAAGAACCTGCGACATGAAACTTTTGAGTTTGCTCTGTCTGTCCTTTCGTCCTCCATGTGAGAAAGCCTTAGCAGCAGATCAGTCGTGACTCGTGATGTCTGTCTTACTTTGACTTCATAAGAACTAAGCGCAGTCATGATACAATGCGTTGCATCAGCAGCATAGTCCGCGAGAAAGTCAGAGTCCAGTGTGTGATGTTCTGACCAGAACAAACATCTCATGTCAGCTCTGTATTCTAATCAGCTTTTAATAGAGCAATAAAAACATTTCAATGCATTTAAAAAGCACTAGACTATTTGTTATGCATTAATACATTTGTAAATTGTGTAAAATAATTAGGCACATTATAATTACATATATTATAAAATAATAATATATAGTACAATATAAAAGTGGTAAAGTGGCAGAAAGGCAGTCTTTTCATGACCGCTGTGGATCTTCACCTCTCGTTCTGTTCATTCTCTGTGGGAATTACTTGACGTAGGCTTGTAACGTTATTGTTGTTGTATTGTTGTATGTAAGTAGTGTGTCTTAGTCACTTTGGCAAGAAGGAACAGTCAGGCGAAGAAAAAGATAAATTAGTAAGGTTAACTATACTTTTACATTTGCAGTTAAATAGAGAATGTACATTTGAACTTGTTTACCATTTTATCACTGTCATATTTGTAGTTCTGCTGATGTTTGGTCAGTTTGTACTTGACCTTCCTTGTGTTGTGTTATGTTATGATGAGTCCATCCATGTTAAGTGGTGATTGCTTAATTGTTCATAACAATACTTAGTTATTAGTATTTACAAATACATTGTAACCCTCAAGTGGTACATAGTTCGTTATGGTATTAACTTGGTATTCAACAAATAGCCTGATGTTTTAGGTACATTTATTTGTTATGAACTACGATTTGACCCTAACTATTTTTCATAGCCAATATTGTCTTGAGTAATTAAGTATACTATGTATTAATAACTGGCTTTAGTCACTTTCTCCAAGCACAGTTTCATCACATCATCATTTCATAACATTACAACGTCACATTTTAATCTTACTTTAGCCGGCTGGAACACATTAAAATAAACCAGAATACACCCCCCAGACCCCCCAGAACCCCCTGTTGAATGTGGCTGTAGATCCTTAACACCCACTACAAATAATTTGTAACAACATCTCTGAGAGCGTGTTATTTATACAGGAAGTAGAGTTGATGTCAGTGGAATACAAGTTGCGTTGTGGAACAAGTTCTAGTTTGTGAATTGTTCACTGACAATGGCAATAAAACTGGTTCTGATGATGTGCTAGGGGACCCCCAGGGAAAATTTCGCTTAGAGACCCCCTGAAGGTTTGGGCCGGCCCTGGTCGTGGGTTCAAATCCGATAATGTACTGCATGTCCTCCCTTCTCTCTCATCCCTCATTTCACGCTGTCTTTCCTGTCTAATAAAGCCTACGGGCCAAAATCTTAATTTAAAGAGATCTGTTTTTGCAAATGAACTCTTCAAATGTATTTACATCTTAAATATAAGATATATATAGATATATATACCATGACTGATCTGTAAGAAGGTCGAGCTTTCCAAGTAGTGTTTGCATGTTCTTCTTGTGTTTAGGTGGGTTTCCGCCACATACTCCGGTTTTCCCCCCATCAGCCCAACACATGCTCAACAGGTAAAATCCTCTAGTGAAGGTCCTGACCACTGCCTCTAGACCTGCGGCGCTGTCTGCTCCCGAGGAGAGACCCAAATCTTCCTGTGGTGACAATAAAGTGTATCTTAAATTTAATCACACTGTAATATCCTCTTTTGGAGGTAAAGCTATTTATCCCTCTATTATTGTTTTAACAGTTTCCATTTTTTATAATATAGGTTTACTTTACCAGTTAAGCTCACACTAAGAATTAGCATAAGTTAACATTTACTTTCAATACTCATATTGCCATAATAAAGAAGAATATCTTTCTTTCAAACTCAATGACAATCCACTGATTTGGCCAGTTAAAAAGAATGACTTTTTAATATAGGGGTGTGCCAAAATATTGAAATATCGATATATCGTGATACAGTATCAATATCATGGGCTGTTGTATCGATATATATCCCCATAAATATCCCCCATTTGTGACCGCACTGCAATTTTGGTTGCTTGTTTAAAGAAAGGAAACTTGTTTACGCAAACCATTTGACATTTTGACTGTTTTGATAATTCAAAATTTGTGTATTTCATTTTGAGTTTGTGCAGGTTGTGGTTTAACAATGAAAAATGTTGTGAAAATGTATTGGGTTCTTTAAAAATAGTGATATATATCGTAGAATATCATGAGCGATATATCGATCATCACATGTATCGCAAAATCGTAATTTTATCGTATTGCGAGCCATGTATCGCGTATCGCATTGAATCCTGAGGGACTCTGTGATTCCCATTCTCATTTAAAAACAGTGTATACAGTACATTATATACATGCACTTCCCAGCAGACCAGACGGCACATGTACCGACATTAATAGCCCAATTTATTGCAGGAATATGACTTATTCATTTGCATAATGATTCTGATGATTTGGGCGCTGGTTCGAGCTGCAGAGTGGTGATTGATGGAAATGTAATTATGACAGCTCTTAGTTATGAAATGTAATCAGCCTAAGCCACATATCAGAACATGCACCTTCAGCACAGGGCTGTGGAATCATGTTAGTCCTGTTTTATAATCCTCTCCCCATTGGAGCTCACCCAGTCTTAACCATGCAGCGACATCTATGACAACATCGATCCAGGGGCTCAACATGTTGATTAGTTAGCTCCTCATGAATGTATTTATTTATTTATCTACTTCAATTTTTTTTTTTACCATACTAGAAAAAAAATTCCAGCATGGTAAAAGCATAGTAAAAATAAATACTTAGAAACTTGGAAAGTTTGGATGTTTTTCATTTGAATTCATTTGAATTCTTTAGTCCAAATGAAAGGCCCTTTATCTGTTTTTTACAGTCGAGTTCATTTTAAGCAGTCCACATGTGTCACTCACTTACCTAATACATTCTCTGCCTCCTACTTATTCATCGCGATGAGTTTAAAAGCTCTTTTCACAACTTCAGAGCCCGGAGCGAGTTTTGCCGTCACGGTAAAGCTAACGACAACAACCAGTTTCGCTGAGAATAAAATGCTCCATATTTAAATGTAAGTGTTGAAAACCTTTACTCTTGCAGCACGTGACACTATCGACTTCTTTCTGATGTGTCATAATTGTTGTTAAATATATGGCCAAGGCCACTTCTTTCTTAATGCTTTTTATTTTTATTTTGTCTTAATAAACAGTGACGCAAACTATATTAAACTGTTGCTGTAATCAATAAAAAATGAAAGTGCTTTCTAATGTATTTTCCCAATTATAAATGCTAAACATTATTATTATTATTAGCTTTTTTAAAATGTTATATATTACAGGTGAACTATGTCGTTTTTGCTGGGGGAGGGTCCGGGTTATTGATTCGAATGTTTCACAATATGGCATTACACATATCTTTTCTCCATGGAGACAAACCGGATACAGAAGTTACAGGTCAGATCTGTGGGGTGATGGTCCTTGTGGGGTCCTTGTGGGGTGATGGTCATTTTGTGGAACATTCCTGGCAAAGCGATACCATCTCCATTGGCTAAGCAGGTGGCGGACCCTCCATCAGAAAAGTTACAGAGTGCGTCTTTAAGTGTCGGTGGTTTAGCGAGATGGTCAAAATGCAACTGTATAAAATGTGCTATTCACACTTTTTGTTGTTGTAATGATTTGTTTAATGTGTATAATTATATGATGTTTAAATTGAATAACTACAATCTGAGCTCTGAATTGTTTACAAAGTCTTAACAAACTCTAAGAACTCTGAAACATAAATAGCTTTGACATACCATGCTTAGACTTCACCAAACTTCACCCAAAACGCGCTGTTGTTCCGCAGATACCACATCAGCACTTGCAAAAATGCGAGGAGTCCGAGTTGAAATGGCAACGTCTGGAAGCTCCGCGCGCTGAAGTGAGAGTAATTATGCGGTATAAGACCAGTGGAAATGTCACATCTCTGTGTTTACCGGCTCTGAAGCTGCTGTTCTGGAGGAGCTGTCGACGTTGGTGAGCATAAATGCCGGTGCACAAACAGGACCTTAAAGATGAGCGTAAGCAGTGTTCAGTGCTGCGAGGCCACTGACAGAGAGACTGCTCTTTGCATATGTGCCCAACGTCGCCACACTTTTGCTTACTCGGAGATTTTCAATGTAAAGTGCCGTTGTTTTGCCGAATGTGCAGCTACTACTTACCTATAGTGTCATCTTACACACATAATGATACAGGATTTAGAGAAAACTTTTTAATTGGGGAACTGCACCAGAGCAGTTTAAAATGGCTCAATTATAAAATAGTTTGCAAAGCATTTGGAAGAAATAATAAAGAGATCTCAATAGAAATATCATGAAAAGTAAAGGCTTCATAAATGCTCAAAAGTTGGTTTGACTGTTAGTGTGGCATTAAAAACTTAATTTATTTAGGTTTATTTTGGGATTTCCACATTTGGCAAGTCGCACACAAGTCCAAATATAACAAGTCCAAATCTTTATGTTAAAGTAACAGTACGTAACTTTCTGAAGGTGTACGATTCCATGGAAATAAAACTTTAAAACAATGCTTCGGAACATTCTTCATGGAGATAGATCAGCTAAAAGAAGAGGCTAAGTAAGACGAGGCTGGTTTGTGGAGATGCAAGCCCACTCGCAGTAAGAATACATGTTTTCGATATATTTTTAGAGCGATAAAACCATCAAAAATGAAGAAAAAAAAATGCTTTTGTCTTAGCTATAACGTTTTGTACTGGGTTTCTTCTTAATTCTTATTTTCACTTTCGTATATATTACTTTTTTTAGTGTAATAGATCAAATTGAAGGTCATATACATCTCCGGATGCATTTAGTGGTCTGTTTAACAATGAAATGCTAATTAAAAGGTATTTATTAGAAACTCCTCTTTGTCTATTGGATAAATAAATCAATTGGGATGAGCTGTTATTTCAGAGTAAAAACACCTCCAAAGAAATCCTGTCATCTTGCACAGTTTCCTATCTCAAACTCACACTCACGTCGAAGAAGTGAAACGTGTAACTTCTCTTCTCCCCCACCAACTTCCACGAGACTCCACCAGCGCAGAAGCAAAACTCCACAAGTCTCCTGCCAACAAGTCAAAATAGACAAAGTCTAAGTTTGGATTTTCTAGTTTCCACAAAACTCACTTCAATTCCACATCAGCGGTGGGAAAAGTCAGTACCCGCGGTTTTATTCTTTCGATAGTTTGTGAGAGTGGTGAGGAGTGCATACGAGGATACAAAGGCTCGCTCAGGACAAATCGGGGCTGGTAATCACGACTGTGTAAACAAAACGCTAAAACAACGGCCACCCAGGTCTGAGGACTATATTTAACGTCCTGAAGTGTCCTCAAGCTGTTAATGCCACAGTGGAGAACCAGCATGAGAGAGTGTAAACAGAAGGAAAGATGTGGGCAAAGTCTGGCTATAGGATTAAGAGTTACTAACAATTTAGGTCTACCACTATCTATGAAAACCGAAAAAGGGCTACAAAGAATCATTAGAATCATCATGAAGAACTAGACATCTATAAAAGATGTTGGTGAACATATTAATTAACTGCTATTTATTGGCACAAATGCTGGTCTTTACAAAATACAAATTGCACATCTGAAAAATAAACTACTAATTAGCATAAGTAAAATACCCATTTGATTTCATGTAGTTTAATAAAGTAAAGTCTGTTCAACCACAGTACAGATATACTGTAAAAGCATCTATTCGGGTGCAAGAAGTGTGCTGTTAGCATGCTAATGTTTGTTAGCTTTACCGTGACGGCAAAACTAGCTTGCTTCTCAGAAAGTTGTGAAAAGCTTTTATAAACTCATCGTTATTGGATACTGCATTAGGTAAGTGAGCGATACGTGCTGTAAAAGAGTTTAAAATGAACTAGTCCTGTTTTTCACCTTTTTAAAACCTTTTTTGGGGGAAATGCAACTTTTTGTTCCAGTTACTTAGCCATATCTTGAAGGAAAGGTAGAAATCAATTTTGGGATCAGTTCACACACTGTTATTTGGTCCGAAACTGGGATAATTTTAGCCCTGATGTGGATTTGGTTTGGTCCAGCTTTAGTTTTGGGTTTAGTCCTGATCTAGTCCAAGTTTAGTTTTGGGTTTAGTCCTTGTTTAGTCCCAATTTTGATCTGATGAATTTGCAAGTGTGAACGCTGCCTAAGTTTGAACCAGTGTGAACCACCTACTTAGCTTTCCTTTTTGTACCGATTTAAACCAGCCCCCATGACTATATGCATCTGAGGAAAGCCAAGCTGCCAGTGCAGATGATGGTGCAGTTCTACACGGCCATCATTGAGTCCATCCTCACCTCCTCCATCGCCGTGTGGTACACTGGAGCCACAGACAGGGACAAACAGAGACTACAGCGCATTGTGCCTTAACAATTATTCAACTGTCCAGTTTCTGCACTATTTCCGACAAACTGCACATTTCTGAGTAAATATCTGTGTACATACCGAGACATGTTTATTTTTTACATTCTTTTATTAATACATTCCTAATTTACGCATGCCATATTTGATTCTACGGACGTTGCTATTATTATTATTTTATTATTCATTGTTTTATGTTGCACCTTAACACAAACAAAAAGTTCTGTGTTCAATGACAATGGCAATAAACCTTTTCTTATTCTGATCAGGATCTGTGCAGCACCAGGAACCATGCAGGTCTACAGAGCCCCCGCCTCTTCTTCTCAGTCTGGACCGCACAAAAGGAATGGAAACCTACAAAATAACCTGGATGTTTCATGAAATGTAAGTAAAAATATACTTCTAATGCCGTTACTGTTATTGTGTAACAACTGCAAATACATGTCCAGAATAAGAAACAGAAAGCCTGAATCAAGAAAAGTTTTTATAGCTACTGTCTGTGAACAAAATCCACACAGTAATAATGTGCTTTGGTGATATGGTGCAGAAGGAAAACACTAGATGATGAAATGAAAAGTTTGCATAAAACAAGGTAGAAAAATCCAATCAAATAAGTACAATGTGGATAGATTTGCACAGGCGACGTTGATCAAATAATTCGCGGTAAGTAGACAATTAGAACATCCTGCTTTTGAAACAAGAACATAAGAAAACAGGGAATAAAACAGCCTCCAGGTATTGCTGCTCAATGGATGCTGAGGTTTGTGCAATATGACAAACCAATAAAATAACTCCTCCGTACTTACTTTGTCAGTTGCTAGATGGAGAAGTACATTGTGCTCCACCAAAGTTTGAGAACATGTTTTGCCACAGCCACATGGAAAAACTATGGCCCACTGCTGCTCATGGTTACATTACTAAGTCTTAAAAATGTGCTGGTCGTTGCATGAATCCATCCCTTATGTCCTCTCCACAAAGCCTTTTCTCCGGAGCAGACTGAGTGATGTTTAAACTGGCAAACCGAAGTGCATTGTCTCAGCATTTCGAGAAGGAAAACACTTCTCTATTTGCCCAATACAGATGGAATCATGATGCATCAAAAACCTCCATCTTTTTACTCATAAATCAATTGCAGATTTTGCTGCGCTCCAAACCATAATATGTAACTGCACTGTTCTATGTGCTGTCCCATCAGTTATCTCAATACATTCTTGGGTCTAAGTTGACAATAATTGACAGAAAAGAGGAAAAACAACCCTGGTCTACATGTGAGAATGGGGATGCATTTGTATTGATTGTAATAGAAGAGTTTGGAGGTGGTGGTGCATGTTAAAGCTGGTGTACACTACTTTTTTCCTTGGAAATGAGTCAATTTGATATACTGCTACAGTATGCATTGGGAGAAAAATATGTTGACCGTCCTTTAACGTTTGAAAAAGCTGTTCATAAAGAAGACATATTGTGCTTTTTATCTGCTATGTCATTATCTTCAGTGACATTATATATATATTTTGGACATTTTAAATAGCTGAAATGACTAAAACAGTCACTGAGATCGGTGACAGTTTTTTAAAAACTACAGAAAAATAACAGAAAAATTACACACTCTTATTTACAGCTGTTATATGAACAGAAACCTATTGCACCAGGGATGATTGACATTATGTCATAGTATTGCACAGGATTATGACAGCATTGCACATGATTATGACAGTATTGCACATGATTATGACAGTATTGCACATGATTATGACAGTATTGCACATGATTATGACAGTATTGCACAGGATTATGACAGTATTGCACATGATTATGAAAGCTGAATGACATGTTCAGGACTAACAGTGTTTGTTGTAAAGTCTGACAGCAGCAGAAGGAAAGACCTGTGAAACCTCTCCTTCATACAGCGAGGGTGGATCAGTCTGTCACTGAAACTGCTCTCCAGAGCGCACAGAGTGTCCTGCAGGGGGCGACACTCATGGTCCAGCATAGTCGAAAACACAATTTGTGGATCAAAAAAAGACAAAGTGAACATTTGAACGAAGAATACTAGATTGAGAGAATACATCTGTTGCTCAGATGCTTCTAGTCACATCATCAGTGATGTTCTCGGATCCCTTGAGCATTTCAGTTTTTTCAACGTCACCCTGCAGGCGACCCAGCTGAGGTGATCAGGCCCAGCTTGTGACCAGATGGCTTTCTAGCTACCCTGTTCCCCTGGTTCTCCTCTCTTTAACCACCACATTGTGACGATTTCTCTGCCACTTCTTCGGCTTGGTGGAGGGCCGTTTTCTTCCACCTTCCCTCGATGCCCTGAATGCTGAAGGCCCTGGGCAGAGATTGGGCTGCGAAGCCCCTGCATCTACCCTCTGTCAGGAGGCCCCTGACTCTCCAACCTTCTCCCTGGCAGTTCCTAACCAGTTCCTCGAAACAATATTACAAATAAAGTAATCCCAAAATTATGTAACAAAGTTACTTTCTTGAGGCAGTAACTAAGTAATATAACTAGTAATATGTAACTAATTACTTTTTCAAAGTAACTTCCCCAACACTGCCACTGACTCATTCGAACTCATTCTTGGCTCCTATCCTTTGATACCAAAGGATTTTAAATATACTTCCTCCTTTCACGGTTTGAATCGTGTTCCTCAGGTTTAAGTAATGTCAGCAAGTTCCCAACCCTTTCCATGGGTTTCAGTCATGTGACTTATTTGTTGTCACCGTCATGTTGCAAGCTGTTGTCTATCTCTGCTGTTAGATAGTCATGGAAAACATACTTCAAGAAGACAGAAATTATTTGATCCTTATCTACAGCATCGAGTTGCTGACACATAAAAGCAGCGACAACTTGCCACAACAAACTTTTGCGGACATTTACATCTAAGCTCCCTCATACCAGCCCTCTGCACCGGACAAGCCCTAAAAGCTTTCAAGAGCACAGACTTTGTGTCTGATCCTAAAATATAACACCTGGACAGTTGGAAATTAGGCTTGGTAAAACTGTCTGCAAGTAGGCTAACCTTTATCAGCATAGCCACGCGATAACATGTAAACTAGCATTAGCCAGCTGCTAACTACGTGAAACAAACAGCTCAGCCTCAGTCTGTAAGTCTACTGGTCCCTCCTGACCGCAGTAATCAATTTCTGGACAAATGGGGTCTTTGGTGATGTTACAGAAGAGGAATCCTTTGTTTTGAGACTTTTTGTTGGAACAGCCCAAGCCTCGAGACGGCAGTAGCAAAGAGTGTGTCACGTCATTTCGAACCTAGAAATAGCTCTGCTAAAATCAATATAGTTGGTAGTGAGAATCCACCAGGCAGTTTTCAGTTACATTTTGTGCCAGAGTTTTTGTCCTCTTAAATTATACACAGTATATATAATACTGTTTCTGTTTGCACTACTTCATCTCCAGTTCCAGAACTTTAGTGTCGCAAAAACTCAATGGCCTCCAATAAAGTCAGTGCATGCATAATTTAGTGGCTTCCACTATTGCCTGTATAAATTCTGTATTAATTTGTGTGGATAAATAAATAAGGTGCGTATTTATTACTAGGGTGAGTGGTATCATAGCAACAGACTCCAGTGGTGTGTCATAACAATATACTGAGGTGTAATTTAAGGCATATAGGTTTCGTATAATGTACATTTTCATTTCATTTAAAGATGTTACAGATGTTATTGTTTTGTCTATATGTTCCACAGTATGGCATTAAACTTGTCAATCTTGCATTAATTCAAGTGTTTTTATTGCTCAAAAATACCCCGAAAAACCTGCATTCTTATTATAAGGGTACTCGCTTACTTAATTTCATACTAAGGAACATTCTGGGTAAAGCAGTGAAAAACACTGGAGAAGATTAAGATTTTAGCCATAAGTCAGCCTATTTAGTCACATTTTGGTGGCTAAATTTGAGAGCGTGATAGATAGCTAGTTTTTCCCAATATTGCAGCGAGAGTGTGGTGAGGCTGGTGCGGGCCTGGACTCTGGAGGAAGCAGAAGACGAATCATGTGTTGCCAAAAACTGGGGCATTTGCAGTGTTCATAAAATAAAATATCCAGATTGACACACAATTCCACCCAGCCTCCCCTCTGCCTTGCCAACAACACGACTGTCCATCATCGCTAAACTATAAAGAAGACCCTTTTCCCCAGCTTTCCTGAGGGTCAAACAGCAGCGATCGTGGCCTCCTCAGATTGACTGTCTTGTGAAAGGTTGACTTTGGGGTTAGAAATGATACTTTGATTCTGACCGTGTTGGTGAGCTCGGAGAAAGACTTTGGCTGATGCATGTCAGTGGGATCTGGTCGAGGAAATGAGAAAGGCAGTTTTCTCATAAATTATTGATTCTCGAAGTAGCTTGGAATCAGGAAACATGTTTATCAGTTAAGACACTTTCCTTTCTGTGAATATGATGCGATTTTCTTGGGGAGTAAGTTGTTGCAGCCAGTGGGGATGAAGCTTTTGAGGCAAAGACTATTTGCAAGGAAATATATGATAATTACATGTTAATTTCATGGAATTATTGCTGCAAAGTTTTATTATCACACATTATTCACTATATGTTAGCTGAACCTGGTATCTGCAAGATATTCCAAACCATGGACCACGCTATATCACGCCAGCAAATCCTTATTCCCATTATTCCATTATTGAACAGGCATACTTTAATATATATGTTCAGAACAATCAGCTGGCGAGATAGTATAGTCTCATGGAAACAGACAGAATTATGTGCTGTTTAAAAATTGATATTTGTCATATATATATTCTGTGCACACTTCCCCAGACGCAGATTGTGCAGCACTGTAGCAGATGTATTTGTGAAACGTGTTTGCAAGGTTATGGTGGTGATCAAGTCAGGGGCTGATTGGAGGAGAGCGTAACAATACCCAAGAGACCTGTGTAAGGGCGCATGTGTATCGCCTGGGACACGGTAGTAGTATCAAACAAGGTATCAAATGTAATGATTACTGGTGACCATGATTTTGCTGGAATTAAAAAAAATAAAACTTGCTTGGTGCAGAGGAGAGAAAGATGTTGAGGGTTTGATAAGATTTCGAATCGAGATCCTCACGTGAAACACACATGACACACACAGGAAACACATGTGCAGCAGCGACGATGACATACACTTGCAAACCTCGATTATCTTTGCTGATTCATCTGGAAGATATGTAAAAACCCTTATTGTTGTGATTGGAGAATACATGTGTTGTTTATTACATGCAAATTGCAGGTTTTTTTCCTCAAAGTTATGTTGCTAATAACTTAACATAAAAGTAGCTTAAATGGGGTTTATTTACAAAGTAGAGCCATCAGTGAAATATGAAACAAAAACTCTCTCAGGTTGTCTCCACGCAGTCCTCCGAATCCCAAATATAAACATGAGCGCGTAAACTCTGAGTCCGACACTTCCGCACGTGTTTCAGAGTTAAAATTCTGTGCTGGTGCGCAAGTCTGTTTTTCAGAGTCGGAGGTCGGTTCTTCAAAGTAAGGATCAGAGCATCGGTATCGATATATCTATATGTACAAAATGTGGGTAGAGAATCTATGCAAATATCGATAGCCGTTCATTTTAGACTTGTTGTGGGCCATGTCTTCATTGATTTGTGTCAGACACATTCCAGCAGCTGCAGATTGGACTGATCCATCTGCGTCAGGTGTTCTCTCTGTCCTCTTTTTAACACAAATATATATTGAAACTCCCTCAAACCTAAAGTTAGACCGGTATAGGTATCCAAAAAATATAAAAAATCCTCAAAGTACTTGGTATTGTATTGATACCTAAAAATGTGGTATCGCCCAGCACTACTTCAGCATTTCCGAGATCACTTGAATGCAGGCCTCTTAAAATGCATAGTCACACACTAAGAAAAACTAAGTTTAAGCGTTAAGATCTGGCGGTCAAAAGGTCAAAAAGGTCAAAGGTTTTCTCAGGTGGTACTTGGTTTGAAAAGTTTGAGAACGACTGGTTTAGAGATATTTGAACACACAAAAGGCTGAAAGTGGCTTCGTCTTCAGATGGAGAAAAAGTATTTGAGAACAAAACTGTATGAAAATCTTGTCAATCCCAGATATATTAGACTTGGTTGTTGGGTCGAAGACTAACCCATACAATGTGTCAAACCTTACTATCCACTTAATCTTAAGTACTAATCTCCACCCATGAACCCGAATGGAAAATAACTTGAACGCATTCATGTAAACCTTTCAGAGCTTCTGGTTTTGTAAAGTCCCTTATAGATGTCCCGTCCTATCATTAAGCGCCAACCACGCCACTGAACCACAGGTGCATCTCCTGACAGCTCAAGTGTTCCAGTTTGATCGTACTCTCTCTTCCTCTCTCCGTCTCTCCCTTTCACCTTTAAAAGCCCATCAGAAACGACGGACATCTTTGTTTCGCCAACCGTCACCTCGCCTTTAAAAACATCATTAGGGCCGATCAATTGTGCGCGGCGTGGCATCCCTGGCCCGAGCGCGGCTATAAGCTATTACCTGCTCGTCCGCCCACGTCGTCTGTGTCATGGCTGGGCTGCGGAGGGGCCGGGGAGCCTGGCATTTCGGTGCACGCGGTAATGAGTGCGAAGTGTGTGAAGAAGCAGGCGTGGACAACAAAAGGTCGCGCATAAAGCCTGACCCTAAAAGCAGCCAAAATGTAAAGTTGCGGCTAATTATTTCTTTAAAAGTTTCCGAACAGCGTAACGTTGCAAACTTTTATCGTTTGAATAATCAAGCAGAGGCCTTGTTAGCGCACGGAGGATGTTTTTCTTACTGCAACTGTTTCATGTAAAATGCAAAGAATACCTTAAGAATGAATATGCTGCTTTTACATTGCGCTTCCATTTCCCTACATCGCTCTTCTGCTTAACGACAAAGGAAAAGCCTGGCAAGTTAGCAAAGCAATTGAAACATTCCATCTAAAACTAAAACCAAAATGAAACACCATGAAAAATCGCCTCTTTTGCTAATTCTGGCATATTTACAGAAATGTTCATTAATATGGACTGTCCGACCTGCCATTTTTGTATGCTGAAGTGTCATTTTTAGGACTATCAAGTTATTTTATACATGTATACAACCCTCACACTTCAAAGTCCATCAACGTATTACAATAAGACAATGTTTAATAGGTCAAATAACTAAAATGCCCAATTAATCACAAAAAAGAAGACAAACGTTTTTCCCAATTACTGAAATTCCAGTTCCATATTCTTCAAATTTGTTTTTTTCAAACCAAATAAGTTAGTTGAAGTTTCTATCTGTTATACTTTTTGAGATACAGATGTTTTATGAATAGTAATAAAGACAAAATAATCTAAATTGTAAATTCTGATTAGCTGAAAGCTGAATTTAAGAGCGAGCGAGAGAGGATTATTTTATGAATTGATGAATAGTTAAAATATATTTTTTTTTAAAGTTCCAAATCAACAAACAAAAGAGACCAAAATATTGAAATATGTTTACAGTGCTTTAGCATTTGTATTGTTTACATCATTTAAGTCTGCGCATTTTACAATATTTTGGGGGGAAACATAGGAGATGATCATGAAAGTGCTTTTGAAAGATCATTTTGTCCTCTTTCATGTGCAAAAAGAATTATTGCTCTATTTTATTGGGGGGGGGGTTGCCTTTCTGCAAGTTGCTAAAACAGACATGGAAATAGGAGCGCATACATAAATGCACTTGATCCTGCACAAATTGGAATAATATTTTCAATGGACATTTAGATTTGTGCTTTTTCAAGTGAGAAATTTACTCTAAATTGAAGAAAGAAAACAGTGGTGCAGATCTGTTAAAGTACGTCCTCCAACTGGAACATAGGTGGTTAAAATCTTGCCTTTAAGTGAGCAGCAGAATTGGACCAACTAAATGTATGCTGAAAATTGCTTCTCTGGCTGCATATCTGTTACTTATTTCCATCCACAATTACGACATGGTCTGTTCTACTTTGAGGCAGGCCTCCTAAAACGCCCATTAATCTTCATTTTCAACCTATCCGGGCACGGCGTTTCCCCTTTAGACTGATAGTTAGCATTTCTACATGGCTTTTCAAGATGGCCGCGATGAGGCAACAAATCACGCGGCGACGCCAGTGCAACGGGGTCAGAATCAATCAAGCGCTCCGATGGCCTTTGACATTCAATAAACGTCAGCCAGTATTTACGGCGGCTAAAATAACACCACAAAATATGTCCGCAATTAGCCAGCGAGCTTGGAGCAGAGGAGTGGGACGAATCATAATAGTTGATATGGTCATTTAGCACGGGACCGGCCCACACCAACACAAATGCCACCATCTAAATCCTGCTTTAATTAGGCAGAATGGAGGGGAGAGATGGCGGCCGGGACCATAACAATATCAGTTGTTTACAATAAGTTGAGGCGCATCGTTACGGCGACAGGGGAGAAGGTCACACTTGGGAGTCCATTAGAGCAGAGGAGACGGCGGAGTTGTGCGGGAATGGGTCCGTCAGCCGATCTGGTGACGCATTCGGCATAGACTTATTTACAACTGGCAGTGTCGGAGAGGTGATTGTGAAAGTTAGATAGGGGCACGGGCGGGGAATGGCCAGATGGAGACAGAAAGCTAGCGATATTTTAGAAAAAATTCTGTGTATTACTTATGTGTGAAAGACTAGGGATTTGAAATTCAGAGGGTGAAGGATGAGTTGGCAGGCCTTGCATACTAAAGCCACATTTGGAATGGCCCTGGCCCCCCGCGTCTCGGGACGCTTGTTAATGGCGGCCTGTGTTTCCATGCAGAAGTCTGTTGTGGAAAACTTAAGTTATAGTTATCAAGAAATAAAGTAAAACAATAGAACAGAGTACCTACAGTTTGTCTTTTCTCAAAAGTGAATGGTTTAATGCTGTTGTACGAGGGAGCGGGGGCAGTGACTCCCTGACAAGTCTCAAGGCCCCCACACAAAAGGATTCACCTTCTTTTATAGAAAACAGGTCACATGACATTGACGTGGAAAAGTACTGTCTCAAGTCAAATGCTAGAACAAAGGTAATTGATTTGAGGTAATTGATTACATTTACATTTTGGCCGCCCCAGCTTACAGAGATAAGTCTTTGATCAAAAGGAGACACCGCAGACACGTAATACGCAAACAGTAGGGTCTAGGTTTGAATTGGAGGTGGAAAGTCTATAATGTCACGAAACATAAGGTCAAAATGATATTTGTCCTGAATGCAGAGCTCCTGAATACCTAAATTATACATTTTATTATGTCTGTAATTCACAAAAAGACATTTAGTAATTCCAAGTTTGTGAGGCTGTGAGATGTGGCTAAAGCTAGAGTAAACATGACACAATGGGATTTGTATTGTATTTTTCTATTCATCCCTACACATGAACATATATTTTTATTTCTTAACATTTCAAGCCATGTTTGTTTGGCTTTTGCTTGCTTTATTGGCAAGTGTTGTATGCTTGAAAATAAAAACGAGCTTCCATTTATTTAAAGTTAGCTGTATGATCCAACCTGTTTCTTTTGACCTTTGTACCGGAAAGTCTATCCTAATTTTAACACAGTAGGGCATTCCATATAATGTCGCTTTTTCCCAGCACAATTACATGATGCAGTATGTGCCCATTATAGCTATTGTCCGCAGACACTACATTCATATTACAGGTACGATGAGCTATGTGCCCTCTCCAGGTGTAGAAGAACTGCTCCGGCTCTGCACTCGTAATGGCCGGTCTCCACAGCCCGGTCTCCACAGCCCTCTGCCCACCTTTGACTGATTGTTTTAATTTCAGAATAACCACGGCGATCTATTTATTTCGGCCTTATTTATTTCACTGAAAGGGCTTGCGTCGGTGGCTGGCAGGTCGCACCGTTCCAATTTCCAGGAAGCCCCCACACCCACACGGAGGGATAATGGCCACACACAGTCTCCACGTGACCCTCGGTGCTCTTTGTGGAGGAGGGAGAGGTCAAACGCACAAGTGGTTGGCATTTCACTGGGAGCGACGTGGCAGAGGGCATTGAGAAGAGTTTGGGTTGTTACAAATCAAGATTACAACAAGTTTGGATTGGTCTTTGTTTCTGCCGAGGTAATGCTCCATTATCAAAGTTTAGTGTTTGGATTATTGGGAGAAGAAACATTGTGATTTAATAATTCTACGCAATTATTGACAGCATTACCAAGCAAGAAGGACATATTTTTTGTCCATTAATTTACCATTTCTCTAGTAGTGACCATCTTTATGAACTAAAATGCCCTAAATACAGCAAAGCAATGCTAATAAAGGCATAGAATAAATTGAAATGACATAATTTTGCTTAAATTGTCATAATTATGCACTCTAGTTTCACTCATCAACCCAAAACATGCACAATAGGTCAAATCCTCCAGCTACAGTGGTCCTGACCATGCCAAACTCAAGATCTGGAGATGGTCCCACTGCTTCTGAGGAGGTGCGCAGCGGCATGGAAGGATGGTCAAATCTCCCTGCAGTGATGATAAAGGCTAATTTAATCTAAAGAGTTTAATACATTTATACATTCTGAGGGAGAAATAAGTCATGATATTTTCACCTTTTTTTTTTTTTCATTCTTGGTAATTTTACTGCTTTGTAGCTGTCTACATAGTCCAAAAGTTATCTTTTTACGACTGGATGAAAAACAAGAAATGTGCGAGGAGAAAACGTCTCTGTCAGTAAGCCAGCATATATGACAATCAATATATGAAAGTCACTATAGTCACTATTGTTTATGGGCGTGTAGTAAAATATACTCGGTGGATGATTAAATTTATGTATTAGTTTTAGTTTCATGGTGTGCTCAGAACACATGAGGCAGCTTAGTCTGAAGTCTTCCATTCTCTCCCTGGAATAAGGCTGTTCTTCTGTAAAAATAGGCTCCCTCTCTGCGGGAGGTTTCACATCGCACTCTCTCCTCTCGCTCCTGTCACTGTCACTGCTCAACAATGTCTCAGGTTTGGGAGGATGGGCTTTGAAAACCTATATCTGCATTGTGAGACACCGCTGGATGGAATTCCCTGAGTTTTGTGTGGAGATGGAGGCATAAATAGTGCATCTCTGGGAGTGTTGGGAGGGCTGCAACAGGTAAACTTGACCAGATTTAATATTCAGTTTGAATGCATTGATCCATGACAGGACGAGCACAGAACGATAAATCTGCAGACATGCCGTCACTAGGGGGCAGTAGCAGTGGCTTGAAGCATTTGGCATGCAGAAATGACAGACGGTAGATATTCAAAATCTGGTAATAAACTTAATAGGGAAAAGAGGTCAGCAGAATGTCCAAATTCTAGAATTGACTGAAGCACCATAATGTATCTTTAATTATTAACTGACATAAGAGCCTTTATGTCTTTATGGCAGTGTGTTTGCTTTCAGTAGATACAATGAAAAACAATTACAGGCTTAAGATTTCTTTAAGTATTTGTCAAGTAAAACCTAAAATTCAAATCATAGTATCCTCTAACTTAAGCAATATAAAATATGATCGTTAAACTGGATTTCATTTCCCAAAATTATCTTAATTTTATTTTTATTTTCATTTTTTATATTCTGAAGTGAATTCCAATTCCTCCATTGAAATTTCACTTTGCTTCCATTCTGGAATTTAAAATGATTTGTTTACAAACTATAAAGGGTCTTTTGGTAAGATACAAAACATGCTTTTAAGAGAAAACTACTGTGAGGGAACAAATGAGAATCTTTTATGTGTTAATCATTTGTCTTATGATCAACATAACATCATAGAGTAGTCAGGTAAACATGTAGGGAAATGAAAGGGAGCTCTGTGTAGAGCGGCTGCTCCCATGCGTCAACAACTGCCAGTTATAGTTAAAGGGCCTGTTTTTTTAGTTAAAATAAGAGCTTTTAAATAGTGTGATTGACAGTTGTAATTGTTTGTATTTTCAGACAGAACTTTTGAATTTTGATGATGAAATAGAGAATAGACCAGACCAGTTCAATAAACACATGTCTAAATCTTTAAATACCGCTGTGCTTGATTTCCAGCCCACACAGGCTCACAGAAGTGTCCTCATATATTCTCAGACCAACCGTTATTAGCTCGAAGTGGGCTGAACCCCCCCTGGTCCAGGCGGGATGTAATTTCCTGAAAGCCCCCAGAGTCCGGCTTGTGTTTGGGGGGGGATTGGTAAACACAGAGAGTGCAGAACCCCCGAGGATCCGCACGGAATGCACAGAACACACAGAACACACAGGCTAAGTAGTGTGCAGTGCAGCCCATGAGACGTGACAGGGGCCAGGAGACAAAGACCTGGGGAGGGACTGGCCAATGGACTGGGAAAGGACACTTAGGACAATAAACCAACAGCGTTTACAGTATTTATAAGCAGGAGTAGCATTGTGATTGTATTAACTTGAAAGCTCTTTTTTTTCTTGTGGCTTTGTGTGGTTTTCTGAATACATTTAAACTTTTTTAATTTGAGCCAAAAACGACCCCCGGAAGTACAACTCAGTACAGGCAACGCTACAAAGCTCAAAACACACCTAAAATTGTTTCAAATAGAAGAAACAACTGACAAAATTGATGCATTAAATGGTTTGTGTCATATTTCAGTGTGTTTACCAGACCACCATTTCAGAATAAAGTCCTTAAAAACGAGTGTATTACTGACATTGCTTATCCTGTGCTCACAAAAAAAACACAAAACGAATCCCATATGAACATGGCTCTACATGTAACACCGATGAAGAAAAAATGATAGCAGCTCCAAGTAAGTACAGAGTAGTGGGCGTGTGCGGGGGGGGGTCGTGCCGGAGGGGGGGAGGAAACAAGGACCTTTAGAGCCACGGTGTCTTGATTGCAGGAGAATAAAGATGACTCAAACCTGCGCGTATCACTCTGAATCCAACTACAACTCTAACAATGACACATAATGAGCTCGATTCCAGCTCCGACAGTTTTCTGAATGTCCTTCCCGCTCTCATCTCAATTTCACACTCTACTGTCCTGTCTTATAAATAAATAAATCATAACACTATTAGCTAGAAGGTTAGATTAAGTATTTATTTTATTTTGCACATTCATTAACCCAATGTTGTATGTCACAATACAGTATACGGTAATCTCCCCCTTGTGGCTGGAGTGAGTATCTTACATAAAATAATGCCTACTTCCTTTTTAGATAAATACCATGTGTGTTTCCCGTTTCCCTGAAAGCGTTGCCATCTTCTTCTCTTTACATATTCCTCCTCTGTATGTCCGACGTGTGAAACCCAGAAATAATCAGCGCTAAATGGCAACGCGTGGCTGGTATACGGCTGACATTTGAAAGGCATTATCCCAGGCTAATGCTGCATCGTAACGTATAGAAAAGCAATGACCTTTTCCTTGGGTTCGCTTTAAATCAGAAGAACATAGAGTATTTTTCTCCATCTTTTCCAATGTACTTTGATTCCACTCGCATAAATTGCAAATGCGTGGCCTTGATGTGAAAGCTTTTAAAGACCATAAATTAAGGTACGTTTAGCTCTAATTAGCACTTAAAGTCTTTGAAAGTAATTAATTAGTCGCTGTGTTTCCCTTTTAATACTGCATGTACTATTACATCTGATCCATATTCGACTTTGTTTAACAGGTCGAAAAGGCCGTAGTGTAACATTAGGGGTAAGTTTGGGTCAATTATGGACAATAGGCTAAGGGGAAGCAGCCAATGGTAATGTGGTGAGAACATGCAGGCACATTGTTTTCTGTCACGCAAAGGGTGACGTTGCCATAGCAGTATCAGAAGCAGTAGTCAGTCATTTGTAAAAGAAAACTGAATTCTGTCACATGGACACAGGTTTTTAAAGGGTGTACTTGGCAGTATCTTCCAACTCCGTTCGCCAGTTAAAGAGTAGCTTTCCCATAGTTTTTAGACTGATGGTTGTGTAATGCCTCAGTCGTCAAAGTAGGTTCCATCGTAAAAAGAAAATCCATCAACTTTTTAAGAGCGAAAAACGTGTGTCCTGTTGACAGAATTCAACAGTATAAGTTTATATAAGTTTGAGTTTTCTGAAACTTGACTTGCTTTAGTTATCTTTCGGAGCACTAAATACATCAGGCTGACATTTCATACGGGGCAAAATCCAGTGGGAGCCAAAATGTTATTGAACTGACGCTTTACCTTTCTTTAAATGCACGTTTGGCTATTTACCATTTTTATTTGCCCAATGGAACTGAGGTTCGAGAGACTATATGTTGCGTGGCAATATAAAAAAGAGAACCAGAAAGTCTGATTTTTAGTCCACTATTTTTTTTTTTATATGTACAAATGTGTGAATGTTCCTGCTACAACAGAACTTCACCTCAGAGCTTCATTCTTAACTAAGTTATCAACGATAACTTATCGTTGTGAGCTTGATAAATGTGACACACTCCAGACACAGGTTCAAATCCTCTCCATCCATCTCCTTCGGTCCCTCGCTTGTGTGTCCAACTGTGATATATGTCTCTCTGTGGCTTGCGTTCCCATTGTATCGCGTCTCCTCTCTCCTCCTGTGGGCTGACTTTGTTCTGAGGTTGTCGGTGCAGTCTCTCTCTCTCTCTCTCTGTCTCTGCCTCACATCTACCTCTGTCTACCTCACTGCTCATTGTATACATTATATATGTTACGGTTTCACTTCTGCAATAGCTGTTTGGCTAAATTCGAATGATAACAGCGCTGTTGACTTCAAGGACTTGACTAACTAAATACTTCAGTTTCTTCAGTTGAACTTATAAACCTTTAAAGCTCGGGATACCTGAAGTTATTTGTGTTTTCACTTATAAACGGTCATTTGTAAAAGTTGCGCTCTGATTGGCCGCACTTTGGTGGTTTTAAAGTCGTGCACGAGCTCTAAATGAATGCGTGTGAATATTGACGACGTGCCAAAGGCTTTGTGAGAGCATTCAAAAAGTACTTCCGGTTTCGCAGTGTGAAAATCCGCACCCCGAGCTTTAACTACATAAAGTCCTAAATGCATACAAATTACCAAACATTTACAGTGGCTCGTTGAATTGCTAATTTCTTTCATACCGCCTCTCGTACCCTTTTATCCAGCGTTGACATTTTCTTGCATTGATTGTGTTGTCAAATGTTGCGTGGCGCTCGCATTTGTCATCCACAGCATCTACACAAACATCCACATGTGCACCGCTATGCTATTGTGAACACGCCGACACGCTAAGCTGCCACGCTCTGCTATTGCCTAATAGGGGCACACAGGAAGGACTAGAATGTAGATATCCTCCTGGGTGGATACATGAGAGCTAAATGACCTCGCCGCGGCACACTTCTGAAATTGAATAGGCCTCGTGAATGATTTAAAGCCCAGCGTTTATGGGAATAATGGCGAGAGAAAGTGGTAACACGGCGCAGAGGAGGTAACAAGGCCCCAACGATAAACACGTAATGTGCAGATTCCTACGCTCATGAGTCGTGAGTGAACCTTAGCCACTAAATCTTTTCTGTGGAGGTCTGTGGACATAAGGAGATTGCACATTATGGACTTGTGATCACGTTGACATTGGCAGCTGGTTCGAATGCGATCGAAATGATGGATGTAATGAAAAGTATGTTATTTCTTAAAGGTATGCAAAGTCAACTTTCTCATCATTATTTTACTCAGAGTTGTATTTTGATTGATTCTTGCATGTTTGAGCTGATCCTGTATTGTCCTGCAACTGAGGCTCGAGTGCTCAGAAAATTCCTGTTTTCACCTACGCCCTATCCCCGCCCACATCCCTATACTTTGTAGAAAAAGATTCTGTTGTAGTCATCTGGACTCTGTTTTAGAAAAGCAAAACGTTTCGACTCTCATCCAAGAGTCATTCTCAATCTGTGAAACAAGTCTGAGAACTCAGGTTTCTCCTGACAAAGGGGGGAGAGTTTTGGTTTCACTTGAGACTAATTCCATTTTACTAACAGCCCTGAGATGGGTCATATACATCCTATTGTACACTGACGTTGGCTCCCTCCTCACTGAGTACCTGATTAGCATCCGAATGCCCAGGGCGTCTCCAGGATTTCAACAAACCATTATTAACAACGGGAAGGTTGAATCTTAAACCTCCGTTACGATTTAAGGAAGGATTCTCTTTTTTAACAAAGACCCCCTTAACTCTTTCAAACCATCTTTTCTCCCTGCTCAGAATCTACAACTGAATCTTTTTCTACAATGGAACACTCCTGGGCGAATGAGGGATTACACCGACATCCCTATACTTTGTTGTGATTATATGAAAAATGTATACTCTGAACAACATGCAGCGTTCTGAAATGTCACGTGGTCACTTTTCATAAATAAAAAAACATCAACGAAAATGTTGAAAGTGAAATGTGACTATGAAGATGCGGGTTGAATTAATATTTTTCAAGACTGAGGCTTTGTTGCAGTAAATACAGGTGTAACATAGATACGTTAAATGCCCCATTATCGAACATTCAAGGAAGAGCAATAATAGTATCTCCATGAACCCTTGACCAGAAAAGTTACATAGTACACCTTCAAGCAAAAATAATTGTGTATCTAAATGTTTGCTTCCTCTGCAATAAAGTAAGGCTGTTATAAATTTATTTTTAAATGTATGATCCTTCAGAAATGGACACTTTAGTGATAAATCATATAAATTAACTATTTGAATTAGAATATTAGGGCTGGGTCTTCTTGGGGTTTGAAAAGTGCAACACAAATTTATGATCGCACTCAATCGTCCCCAGAAGTTGATCGAGCTTTGAACTTCTATGTCAACATGCACCAAAATGGCCGCCCTCTACCGCAGATAAAATTACTTCTTCTCTTACATGTCATGGCTTTCATCTTAAGCTCTTTCCGCTGAGAAGTGAAGGTTTAACTGGTCTACAAAGCTCTCAAAAGCCTATTCGACTTTTTTGTATCCCTTTATTCTGTTAACTACATGCGCCCATTGTGCAATTCTACCAGTTTTTCATTACTTCTATGCTATTTAAGAGAAGCAGAACAAGAACTGCAAGGGAGTCCTGGCCAAGAGCAGCACAGATCATTCACACATTTAGACAGTCACAAAAATATGTTCCCTAAAAACATCTACAAATCCCTTTTCCAGATCTTTCAACATAAGTTTAAACTGGCCTGTTGAAATAAGTTATTCTGATTAATGATTCGATGTTGTTGAATTGTGAACACTTGGTGCAGAAAAGCAACAGCGAGTCTGCAGAGAATACAGTCTTTTTTGTTGAATATGTGCACAAAGACTGCGAGTGCCCAGTGCTGCCCAGCCGACACCCGTGTACAGGTCACATGTGAGTCCGAGGCAATTTTAATAGTTGGCTTGAGGCAGCCATTGTATTATCTCTTCTGAAAAAGTCACATCCCCAACAATAAACATTTAATGCCACCGTTTGTCTGGTGGTTAGAGCTGAACAGTTGCGGTTACATGTGCGCGGCATTAAAGTTTCATGTCACAGATTTTTGGACAAGGACAGTGCCCAGGCTGCTGCTGCTGCTGCATGTTTTATAACGCTCCTGTTTTCCACGTGTTTATCATGTTCAAACTATTCATTCACTCACTCAGATATGCACAACTGATATTTGAGGATGGACTAAGTGGGAGATGCACGGACCAACACTGCCATCTAGTGGGAAGTGTGAGATGACAACAGAGGAAAAGTGTTGGAGATCGGTGTGAGGAGGTTGTTGTATTTGTTCTTATAGAAGATAGATAGGATTAGGTTACAAAAGGTGGTTCTTTTGTATGTTTTGGGAGTCGGAGAGGAAGATGGAAAGTAAATGAGCAAGACATCAAATACAGTTAACGTTTAAGAATTCAGATCCTTTTTTACTGCTTAGTCAGAGCCGTGTTGCAGAATGAAATGCAATGATTCTGGGATAAAGAAGGGAAGGTTTGGCTTTACAAAAACCACCACACAATAATGCACTGCAAACTATTTTCAACATCAACATTCTACATGACACCACACATAGTTGGGACATAAAACTCCTGTAATGAAATGATGGATAGATACTTTTGGAGTATCTGAAATAACATAAAATAGAAATAACATTAGATATTTACAATAAACTTGAAAATGTTAAAAAACAAATTGGATAATACTTTTTGTAAATATTTCTACCTGCTACTAACAAATACCACCACCAGTCAATGAGCTAATCCAGGTCTAAATCTAAATCGTGACGAAACCTGGACTGAATTGGGACGCGGACTAAACTAGGGTAGCATCTGGATTCTGGAAGAGGTCTATTCCTACAACAGGTTAGGGTTAGAACATGCTATTAGCGATACTAGCAACGCAATTTGAGAACAACTGGCTAAAAGGAAGACCGTTGGTGAGATCTATGGATATAATGAACGTCAACATTACTTCACTCTGGAGACGTGTCCCTGGCTGCTGTGATGCGGTCGCCCACTCTGCTCCTGACAGTTTTCCCAGCTGCATTGGGTGAAAGATGTTTCAAATTCACAAAACAAATATCTCATCGCAATAAGGCAGTAGAAGTTTAGGTCGAGATGCTTCCATTTTAGAGCGCGGGTACCTGATTTTCACACCGCGAAACTGAAAGCACGTTTTTAAATCAAGCTCTTAAAATCTCTTTGGTACATCATTAATATAGACAAGCTTTAATTGTCAGGCGCATGAAAGACTTTAAAAGGACTTTTTCAGACAGCTAAGTAAAGCTGGGGTGGACCACCGAAGCCCAGCCAATCAGAACGCTGCTTTTCAGTTCTTTCCGGGTTGACGAGGCACAAAATATTTTATTCTTGGTGAACAGACAGTGAACAGTGGTCTAATTTCTACTTTTACAAGATACTCTTTGAGGGAAAACACAAAATGTACTCATTAAAAAGTGAGATACCCCCGCTTTAAGGTGGTCAAAGAACTGAACCTCCAATCCCATTTATTACCATTAAATATGTATGATTTCTGGATTATCTGTACATGCCATAGCTCCTACACAACTTTCCTAATCCCACATCCAATTCCACTGCAAGACAATAGATACGTTGGACCAAATTGAAAAACCATCTCTCTTCTGGTTCTCTCGTGAAGTTCAATAGTTTTAACTTTTTCATTACTGTGTGGTCCATACCTGGGTCTATCTTTAAAAGTTAAAGACATAGTAGGTTTCTCCAAGCCTCGCTCAAAGGGAATACGTCGCTTGATAAATCCAACATCAGAAGCTGCCATCTTTTATTCATGGACACAAAGCCAAGAGTGTTCATTGTTTGAGGGATCTACGACGCGTTGTACAGTGTGATCATGAGAGAGGATGGAGAAGGGGCTGCTGGGGTCGAAGGTCAAATAGTTCATTTAAAGTTTGGACTAGTTTTCGAAAAGAGTTAATTTCTTACATTCTTACTGCCTCTCAGTAAGAATGTGTTTCTTTTAAGGGAACAGATAAACAGGACAGTGGGAAGTTCAGCTCAGTGTCGGATGAATATTTAACTTCTCAGACTAGATCCACAGATTGAGAATGACATTTGGATGAAAGTCGAAACATCTTGTTTTTGTAAAACAGTGTCCAAATGGCTACAGCTGAATCTTTTTCTACCATAGAAATCTCCTGGATGAATGAGGGATTACACCAACTTTCTTTCAACATACGTTTTAGGTATAAAAAATCTGTAACAATAAAAGGAATATAAGTTTGATGCCATACCTGGCAAAAGTATCTCCATGGAGACAAGCAGGTAGCGGACCCAGAAAAGTTCTATAGTACACCTTTAAAGCCCTGGCGTGTAGGTTTTTAGCCAGAAAATAGACCAAAATATATGCGTTATTTTGATTTTGTGTTATTGCACTTAAAAACTTAAAAACAGGAGTCCTTACTGTGAGCGGGCTTGCATCTCCACAAATCTGACTCGTATTTGGCCTGGAGGAGCCTCTTCTGCTTGTATCCCTGGAAATGTTGCACTTTTGGCTGTAATATCCCACAGTATGGCATAAAGTATCATCTATTTTCATGGAGAACGTTCAGAAGTATGGTTTTAACTTTCTATTTGAATAGAAACAGAAAGTTACATACTGTTACTTTAGATACAAAATAATGTAGTACAAATGTTTGAGAGAGTGATAGCTTTGCTGCGACTTCACTCTCTGTAACAGTTCATTTAAAGCTGTGCCCAAAAATTCATACATGTGAATATCATTGAAATTGATGCCAAAAGAAGTGCGAGAGCTCGAAACTAGTCAGACCGAATGAGCTGCTTTTATCTTTTAAAATCAGCTCCACCAATGTTCTGTTTGTATGAGGGATCTTTTTGGACTTTAATGTAAAGTAAGGAAATCACTTTATTTTTTGGGGATAAAGTCTTTTGTATACAGAATGGAAAACTGAAAGGTTAGTCATGTTTTATTCATGTTAATATTGTTGATAATAGTCGTCATCTGCGCTTCAGGATTCTTTCTTTTCACAATGTTATGTTTTCCATCAGAACCTTACATTTTTCATTTTTGGCACACTTTTACATTCTTTTTTCCAATTTCACATTTTCAGTTTCTCGCCACATCCAGGTGACCTTGGCCTCCCGCTGTGCCTCATGTTTTGTTGTCATTTCTTTGTCTTTTTCCCCTCTGATCTCACCCTGTCAGAGGAATACTGATGTTCCATCCTGAGTGGAATACTGAAATGTTTGGGATTAAATTTGGTCACAAGTAGATATTCTTCAACCTTTTTGTCCTTGATTTTTCTCCTTTCACTTCAGTGTTTGGGAAGAGCTTGTATTACAGCAGAAAGAAATCTTATGAATTCTTTTGGTGCATTCAGAAAATTACAAATAAATTGAATTGGTGAATAGTCTCTTGTAGTATGAAGTCAAATACTGTTTTATGCTAAAAGAATGTCTCTTTTATTTAGAAACATTTAATAATGTACTTCTTTTATCTCAATGGTCTCCTTTTATCATAGGTTTTCTTCAATAAAATTAACATTTAGAAATGTTCCCCCAAATTGTGTATTCCATGCTGACCCTGTACCATTGGCCAAGACACTTTCATGTCAATAGCAGCAAAAAGACTTTTAAACCAGCTGTATTGACTCCATGTTTTTATTAATTTTATTACAGTATACAAATATATCCACACACACAATGACAAAACCTATGAGTCGTAAACATTCACCGTCTCCACTTCTTCTGTGGCGTCCTTCAGTGTGTGCTGTTCTCTTCAGGCAGAGCCCTTCTGGTGTCTGGTGTCCCGTTACACTGCAGCACTGCCCCCTGGTGGCAGTCTGGCGCGAGGCCGGCCCAGATGAAACAGAAGGAGAAAGCAGGATCACAGTGAGAAGCAGAGCTCTGACATCAGGCTGCGAGCCACCCACAGGAGCGTATTGCACGGGTCGGCTCCAGCGTAGTGTGAGGGGAGCAAGCTCAGTGTTACAAGCACAATTTGGACTGAGATATTTCTTTTACAGCTAAGCCTTACGGTTCAAAAGACAAACACAACATTCCACTGCTCACAAACCATGGAAATCTTCATGGTCTGTGGTCACGTTCTGCCCGCATTTGTCACAACAAAGACATAGACCACCTCAGTAGTAACAATGTACTATCAATATTGTTGTTGCAATGGATGAACTGTGCATGTGTTTCATATTCATGTTGCCACAATACTGCCACAGCAAAGGTTCAGACTCAAATACAAAGGTTTTAACGATACTTAGGAGCATTGTGTACGGTACACTAAAGAGCATCAATAAAATATATATTATTTAAATATTCCATTCATTCTGAAATGTTGAAGACACACCTTTTATCTAATGCAACATTTCAAATATAATTCCTTCTTATTTGAATCCCCACCAGACTCTGATTGTAACACTGAGTTTGAAGGGAAGAGAGCTTAAGACAAAAAATGGAGGACGTATGGCTACAGGATGCAGTTAATCAAGTAGTTAAGGTCAGCTCGATTACATTGGATGTAATGTACTCACTGATTGGTAAAATCTGCATATTCAACAACCTTTAGCTCATCACCAACAAAAATCTATGTAAAACATCTAAGACCAAAATAACATGAAAACAAAGTCACTAGAAGTCTACAGAGGAGCAGAGGGCAGCTGTTCCTGTCGCTCCTCCAAACGCAACTGTCCCAGAGCACTGAGAGAGCAGTAGTGCAACACTTTGTTTCAGAAGAAATGAGTCGAGTGCATGAAGGCCATGGCCAAACACGGGACCATAAAGATCATTTCAAAAGGGTGAAGAATAACTTAGTAAAATAATTTGTCATCTTTAAATGTTGAACACACAGACTCGGTAGACTCCCACTCACCCACAGTCTCTGCAGTAAACACCATTCAACCCGACACAGTGGCTTTTGGTTCAAATAAACTCAGAGTGTCTTGTGCAAATGTGACCGTTGACCTTTCTTTGACACTAGTTTGACCTTTGCAGGCTCTCCCTGTGAGGCTGAATGAACTTAAAGGCAATATTCAAATAAGGCCGTCAGTGTGGGCGGGGCTCCACTCTGAGCTACATTCGTCTCTGATGACAAAGAGAACATGTTAGAGTTTTACAGTGAGATTAGTGCTAAGACCTCAGCCCGGCTGTGCAGCGCTATTTCTTCTTCTTAAACAAAGATTTAATTTTGGATGAGGAGCGCTTGATTCTGTCCCCGTTGTCGCAGGAGTCCTGGGAGGAGGTGCTGGGCAGCTTATGCTCGCGCCCCACACTGCGTCCCTCCGAGTCCAGCGAGGTGAGAGAGGGGTAGCGGCCCACAGGGGGCAGCATGCTGGGGGGCAGCTGGCCGAAGCTGTACGACTTCTCCAGGAGGCCGTTGTACATGCCTTTGCCACCTTGAGTGGGCGGGGCACTGTGGGACTCCGGCATGATGCAGGTGAGGTCAGGGGAGGGGCCCTGTGCAAAGGGGTGGTGCTCCAGGGCAGGGGAGGGGCTGGTGGAGGGTGGGCCGGAGGGGCTGGTGACTGGAGGGGGTGTGGAGTCCCTGCTGCTGCTGGACGTGGGGCTGGACGCTACTGGCTCCTGGCTCTGAGTGTACAACAGCATCTCCTCACGAGAGATCTTCCTGTACGGGGTCTCCGAGCCCATGGAGCAGGGGCACTGGTACGGCTTCCGACTCAAGGAGCTGAGCGAGTCTGTGTCCGAGCTGCCCTCTGGAACCGCCTCCCTGCGCACACACAAACAAGGGTCAACACGCAGAATGTGTTCACGTGTCGTCTTCATCACACGTGACAGAGGAGTATTTAGGCCTGACTCACACGCATGTCATGAGCCTGGAACTTTACAGGACCAATCGAACTTCTCGAAAATAAATGTGTACTGAAGCAACATTTACTTAAAAACTGTTAAACAGGAACGATTCACTCAAAATAAAACTAACTGCAAACCATGTTTGACTATAGTGTGCTGTTACATGCAATTTACACAAGATTCAAGACTTTGTATTTTAGAAATCAAAATAAATTTGATCATGAAATACTACATCATTTATAGTAGTTCATGTAAAATCACGCTCATGTTCTCATTTCTTGAGTTCAGCCCATTTAAAAAGAGTTGTCTTAACATTTAAGTAACTGTGCTCACTCTGTGGCCCCTGCTGGAAATGGTCACAGCTTTAAAGGAACTTTGATTTAAAAAAAAAATCACAAAAAAAGTGATGCATAAAAGGCATTTATGCAGAGGCTGGCATATGAGGGTTAAAGAGCATCTTTAAGTCCAAGTTCTGAGTTCTGAGTCCAAGCATCGAGTCAAGAGTCCTCCAGCCTAAGCCTCATCGCTCTGGGACCCAGGGGCCTCATTTATAAAAGAGTGTGTCGAATTGTGCTTGAAAGCGTGCGTACCGTAACGTAAAAATTTCACAACCACAAAGAAAAAAAAAAGACAATATAAAAACACACACACACACGTGTGTGTATATATACATATATATATATACACACACATACACACACACACACACACACACACACACACACATATGTATACACATATATATACACACATATATACACATATATATATATAATATACACATATAAAAGTATGCGCAGCACACCTATACGCACTTCCCTTTTCCAAATTGGCGCAGCAATTCCTCATGAGTTTAGCTCCGCCCTGAGCCACCCTAATATGCCATATATGGGTGTGTAAATCACCAAATTAACCTATTTAGCATATTCATAAGGGTGAGACGCGGTGCTCCAGACGGGCTAGAAATGGTGGAAAAAGAGGAAATTCTCCGAGAAGGAGGTGTAAACACTGATCGGCGGTGGAGGCCCGCAAAGGAGTCTTTAAACAGAAACAAGGCGCTGCTCATCTGAGGGCGTGGCCTGTAGCAGCGTATTAAATACAATAAACAAAAACTCGGGACCCACTGCGTGGAAGTCCGCACATTTTCACGTCAAGTATTTTTTTAATAGATCACACTAAAAATACGTACGCACGTTTTGGGCTTTATAAATGAGGGCTATAATGATTAGGCAAATAATCCATTATGAAATATAATTGTAGTAATATTTTAATAATCTGGACTAAATCAAAATGCAGCGGGGTTTCAGCCCTTCCCAAGTCATCACTCATTAAGTGTGAGTCTCAGTCACAAGTTTGAATCTGGAACTTTGAGCACTGATCCCTGATTGGATTGAGGACTTTTAGCTGCACCTGTAGACACTAGACCAGAGTCTCCACCAGCACCAAGATCCAGGTAACACCAGACATTCAGACAGTTGGAACATCTAGAACACTGAGCTCATCTCCAAAGCCCTCTCCAAAGATGGCGTCTCACTTCACCGCGGTCCCCACCACCACCACCACCACAGAGCCCACCACACGTCACCGCAGTAGAGGCTTCTGGGTAATCCACCTGTGCATGATCCTGGGCTTGGTGGAGGAAGCTACGTACCCTCTCCTATCTGTGCTGAACACGATGTGCTCGTCGTCGGCCTCGGGGTGATAGGAGAGGGTGGAGCCGGCCATGGAGAGCAGGTCGGGGTCGGGGGAGAGGAGCGAGGGCTGCTGGGACGAGAGGAGGCTGCGGCGCGAGCGACAGATGCTGCTGTTCCGAGTCAGAGGAGGACGCATCATACTGGGAGCTGGAACACACGGGAGCACAAAGATACTTGATAATACCACACTTAAAGGATTACGTGGAGTTAAAAGCTATGGCGAGAGTGGTCAGATTAAACTTCTATTAAATACAGAATATGGAAGATTAAAAACAGCAAAGTGAGTCAGCAGAGAGGACATTTACATTGTCAGGAAGAATCAGATCAGATCATTTTTACATCAGATTTTCGGTGTGTTCATCGATGGATTTTTAGATGAACTGTTGCATTTGGAAGACAAAGCGCAAATAATTTAAAAATGAATCTGTAAATCTTAAACATTTTCTCTTTATTTTCGTCTTTGCCACATGAGTTTTTTTTGCATAATATTCCTTGTCTAAACCTGCACAGGCATGAACGATCAGAGAGAAATCAGATTACTCACACCAGATGGCATTTCGGGAAAACTCCGGAAATCAGGCAATGATCTGATTTTTAGTGTGGATTAAAACATAGCCAATGCCTTCTATTTTGAATAAAGTCATTGCAACTATCTTTATTATTAGCAACTGATTGAGAATGGCACATGAGTCAGGTTTTTGTTCACCCACTATCCAGAAGGTGATCAGTTTAAACCTTTCTTGAGGGAAACCAGCAACAACATTTAAAGTGACTTGGATTAGTAGTGGGCGATACAGGCAAAAACAAATACCTCAACCAAAAGAGATCATCTCGAAAACGTTAGTCAGAAGATATTATGTCAACAGAAATGTGTTTAAACATGTCTTTTAACAAGGGTTAATCATCAGACAAAGGTGAAATGTCTGTCAAATGAATCACAAAAGTGCAGATTTATCACCATATACCCTTACTTGAAAGTTTACTACAGTTCTTTTTTTTTTTTTTTTTTTGCATATAACATTACACTAAAAATACAAACTTTACATCTCTTCAAAACAACATTCACAGTATTATTCAAATTGTAATATATTACTGTAAAATGTACAGAGATGAAAAATGTCTTGTCTACAACTCATTTTAGAGTCAACTAAGCTCGATTCGTGTCGTTTAAGATCCTCCAAAGACGACTCAAGAATCGTCATTGATTTGAAACTAAAATGCTAACGGATAAAAGGTCATGGATGAGGACTCTACACAGTTACAACTTTAGAGCTTCTGTCATTTTCTACTCTTGTTGTTGGATAAGGATTCTCAGGCCTTAGGAAACCGTTTAGGACCCTGATTTGAACTCACGACCCTGCGGCAGTGTGTTACCCCTAAATATAAAGCAATCCTTAGACTTATTAGGCGTGTTTTGGCATTACATTTTCAATAATAGAATGAACGCACATTACAGCGCGAGTTCTGAACGTGCATTAGAATACTCACATGTGAACTGCTGAATGATGGGCGGCGTGTCCTCGTCCAGGTCGTCCACGCCCCCTGCGATGGGATAGGGCGGCACAGACACGCGGGGCATCACCACCCAGCTGTGGTCCGAGTACAGGCTGGCCGTCAGACTGGGCAGGCCAGAGTTATTGACCACAGGAAAGCCACACAGCTTCTCGATCTGCTGCCAGCGATGGAGGCGCTCGCGGAGGCAGGCCGTCACCTCCGACAGGGACTTCCTGGAACACACCAGGTTTACTCAGCAGGGATTTTACTAAGAGTGGGGATGTCAGGATGAATTAGTACTTTTTACATGGCACGATACGATAACAAATTCTAGTTTCAATGTAATCTGTGCAACAAAAATAACAAATCTTGGACGTTCTTTCTTTTCTGGTAAAACAGAAACTCACTTTGCTTCTAGAATCTTATGGTCCACCTCATCCAGCGATGAACTGTGGGCCACATGAAGAGTTCCAAACACTGAACCTCTTTTCTTTTTTATTTTCTCTGCCTGAAATTGGAAACAAATAGATTTGAACCACAACCCTAGTTTGATTTGTAACACGTTTTAAAAGTCTGAAAAATGCATGATGCAAGACTTGAGTGGGCGATACGACATAGAATTTACATCACAATTTCCATTCCAAAGTCCATTTGAATCACAACGCTGTATTTCTTATATTAGGGTTGCAACTCACAATTATTTTAGTAGTCAATGAGTCAGGGATTATTTATATTGTGAATGTAAAAATACATTATCAACCAAATAAAGGTGGAAATATGCTGACTGAGGGCTTCTAACTGAATATTTGTTAAATGAATATAGTGTATTATTGCTGCAACTCAGGAATAGCTTGTATTTTTTTACATTTTGATTCAACAATACAACCGGCTTTCATATAAAAAAGGTATTTTTCGTGTTTGTTTTAGCTTCTGTGTAGTTCAAAATTACAACTACTTTTACGAGTATTTTTTAAAGTCGACTAGTCACAATGAGACAATTATCTGTTGCAGTCCTTCTTTACATTGTATTTTAAAGGTAACTAAAGCTTTCGTCTGTTTCTAAGACTTCACACATTGTCAAAGGGATCCAATCCTGATTCGATATTTTACTTTTATTACACATGGCAGTATTGAATGGGCAGTACCTCGTCTTTGGCCACACAGAGCTGGAACTCGGCGCTCTGCTTCTTGATGTTGTAATACTGCACCTCCACCTCGTGTGTGAGCTGCAGCCACTTCTGCAGCGCCTCCGGGACCGAGCGCTCCGACTGCATCTCCTTCTCTGCGCGCTTCAGAGCCTTGCGCACCTTCACAGGACCAACACCACACGTTAGACTCTAGTGTGGGCCGGACGGTCAAGCCGTGCACCGGGGCAGGGACAGGGACACACACAGACTTGGTGTCAAAAGGAATGATCAGCTCAAGAATCACATGCAAGTCGTCCCATTATTAGTTATATATTATACGTAATAAACCAGCTAAACTTCTTCACATGTGCTAATTTATTTAGTGGTCAAATAATTTTTTTGGGGTCTATAGTAATATTTCAGAAAAGTGAGAAGCATTATTCAACATGCAATATTGATATTAATATAAACAGAAAGAAATGGGCCTGTTTTCGCAAGCAACCAGTTTCCTAAATAAGTTTTCTTTGCTAATTATTTATTTTAAAAAAAGGTGTTAATAAGCACTAGTTACTTGTTTATAAGCACTTGGACCATTACTAGCATGTGTAGATGGCTTATAAAACCTTGTGTGTGTTAATAAACCATGTACAAAATGTTTGTAAGAGCATTTGTAAGCTGCTTCTTAAACTATTTTCAAAAACCAAGTGATAAATGCAAGTAAATTCCTTATAAGTGCTTATAAACAATGAACTAGTGCTTATCAATGCATTATAAATAGCTTACTAAGGGACTTTACAACTTTACTAAAAGGTTTTCTTTGCCATAAGTCTTCAAAATCCCCCCAAAACATGCTTCCAAAAGGCTACAAAAAGGAGATTTGCTACGTCTCAAACCATTCGGGTCACTATTGATAAAATAGTGGCTACAGTTAGTGGATGCAGTTACGATACAAGGCGTCGTCCCGTCCCAGTCTCACCTGAACGAGCTCCTCCTCTGCGTACTTCAGTCGGCTGAGCTCGCACTCGGCCCCCTCTCTCAGCTCTCTCAGTCTGTAGGCCTCTTTCTTCGCTCCTGTGATCTCGTCCCTCATCTTCTGCTCCAGGTTCTGCTTCTCCACAGCCACGGTGCGGTTCTCCTCCTGGGCCTTCTCCAGCCTGCACCACCGCGGACCAAGATTGGATAAATTAAAAGCACGCCAGCAACTTTTGAATACCTCCTACAATAACAAACCCAAATCTATACTCTCCCTTCATCGCCTCGCAGACCTTTCTACCTGCACAGTTCATTCTACAATCTAAAACCAAATTTGTCTGTCTTGTTGAAGTCTTTCCTGGTTGAAACCTCATCGTCGGACAGATAAATGTGAATAGCGTGTGCCCGTACCGACTCTGCAGGTCAAGGAGACTCTGTTCAGCGTGTTGAAGGCTGTCCAGGTCCTTCATCATCTGAGAAATGTGTACTTTACTGGACTTGTTCTGCACATAGGCGAACCAGCAGCCGCCCACGCCGATCACGATGGAGAACATCAGGACAAAGTCTTTCATCCAGTTGTGCTGCGGACCTACGGGGAGGACACAGAAAAGCCACGTGAACGATGAAAATGGGACTGATAAACTGTAATCGAAGTTGTTGAGTACTTACGCTGAGGAGGACCAAAAAGTACAGCATCCAGCGCTTTTAAAACTAACTTTTGTTTATGCCGCTGGTCTAATATCTTCAACTGCATCGATAAAAAGGACGGTTCATTTGCTGCTAATCTAAAATAATGAGAAAACACATTAAGGAAAGCATTAGCATCAGTGCGTATGGAACCAAAATAGGTATGTCCGTTTTACTTGTGGAAAACAACATCATGTTTTCACTGCCACTGGTTTGTTGATATTTTAGACAAACATAACAAAGGAATGTTCCACAGTATAGCATTAACATTTGTGTATCTCCGTGAAGACAAGTAGGTGACACCAAGTTTTTACGGTTTTTAAATCAATAAAAAAAACACCTGTAATTGAATAAATGCACGACATATATGTTTAGCGTCATATTGCGGAAAATTCCAATCAAAGCAATAACATCTCCATGGAGACAAGCAGGTGGCAAACCCGATAGTACACCTTTAACTATTGACTAGTATGTAATGTATGTTGCAGTGTACACAGAAATAATTCCACAAATGTGCTCCTGGTGACAGTTACACTTGTAGCAATATTTCTTCCGTATAAAATCGTATTCTCAACCGTCAAGGTCAGCTTAGTCCGTGTATTACAGGCATCGTCCAGCAGTGGGCAGCATTGTACAAAGTAATAAAGCACATGTGAGATGATGCTGAGGATCACAAACCGAGGTAAGGTGTTCCCAGTCACTCTGAAGTCCCTGAAGTTCTTCTCGTATTGAGGCAGCTCCACACACTCCTTCAGCCACTGCACAGTGTCCTGATTCGTCCAGTTATGCACTAAAACAACAACGATTGGCATTATACTGGCAGAAAATAGGCGATACAGCTAAAAGAATCAAAATACGACGTCATCATTTCTTCAGAAACATTAACCACTTGCTAGTAGCTGTTCGTTTTCGATATTGGAAGACTGAACTTAACATTTTTTTTACCAACCCACACAAAATGTAAAATGTATTTGTTTTGGAAGCATTTTTAATGAGGCCCTCAGCAGGGAACTAAATATCAATGTAAATCAGGTCTTATTATAGATATAACCTATTCGGTTCAGACGTGATTTTTCTAACATTTTATTTTAGCAATTATTATTTGTTTTTAATCCCTTAGTGTTATGCTGCTGAATGTGCCTAAAATGGGCACAGTAAGCTGAATTTTATAAAATATATATTTTTTATAAATAACCCAATACATCCCCAAAACATTTTCAATTTTTTGGTAAAAAAGTAGTGGCATGAGCTGTTTTCTTTCAAAACATAGCATGGATGCAAGATAACACATACAGTGGGTCCGGAAAGTATTCAGACCCCTTTAAATGTGTCACTCTTTGTTTCATTGCAGCCATTTGCTAAAATCAAAAAAGTTTATTTCTCATTAATGTACACTCAGCATCCCATCTGGACAGAAAAAAAAAAAAAAAAAAAAAAAAAAACAGAAATAGAAATGTTGGCAAATGTATTAAAAAAGAAAAACTGAACTATCACATGGTCATTCCGATCCTTTGCTCAGTATTGTGTAGAAGCACCCTTTTGAGCTCGTACTGCCATCAGTCTTCTTGGGAATGATGCAACATGTTTTTCACACCTGGATTTGGGAATTCTCTGCTACTCTTCCTTACAGATCCTCTTCGGTTCCATTAGGTTGGATGGTGAACGTTGGTGGACAGCCATTTTCAGGTCTCTCCAGAGATCCTCAATTGGGTTTAGTTCAGGGCTCTGGCTGGGCCAGTCAAAAATGCTCACAGAGTTGTTCTGAAGCCACTCCTTTGTTATTTTAGCTGTGTGCTCAGAGTCATTGTCTTGTTGGAAGGTGAACCTTTGGCCCAGTCTGAGGTCCTGAGCACTTGAAGAAGTTTTCTTTCAGGATCTCTCTGTACTTGGCCACATTCATCTTTCCTTCAGATGCAACCAGTGGTCCTGTCCCTGCATCAGAAAAACACCCCCATAGCATGAACCTGCCACCACCATGTTTCGCTGTTGGGATTATGTTGGGCAGGTGATGAGCAGTGCCTGGTTTTCTCCACATATACTGCTTAGAATTAACGCCAAAAAGTTCAATCTTGGTTTCATCAGACCAGAGAATCTTATTTCTCATAGTCTGGAAGTCCTTCATGTTTTTTGGCAAACTCTGTGTGGGCTTTCATATGTCCTTCACTGAGGAGAGGCTTCTGTCGGGCTGCAGTGATGGTTGACTTTGTGGAACTTTCTCCCTACTGCATTTCTGGAGCTCAGCCACAGTGATCTTTGGGTTCTTCTTTACCTCTCTCACCAAGGCTCTTCTCTCACGATTGCTCAGTTTGGCTGGACTGGACTAGGAAGAGTTCTGGTCGTCCCAAACTTCTTCCATTTAAGGATTATGGAGGCCACTGTGCTCTTAGGAACCTTGAGTGCTGCAGAAATTCTTCTGTAACCATGGCCAGATCTGTGCCTTGCCACAGTTCTATCTCTGAGCTCCTTGGGCAGTTCCTTCGACCTCCTGATTCTCATTTTCTCTGACCTGCACTGTGAGCTGTAAGCTCTTATATAGACAGGTGTGCAACTTTCTTAATCAACTCCAGTTCAATTAAACACAGCTGGACTCCAATGAAGGAGAACCATCTAATGGAGATCAGAAGAATGACAGCATTGAGTGCACAACACCTGTCTGAATATTGACCCATGGTATTTCACTTTTTTTTAAATAAATAAAGCAATATTTGTTTCTGTCAAGATGCAGGCTGAGTGCTTATTTTAGCAAAGGCTGCCAATGAAACAGAGTGAAAAAATGTAAAGGGTCTGAAACTTCCGTACCACGATGCCATACTTTTCTTCATTTTATTTCTAAGAGAACACAAAAATCTCACAAAGTATATACGGACATGAACCATGGAGAAAACAAATAATGGATTAAGGACCAATCAAGATGATGGGGTTTACGGAAAATCCTTTTCTTCATCATCTTTAATCTCCTTGTTCATTTTAAGACATGCCACCACCACAACACTGCTAATGTTTAACCCGACATAATAAAACATGTAAAAACAAATGCCCTGGGTTTAAGGGGTGATATGGCAGAGTGATTCCTTTCCAGCAGGCCTTCCAGGCTCCCACAGCTCCTCCACCGTTGGTTGTGCTGTCCCCCGGTAAAGAATGCCTGCTATGGCGTTTTCATGTCTTCTATAATTGGGAAGCAATCAATAAATAGTTCAGTACAACTATATATATAAAACCAATAACAAGTTTATTTATATTCAAGCTTGTAGGTTTAGAGTAATCTGATGGTTCTTTCTCAACTGGTTCAATCTGTACTCAGCTTCATATGTTTTTGTGTGCGTGGGTGCATGTTGCACGGGTTGTGATATTGTCTGTGGGTGTATGGTTGTGTGGGGTCAGGCAGTTTGTGTCGTACATCTTTTTACTTTACAAAAAGTTGATTGATTGATTGGTTGAAATTATCCAGACGTAAAAAGTGAAATGGGGTGAAGACGCTGAGGTAGCACAGAGCGGAATATATGTATGTGACCAATGCCTCAAATGGCAGAGAACTACAACTTTGCACATTTAAAGGGCTTATATCATTTATATTTTTGATTATTCCTGCAAGTTTGAATAATCCTAAGTTGTGCTCCTGCAGCTGAGGTACTGCAAGTGGCTCATTCCTTATAATTTTCTGTGCATATATACAGTGTATATATATGCTCTCTGTCATACATACACCACACAGCACACATATGATGTGTAATGGTGTGTATACAGAGAGAGAGGTTGGGATTAGATTTATGTGATGTGATGTAATTGGCTGTTTTTAGTTAGAGTTAACCTCTTCTTTATTGCCTTTTAGCTTAATATGATACGATAGTGAAACTGCAATAAACCCATCCAAACAATTTATGTGCAGCCCTCGCTTTCCGGATTAGCATCCTGGAGCTTCTGGCTTGAGTTGAAATCCCTCAAGGACAGGGAAACGGACCACATCAGTGAGACAGGCAGACTCAATCCTGAGCTTCTAGCCACCAACATGCTTTCAGTGAGAGCAGATCAATGGCTGACATAAACTTTATGGTGGCCTGTCCAAATTTACACCCAACAGCCATCCCACCAAACCAGGCCATTCTGCCATAGCGATGGCAGATTACACAGCTTCTTTTTTTTTTGAGTGGTTGTAAAAAAGGCAACACTTCTTTTTAATAATTATTTGCATTGCAGCCTGATAAAAAAATATAGTAAAACAACACATGGGGCACTCCCCCCCAGAGCAAAAATGAAATACCTTTTTCTTCGTTAAATTTGTGAATTAGAGTGGGCAAACATTTTTTAAATATTGCCAATGAGTAATTAAACTTTCTTCTCTCATCAGCCACATAGATACATATCCTTACAACGAAATATTCTGAATTCAAGTATTTTTTGACATATCTATAAAGTATTTTGATTGTTGTTTTTTTTCTAATAAAGTCAAACATTATGACCACAGTAAATAACACCACCATAACCAAAATAGTAGTGATTTAGTTTAATACAGTTATAGATAAATATTGGTTCTATTCATATGCATGTCTTATGAAATGTCAATAAAGACATGAAAAACACATGGCATTACTTGCAAAAAAAATAGCAACAAAATAAGAAAATCAATCTTGCATACGACATTTGAATATATTGTACATCACCCGTCACTTCAAGCATGTCTCTCTACTGTTTAATGGATGAATCAAAACGAAACATTATATACATAGATATATAATATATATTATATATTATATATATATTATAATATATATATATATATATATATGCCTATATATACACTGCTTAACACAACCCAAGTGAGAAGTGAATTTAATAATGCACTGGAGTGGAAAACGCATGTCTTGAGAAGCGATCATACTATGAAACTACAACAGCCTATGTCATTATTGTGTAAATAATTATTAGAACTGACTTGATTTCACGCTAGGATTGGCTGATAAACAAAGAACAGTGAAATGATTCTACTTTATAACTCACACACCATATGGAGATCATTGTAGAAATGGGTGGAAATATTAGATTCAAAAATAATCTACTAATGACGACCTGACATTTTAAACATTAGAATAGCACCAATATACGAGTGAGTACATTGAGCCACGTATTGTTTATACATTGACAGGCCTCATTATTGGTTCCTTGACAGCTCAAGTGGCTCAGAAAAACTTTATGTGGCTTCAATCTAAACTAGAAAGTCAGTTTCTCCATTGTTGCTCCGAACTGTTTGCACATTGTGCTTCAGGTTTGATAACAGCAGTTTAGTGAATTTAAGAATGACACTACTTCTCATATGTTTCTTTGCCCTCACATGAAGCAATTCATCTAAACTCTCCATTGTTGCAAAGCAATAACTCTTGTTAACTCTTGTGTAAAGTAGAGAAGAACTGTGGTGCAGTGTGATCACTGCAGTGTTCCTTTGTTTATCTGGTCAACTACTGTTGACTTGGTTATCCTCTTATAGATGTCAGATCATGTCGACTTTTTTTCAATTGAAGGAGCTTTTTAGCCTCAGCTCACTTGACACTTATTTTGACTCACATTTTTGCACTCACTGTTTAATTCTTGTGTGAATAACCTTTATAAATTAAGATTACTAAATAATGGTTTTTCAGTCTGGAAGACTATCTTCAGCCATCATCCTCTCCAGTAGCTTCACCTGCCCCTAAGCTCCTGCACGTTACTCCGCCGCCTCCCACCCTCTCCTCGTCGCCCAATCACCGGCCAGGCTCCTTGTAGATTGCAGCCTCCTGACCTCGCTCCACAGTGGTGGACCTCCTCCTTCATCTCCCCAATCATCTATCCTGTTTCCCCTTAGGCCTTCTAATCAGCCACACAATCAATGCAGCGTCTCTACCGGTCTGAGCATCCAAATAGTCTTAAATAAAGCTTCTAATGCTCTTGTTTTTGTGTCTGAGTCCTCTGCACGTTTGATCTTTGATCTGTTGGATATCTTTTGTTAAAATCTTGTGAGACTCACAAATCTTTGAATTTTTTGGTGAAAATCACTAACAAAACCAACAAAAAGTTTTGTGGGTAAGTCATCAAGGCAAAACAGGGGCCTTGAAAGTCATCCAAGCTTATACAGGACAATGATGATTGAAAAAAGCTAAAATCGAATCTGCTGCTCTGTTGGCTCAAATAAAATTATGTTAAAATACAATGATCTCATTGGGTCTGTGTAAACCCAAATTAACTGCATGCAGACACTAAATACTGCCTTTTAGGAACAGGACAAGATCTCGTGCCACAAGAGCTTGCGAGATAAAATGGCCAAAATATTGTGGACACACACGGAAAATTATCTCATGAGATTTGTGTGGATTTGCCTTGGACAAACCATTTTTTACTTTGCTAAGTTACACCTCTTGAGCAGCTTTAGTTCCAAAAAGGAGTGCTATAATGACAGCAAAAAATTTTAAATACACAATTTTGGCCATTTGACCATTAATGTATTGTAAGTTATGAAAAAAATCCCGTCTTGTCTTGTTCTTGTGGACTCAATCTCGTGTTGCATCTAGTGGAAACTGTGTCTAGTCCCATCCTTACTTCTTTTCTATACAAACCTCGTAGAACACTTACTCAGCACGTAATTAGTCTTGGTACGTCACACATTTGTTTTCCGGACCATATAGCCCATTTGAAGGTCTAGTGAATCCAGACAAACACTGCTAATCGCCGTAACACAGAGGCTCCGCTGACACAAAGCTAATGCTAATGAGGATGGTAGCTGACGTAAAGCCAGGAGCCCAGTGTCTGCAGTGCTGAGTCACTGGAGGGACCACAGCGAGCGCTCAAGTATTCAGAGTCCTGTCAGGAAATGTGCTTCAAGGGCATTCACAGTCAACCGTGAAGGATATATTTTCTGTTTTATTTTATATAATAAATACTTTCTCACGCTTTTATTATGAACATTATATTGTTAAAAAAAACATCTTAACTAGCTGTAATTTAATTTAATTTGTTATTTATCATTTATGTATACAGGGAAAACCCACCGAGAAAACTCTTTTACATGGGTACCCTTTTAAAAACAAAATACAGATGAAACAAAGAAACACAGGACATAAAAATCATACTTTTAGATAAGCTAACATTACAGATAATTTTGTTTTAAACCAGAGCATCACCACCGTGAATAGTCCTTAACCATTGCTTTAAAATCATTAAAAGGCATAAAATAATTACATTTAAACAGTCTCTGTGTTTTGTTCCACTGACAGGAAGCAAAGTTGTCGGTGACCTTTTTTCTTGACTCAGAATTGACTCTGTGAATTGACTCTGTGCGATTGTAAAATAAAAATGTCCTGAGATCTCAAGCGGTGAATACTTGATCTGAAATTCAGCAAACATGTTAAATAATCAGGCAAAATGCTGAGACGAGCCTTGTAAACAAAGAAAAGACCTTCTTCTTCTGGCATACAACGACTGCCATCCTAATTTAGAGTATACTTCAAAGTCGTGGGTTCAGTATCATCTGTAATGAACCATAATGCTGAATGATAAACTGAGTTCAGAGGTTTTAGCGTGCGGCAGGGGAAGAATGTCTCCGACACTCGGACTATCAGCACAGGAGCTCCACAGGGCTGTGTACTTTCTCCTCTGCTCTTCTCCCTCTACACAAACTGCTGCACCTCCAGCCACGACTCCGTAAAACTGATCAAGTTTGTGGACGACACCACCCTCATCAGGCTCATCTCGGACGGGGATGAGTCTGTCTACAGGAGGGAGGTGGATCGGCTGGTGTCCTGGTGCAGCGGTAACAATCTGGAGTTCAACGCCCAGAAGACAGACAGTGGAGATGATCGTGGACTTCAGGAAAGTCACAGCCCCCCAGCCCCCCCTCATCATGACAGACTCCCCCATCACCCACCGTGGACTCCTTCTGCTTCCTGGGCACCACCATCACCCAGGACCTCATGTGGGAGCCCACCATCAGCTCCCTCATCAAGAAGGCCCAGCAGAGGATGTACTTCCTGCGGCAGCTGAGGAAAGCCAAACTGCCAGTGCAGATGATGGTGCAGTTTTACACGGCCATCATTGAGTCCATCCTCACCTCCTCCATCACCGTGTGGTACGCTGGAGCCACAGCCAGGGACAAACAGAGACTACAGCGCATTGTGCGTTCTGCTGAGAAGGTGATTGGTTGCAGACTTCCATCTCTGCAGGACCTGTACGTCTCCAGGGCTCTGGGACGAGCAGGCCGGATTACAGCTGACCCTTCTCACCCTGGACATGGTCTATTTGAACCAGTCCCCTCAGGCAGGAGGCTACGGTCCATCCGGACCAGAACCTCCTGCCACAAGAATAGTTTCTTTCCCTCTGCCGTTGGACTCATGAACACTTCTAAACACCTGCCACTTTAACTACACTATTCATCACTCACTGCACTGTCACTTTCTGCACTACAACTTTAAACTTAACTGTAAACTTGTGTACATAGCAATGCCTATTTTTATTTTATTTGTAATTTTAAATTGTCCCTTAAATGCATGCCCTTTTGTTTGATTGAATATATGTTGTTTTATTATTGCTCAGTGTTTTGTGTTGCACCTTCAGGCCGAGACAAGTTCCTATGCCTGTGAAGTTTGTTCACTGACAATGGCAATAAACCTTTCTGATTCTGATTCTGATTAAGACTGTTGCTGTAGAAAGCATATATACACTGAATAATATCACCATAATCCAGAATTGAGAGAAATGTAACCTGGATTAACTATTTTCTACAATTAAGGGGAATCCATTTTTTATTTCCAAAGAAGAATGAAAATCTGGCTTTAAGATCATTTGGCAGCTCTTGTACGTGTTTGTTGAAAGAGAGTTTATCGAGTTCCCAGATGCTGTTTAGCTTGTCGGGCTGCAGTGGGAGCAGACATATAATGAGTTTGGACACTTAATTCGGGAACATGGCAAAGAAACTGAAGAACAATGCCACTGAGAACTGGGCTAGCCATGCTACACCTAAACAAGCTAGCCATGCTCTAGAGGAGCGAGACAGACCCTGTGATTATGGTGCCGAAAATCACTGATAAGATTACAAAGGCAGCGGACGCAGCAGCCGAAAATGAAATATTTTATTTGAAAGACACGTGGCAAAGTGGCAGATTTGACAAACCAGGATATTCTGTCTTCCAGAAGACAATGAAGGGGAAAAAGGTGGTCAAGTTTATGGAGTCTTGGATCCCCGAATATCTAAAACTTCCAACAAAAGCTGGGAAAATAAGGCTTGACCATGCACATCGCTACCTGGCTTCCAAACTGGCCTTGAACCAGCGTCCGAGACCTATTATACTGAAGTTCCATCCACTTCAGGGATAAAGTCATCCTGCATCTAGACGTCTCGCCATGGACCGTACAAGTTCCACGTCTCATTCTTCAATGGCAGAGAGTGGTCAAGAAATGCAAAACTTTCGATGGAGTGAAATCTCGCCTGAGACAGAAGAAAGTGGATTACGCGCTGATTTAACACTGCAATGCTAAGGCTCAACGTGGATGGAAAAAGAAAAAAGATTTACCTCACCCGAGGAGGCTTTGGCATTTGCAGATATGCTTCCAGATCCCTGAGCAATTTGACATTGCATTTACAAGAACAATTTCAATGGCATCTGAAAAATTACGAAGAATATCTTTTAATGCTAATGGCATACTGAGTCCAGTTAAGCGGTCAAAGATACTAACAAAGATGAGAAAATAAAAGATATTATATACCAACAAGAAACCCATTTAAATTAATTTGGTTTTAACAGACTTTTCTATTCCTCATGCAAGGGCAAACATAAGAGGGGAGTGGCCATATTGATCTCAAGCAGAATTTGTACTGGTATATGTATATGCGCCCCCAGAAAGCAACATAACTTTCTATACTAGAGTTAAAGATCTGATTGCAAACCACTCTGACCAAACCTTGTCTGTGGTGGCGACTGGAACTTGTATGTTCAGCCGACATTAGATGTCTCAAACTCACAAAGTACAGGTAAATCTATAAATAATACATTTAGCAAATTAATACATAATATCTGGATATCTGGAGAGAGATGAATCCTAATGTTCGCCAATATACACATGTTTCCAACCCACATAAGAGGATAGATTAGATTATTTATTTTTTTTCAACAAAGATGGGTAAAAAATGTCAGAGGTAGACATAGGTACAATAGATCTAAGTGATCATGCCCCTATTTACATCATAATAGATCTGGAACAGAAACCAAAAAAAACCCCAAAAAACACTTATGCTAGTCTACTCAATGACCCTCAATTTATAAAAAATGTCTCCACCCTTTTTCTGAGATGCAGCGAAGACAGTTTTGAGGGGCCGGGTAATTGCTGTCGCCTCAGCCAAACAGAAACAAAGGCTGAAAAAACGAAATGGTTTACAGAACAAACTGAAGCTGGCGGAAGCTAAACATGCTGAAAACAAGGATCCTCTCAGATATCTGTGGAAAAGGCCATCACAAGGAAATGGATGACACAAACCTGGACAAAGGACTGGACTGACATAGTAACAGACATATCCCCACCAAAAGCTCTGTATTTGGTTGTGATTTGTTTTTATCAAAAAAAGAAGAAGAAAAAAGACAGCGAGTTCATCATCAATCCAGAGGCCCAAGTATTACTACAATCATATTACCATTGAGCGTAAGAAAGATAATTTTTTGTGACACTAGAGTGCCTTTTGGAGAACAGCATACATTTAGTTTTATTTGAATTCATTAACAATTTCAAATCAACACAATTTTGTCGGAGTGAAAATGTGACAGGGATTTTTAACAAGTTTGTTTTTAGTGTGTTATACTGTGTGTTTTACTTATTTGTACTGCCTGCTTTAGTTAATTACTATATAGTGTTGCCACGTCACATGACTTTTCTCAGCACAGCCCTTAATCACTGCACCTGCGAAGGGGTTCGCAACATGACTAGAAAAGCAGAAACCGAAGGACGGCAAGGAGGCTGAGAGATGAGAAAGCAGGAGCCAGCAGAAGCAGCGGAGGAGCAGACCGGGCGACCGGGGGGAGTCGCAGGTGGCAGTGTAAGCCATAGTGGAAAGGGGACCCACGAGAGGACTACGTGGCACGCTGTAATAGGTTGAAGAGCCGGGCAGACGAAGCCAGAAGCCAACCAGCAGAGAGAGGGGCACCAGCGGCGTGGGTTTGTCCCTCGTTTTTAGCTGAAGTGACACCTAAATTTTACTTTTTGTATAGCATTTTATAAATGTTTCTATGAGCTGGCTCTTCATTTTTAACAGTTGTACAGCTGGTTGAAAAGAATCCTACTAAGATTGTGACAAAAATCCACTTGAACATTTTGACTCAGTTGTGCAGCAGAAGGGGCTCACTCATATAGAACTGCAGCATCTGCATACAAGTGGATGCTGCTGTGTTTTAGATGGTGGCCAATTGACTTTAGATTAATTGAGGAACACCTTTGTTAGGATCAGAAAAATTCTGATTGAAAGCTATCAGCAGATACAACTTGAGCTCTATTTGTGAGGTAATCACTTTTTTGCATTTGAATCAAACCCAATAGCATAGACGATCCAAAAGAATCCAACGATCTACGGAATCAAAGGCCTTTGACAAATCAATAAAAACAGCAGCACATTCTTCATGATAAATCAAGACACACCAAGATCATTTTAGCTACAACTCTGTGTTTAACGTCATTGTTTGCAGCAAATTGAGAATATATATTTTGATAAACAATGCTTTATCTTCCAACTCCGTTTTCCTACACGTCTATGTTTGATACACAAGCCACAGCAACTGACATCTCTAAAAGCTTTAACAGTTTTGTGGTTGAACTTAATCATTAAAAAATGAAAAATGTATGTACCCAGCAGCTGCAAATATAATTGGACACAAACATCAGGACAACATGATGCTTGGTCACACTCTGACAGCAGTCAACAAAGAGCCACTTGTTCACTTGTGATATGAGATAGAGGATTATTTCCCATGATCCTCTGCTCTTGTGTACAGTGTATGTATTCAGGCCTGGCATTTACAGCATCTGTTCGTCTGTCCACAGTTTTTACTCAGTCCCAGACCTATTACACTTATTTAATCATTTTTAGGAGCAACTACAGAGTCACGTGACTCTTATTTGGAATTCGATTTATCAAGGGGTGAATAGATTAGAAGTGGTATTGCAAAAGAATGACATTGCAAAAAATATTTTAATAAGTTAATATTTCCAGTTATGAAATGCAGCATGAAGTTGAAAACTCTTTCCCCAAATATCAGCCAAGATGTTCCTAATCTATTGGTCACACAAATGGACATCTTTAACTTGAATTCCTTTGCCATGGTAACTTGACTTAATTTTATTAAGTCTGCAGACGTATTAGTTCAACTTTATGTAACATTTGATGAACTGACACCTCCATGATGCTCCTTTAAGAACTTTTCCAGACCCCCAGGCAGACCGTTTAGGATTATTTTCTTTCTATAGAGAGGATCCATGTGCCTGCTCGAGTTACCCTATCCATGCCAGGCAGCGGTCGTCTCGCACAGATGTGCTGCTCACATGCATGTCTGTCCAAATTCAAACACAGAATTTAACTACAGCCCTGCTTCAGACATGGAGCTGCCTCTGGCCTGTCAAAGCCATGCAACCTGATCTAACGCCTTCTTGGCAACGGACAGCTTGGGAAAGGACATGCACCTGCCGTCCCCTGCGACCACGATCCGCAAAAGAGGCACACGCACGTCACTCAAAACTCCCTGGTGATGAACTGGCTCGCCTACCAACTCAAGATTACAGCTGGAATGGATTGACCCCCCCCCAATAAAATTCTTCCACGGTAGTCAAATTACAGGAGCTGAAGGGTAGATTGTAAAAAAGGAGCTGAAGGGTAGATTGTAAAAAAGTGATCGTTTTGAAGACTGCAAAGCTAAAAATACTCATGCCTGCATTTCCCAAGAGGCCAAGTTTATTCTCAGGGAAACTCATCTCACTTGAGAAGTACTAAAGGCCTTTTGCTGTTTATCAACGCAATAATGACTTGATGTGACATATCAGAGGGCCACAGAACTCAAACTGGTGCCACTGCTCCCTTATTTGAGTGGCAATAAGCTTACACACAAGAGTTTAATGCGCTGTATCTGTGACGCACACACCAATACTAATCACCCAAAGGTAAACAAGTCACATTAATAATTCATGAATGGCACGTCAAAGCAGCTAGTTGTTAAGTTTGAACTGTGTGGGAAGGACAAGCATTGACTTGATAGCTCTTGTTATCTGAGTTCTAACCTCTTCCATAAACTTCTTTATGCTTCTCAATTGGTAGGTTGGACCCAAAGTGTAATTAATTGTTAAGCGATAGTAATTCTTCCATTATTTTTCATAATGAAGGTTTGAATTTTTTTTTAAATGGATTGAAATAATATCAAATATTACAAATAAAAAAGATTGTTTTGTATCATTAATTTGGGCTCACAATCTAACCACTTTTCTTGGAGTGAATGCGTGACATGGTACACAACATTGCTGCGCGGCAGAACTTATGTCATCTTTTATCAACCACCAAACGATTTCTGCAATGCTTGTAATGAAAAACAAGATGGCTATAACACGACTCACCCTAAACTGGACCTTAAGCTACTGGCTATTCATGTGCTGGTTCAGGATTACTCAAACAATGAAGTGTCAAATGCTTCACATAGTTCTGTGAAACGCCTTGCAAATCATGACATTTTACGTCGATTTTGAGAATCGTTTTGCTTTGGGAGGCAGTCTGTAACGTGTTAGATAAGAGCAGGGTCGTGTTGCAGGCATTGACCAGACGCAGGCCACAGGACACGACCCCCGGCGCCTTTTATCGCTGTGGCACTCCTTTCAAGTTGGTGCCAGGAAACGCCACTATAGTTACAGTGAATCCCTGATTATAAGACCCCCAGTATTTTGCTCTAGCTCCTTCAAAATCGTACATAGAATATATACTTTAATCAAGCAAAGGCAATTATACCGATGGGAAAGACCACTTAATCCGAGAGTATACAAAAATCCTGCATCCAAAGAGTGCGAATCACATACACCCTTTTGATACAGAGTGCTCAACATTATTAGTTAATGGCGATGCATTTATTTAGCACTTTTCTATCTTCAAGGAACCAGTTTAAGTGTCTTACCCAAGGACACAATGACAGTATTCACCTGACAGGGCTGGAATTGATCGCTATGCACGACTAAAATATTATAAAAGTATTTTATCTAGACATTTAAGTTAGAAAAAAAGACTCCAATCTCATTATTTAAACAGCACACATGCATGTAATTGACAAAAAACATCCCTCTTACATAAACCTGGCTAACTGACTGAAAGTTGGAATATCCATCATGGTATCCTGTAAATCTCATATAAAGCAGAATGGAAATATGAGTGGCAGCCAAAAACAACCCCCTGCCCAGAGTGGCAGGCCTTTTAAAGTCACCAGTCTACAGTATGGAGGACACGCAACAGCCCACCCAGGACCCTCACCGTATGGGCTCAGGGCCAGATCTCAGGGGCTTTAAACTGGCCTCATAAGCAAACAGCGTCCGGATCTTGATTGAGGCGCCACAGCAGGGTCACACGGTATACTCATTTCTCACACCAGCACTTCTCAGCCAGTTAAAAATGACCCCAGGCAACATAGCGTGGTCTCTTCTGTGGGGACAGGGAAGGTTGTGGGGATTCTCACAGGGCACAGCGGGACAGGGCCATCTCACATGTCAAACTGTTTGCCCAACGAGAAAATTAACCGCTACCGCCTTTTTGACTTTACTATGGATCTAATAATATTGGCCGTGTCGGTGACATTGCAATATCAAAAGTCTGACCTATTTGTGAATTGAAATGTAGCATCATTGTCCTTGATCCTTTTCTCCACTTTGTACCTACCATTAGGTCACTATGTTAATTAAATATATTTTACTTTACACTGTATCTGGATATATGACATAAAACATTTCACAATAGGCCAGTAAAGTCAGAGTGCTACACATACAGTAGCAATCTGGCTAATGTCTTACCTCCACACTCTCGTTGACCTCTATACCCCCATCATTGTCGTCGTCTAGCTGTTTGTGGATGTGGCGGAGGGCCTCCAGACTGAAGCGGTCCGCCTCACCCATACATGGTGGCATCACGATAAGGCAGGGATCTGTGAAAAAAAGACATGTGTCACAACTATATTTAAATTGTTCCGGTAAACTATCCAAATAAGCCCGCTTTCCCCTGACTTCAGCCTGTTGAAGCCTGAGCGAAGGCACTGAGCAGTATTGTGGGAAGCTTGGTTCTTCTTCTCCCGCCCCTTTTCATTCTCTGACCGTGTTCAGAGGCCTGTTCTCTAACATGAGCTTTTACAACCTGAGCAGAAAGCAGCTTCTTTTAGAGGTCTGCACATGCGCTCTGAGGACCACACAGCCTCAAACACATGGATCAAACCCATGGATCTGTGCTCAAACCACGCTGAATAAACCTGTGTGGGAATCTTGGATGTTTGCAGGTTTTGCCCTAACTGAGCATGTGCAGAGGAGAAGTGAATCAAGAGCAGCGCAGAGTTTCAACAAACTGACTTAAAATCTAGCATTTAAAGACAAGTCTTTGTTTGTAGCTAAGGCTCTGTTCATGTGTGTAATGATTAGACATTAGTTAGAAATACAGGCAAAATAATAGCACTAATTTGTGTCATGAATTGATTGGTGAAGTTTGAGTATTCAAATCCATCCGGCCTTTTAAACAGGAAAGGTGGTTTCGCTCAGTAGGATAAGCGGTCGTCCTTCATGCGGCACACTGGGGTTTGACACTGACTTTTGCATGTGAGGTTTTTTTTTTTTTTTTTTTTTTCCTCTTTTGCGTGCAAATGTTATCCACATATATTGATGAAATCTGCTTGGCCATCCAAAAAAGTTATCCCAAGCTACTGACATTTACGGTACATATTTAGATATTATTTAGGGTTGTCCCGACACCCCAAGGCTCACAAGACAAATACCTGAGGAGCTAAAATTCAAATGTACAGTTTAGGCAAACATTAGAAGGAAGTACTGAGAATTACATGGCACATAAGCAAACATTAGAAGAAACAAATTAGAATAAGTTTGCACATTTCACGGAAGCCTTCAAGACAAACCACACCTTCCCTTTGGTTATTCCTAGCACTATTCAAATTCAGGTCAGGAGAGCACACAAACACTAGCTAAATTGCTGGGCAAGTCGTGCGCTCTTGTCATTCCCAGAGCGTCTGGGACAGCTCTCTTCCTCGCACTTGCTTTTACTTCTGCTCCTTTGGGGAAAAGAGTCCATTATTACAGGTCTCTGAGGGAGTTTGAGCTGGCCAAGCTCCAATGTGTCACGGTAGAGCCACATACACAGCCATGTATAAAGTCAATCAAAACACTGGAAAGATTTGTAACTGTATAAACTTTGCAAAGAGGAACTAAAAGATGTAATTTACAGAGACTGGAAATCTGAAGTCAAAATAGGGTATATTTAATTCCCAACAATTATGCTGCAGGTATTTGCACTTTTAATAAATGTAATTTGGTTATTGTCTCGTTGTGCAAAATGGCACCCAATCACCATCAAGCTAAAAAAAACAATCTCAGCTATCTTGAAAATAATATAGCAGTGCTTATCATCGTTATAGATAACAACAGTTGTGTTAGATATAGATAACAACATCTGGTTGTGTCAGCCCAAGCGATCTCTGCTCGCTGAAGACACAAAGAGTACATCAGCTTGTTAACCCTTGAGGCCTGGGTTCCTGCCACCTTGAATGCTTTGTATCGCAGGAGGCAACAGCTTGTTTTGACATACAAAAAGAAATCCGAGCAGCTTTCATTGACAATTTAATTAGTAAAATTTAAATCTTGCACAACCTACTGAACTGATGCAGACTAAGGCTCAGTTTGGCAGGCAGTGGCAGGCAAAATCCCAAAGTAAAAAAGAATAATAAATTGGGACATTTGTAGTGTGAACAGATACAAACTGGTGCACTTCTGACGTTTTGCAGAAAGTATTGTATAAAGAGGATATACATAGTGGTAAAAGACTAATCTGATAATACAAATATATTAGAATTTCACTGTTGGTATTGACATTGTATTATCACTAAAGACACTGCGCAGACATTGGGGTAGACTTTGAGAAAATGCTAAAAATACGAAACGGTAAATCCCATCATTCATAAAAACAAATTCCACCTGCATCATGGGCCATATCCGTGTTCACCGCATGAGAACATGTTACACAACACATTTGCTTAGCCTGCTGGCGTTTACATAGACCGGGGTTTGCATAGGGAGATCTATTTGACTGTTGACTCTTTCAAAAATGGCTCAAAGTATCTACTGTCCTTGTGTCTAAATGCCATATTGATGAAGGCATCGTTTTAACTTTGCAAAAATGCTTTTTTTTTTACTTCGGTGCTGGTGGCCTCATTCTGTTATATCTTTGTTCTCAATTTAATATTTATTTCACCATCATTCTGAGATAAAACATTGTCATTTAGCCATTGTAAAATTAACTAATGTGACAGCGCGAGCGTTCCCATTCAAGATATGTTTTAAAGCATGTTTCGGATGAGTTCTGTGACAGGAAGTGACCTGCGCTGACCCCGGCGTGTACCAGGGGGAGTCGCTGAGATTTGAAACAGCAGTGTGACAAAATTGGAAAGCACAAAGTTATTTTTAACTCATCAGGACGCGCAGTTGTCAGGATGTAAAGGCTTAACAATGGCAGAGGTCCCCCTTGTTCACACACACACACACACACACACACTCACACAAAAACACACACGCAGAAAGAAAATACAAGCAGGAAGTCTTTTTACAATAACTCGATATGAAAGGCTGTCACCGGGTCTGGCAGGTAGGTTTCAAAAGATTCCGATAACAAAAGCATTGAGCTGTCAAATGCAGACTTTAAAGTGAATAGTTAAAATGGTAAATACTGTATGTATCAGTACGAGTACCGGCAGTATTGTTAAAGTTGTTTAGGAGAAAACAGGAGCAGCTATGTGCCCTCTGTGGTGTTAATGGTGACACAGACCTTTGGGACAAGAGGCCATTAGCAGACGGTTACAGCCCATAGAGAATAGAGGGAGACACACAGGAATCCCTTATTGCCAAATGCAGGTGTGCCCGGCATGGCTTAGTCCACCCATGATCCGCTGACATGTGCAACTCCTGTGTGATTGTCAACATGCATGTCTCCTGCAGTGGTTGTGTCACTCGTGTGGGGTTAGGGCCGGAGGATGTGGCAACACAAATGGAATCGAGATCGCGTTCCTGTGTCAAATGTTCGTTCTCCTTTTCTCAGTTTAATGCCGCCGTCTGCTCAAACACAAACAACAGCAACTGTAAGCGTGACAGCATTACAATGAAGTGTGAACTTTCAGATAAAGGAGAAGACTTTATTTCCTTTTTAAAACCAACAGAAAAATACAAATCGTGCTCTGGCTCCAAGGAAAGAAAGAGGTTTTGAAATCTGTATTTAGTATTGATTAATTAATTAATTTCCTTATAAATTAAAATAGCATTTGACATGTTTGTGTTGTACCAAGAGAATCCTGAATACAAAAAAATTACAAAAATGCAGAAATATCACCATACATCCTTATTTGAAATTCAGGCAGTAGATTTTATTTATTTTTTATTTTTTGGAGGGAAAATGGACGGCATACTGAGAGAAACAGAACTCGAGCGTCAAAGCTTCCTTTTTACTGTGGCTGTTGTTGTAAAATTGTAATATTAAAAGGTTATCTTTTAGAAAAGCACACTCATTCACAATCTTAACAATTCCTGCTGTACAGTTTTGAACAGAGGTTATGAACAATTACACAACATTCCAAAACAAAACAGTCTGTCCAAACCTTTGAATCATGCAAAGTCAAAAGGTGATGCGGTACACTGCAAAATATTTGAAATTATTCTTGAAGTACCTTTCCAAATTGTACAAATTCCACATCTTACGTGCGACCTAAACAGCACGTGACTAACTTTTGTTTTCCAGAAATACAAGGAATATTTTTCACTTCTTCTAACAAAATCAACAGTCACAGCCATAAAAACTTCAGTTCAACATTTGGATCAGGTTGCTAGTTGCACAGGTCTGTGTATTTTTTTTACGTTGCCGTTTCCTTTTTTCTATGACAGCTTTAGTTTCCATTGTGTCTGATGAGTCGTCCTCCTACACTGCAGATCATACAAGGGCTCTTAAGCTAAAGTAGGAGGTTTTGAAGACAGACACTAAAATAGGAACGCATCAACAGTGAAGGCAGCACGTGGAAAAACAAGGTGAAGGTGTCTGGTCATATGTGGAATGTCTCTGGATATTTCAAAAGATCCAAGTTTCAATAAAATAGTATCAGAAGCCAGATGGAACTGATTTAGGATCTTGTTTTTGCTAGTTTGACTTATTTCACTTCAGATACTAACTCCTTTAATCAGTCAAGTGAACAGATCTTTTGACCTCCGCTTTATTAAAATGGGCCAACCTGCAGTGTCGGTATAAAAGTAAATAAAGTGTATAATTTCAGCTCAATAACATCCATGAATGACTTCTAAACATCACCGTCTGTAAATGCCACTGACTTTGCCAACATCAGGGCTGAAAGAGGGACAGAGTTACCGTCAAGAATAAAGATATAGAAAGCCGTGAGCAAACGCACATCCATATTTGAACGTTCCAGACGCCCTGTGAAACAAAGGTCATTGAAGGCTTTGAGGTTTGGTAATAAATCTAAGCCGCACAGGCAGGATAAAAACATGAGTAAAGAGCATGCAGGTGGGTTTAAGCGATTGTGCCGACATACAAAAAGCAAGATGTTTAAACAACGTCATGCAGTCACTGATAAATTAATAGCCGAATCAGTGAGGCATTTATGCTCAAAGTAAGTACCTGGCCAGGGACACAAAGTTTCAGATTGCACATTATGCTACAGCACAGAGAGTTGTGGTAATAGGACAAAGCAAAAAGCTTTCTTACAACGACAGTAATTACATGGTTATTCTCCTTTATTTTTTATTCTGTTTTATTATTGCTCTGGTAATCCAGAAGGTTTTTCTATTGTTAATATGGCGCTTTGAGTAATTAGCAGTGTAACATTGTAATGAATAATACCAGTCGGACTAGTTAACAAGGATTTTAAGAAAACATGGAATGTTGTTTAAAGGCTCACAGTCCTGCGAAAAGCCGTTCCGGACTCCATAAGCTGAAAAAGATGAATCACTGCCGGAAAAGATTTTCAATTAACTCAAAAGTATTATCTGAATGCAACGTTTAGTTTGGGATTAAACCACATGCAAAGTTCCAAATGTCACCCACAAAGACGTTCAAATACCAAGCAGATAAAGCCTTTTATCTCTTTTAGTTTGGTTCAGCGTTGAATAGAGCTCACATTCTATCTGACCTACAGATACTTCCACAGTTACAAGAGCACCCCTCCTCCTTAATGGGCAAACGTAATCCTCTGCTTAGGCCACAAATTCAGAAAAGAGCAGACAAGTAGAGCAAAACGTGTCGAGGCCCACCAACTCAGAATCCCAAAGACTTCCAGAAAAGGAGACACTTTTTATGCCCGAGCTTCATAGGAATGTCTCAATAACAGCCCAAGCACGAGATACATGATGGATGTGGCTGGAAGTGGACAAAAATAGGTAGAACCTTTGATGTTTAAGTGTATGGAGAATGGTGAGAAATCACATGCTAGGAGAGTTATACAATCACATTTACAGTGTCAGTCTGCTGTGCAGGATAAACCGCTTAGACGTACGTCATACGTATATGATGTCTGGGATCAAACATCAACAAAAGAGGTAAAACAGACATTTCCATGTAAAATTGAAATGGTACTTTGGCAACATGGCATGGAAGTCTTTTAGAATGTAGAGGGTCTTCAAACAGGTACTGCAATCTGGAGCAGAGACTGACAAAAACATGGCTGCCATTTGCACTAATGTTCAGGTGCTCTGATGCAGCCACAACAGGCTCATGCAGGCTTGCATGCATATCATTTAAATAATCTTCAAGGTCCAGAAATCAGATAATCAATAATCAGACCAAACTCTGGCCGATATGGCCGATATTCCACCTGGGCATGTTATATATTGTTTTAAAGCTTAGACTTTCTAGAATACAACCATGTACTGAAAGATTAATGCCCCAATATTTAGTGCAGCTCCATGTCTCTGTGCAGTCGTTTGTGTGTCTGAGATGCCGTAGTGCAGCTGAAGGCAGCGCCAGAGTGACGCTCCTGTCTGTGTGTTCTCTGACCATTCACGGCTCTGACTGAGGCAGCGCTGGAATTAAAGACTCTGAACTCAGCTACAAACTCAAGAGTAAAAGTGAACTTCAGCACAAATAACACCAGTGACAACATAGGACTTATTTTTGATCAAAGTGTCAGTGTGGAGAAGAGACAAGCTTCTGGTCAGAGAACATTAGCACACACTGCTACTGCTGTGGTCAACATCTACATGATTATTAGCATGTAGATTATTATTCCAGATGTACTATCTGTATAGGTGAAGGATTGTACCGGGGTTAGCTCAGAGAGTGATATCCACCCTGGGGGGCCGGTCAGGACACAGGAAACAGAATGCAAGTGATACTTTTAGGTGCTTTAATGAAGCTCAGGCAGCAGCATAGGTACAGAGTTGTTGTAACAACAGGTGGTTGAGTGTATGTGCGCTCATAAACTAAGAAAAGAGTAACCAATTAAGTATGCTATAATAATTATCATTATATCATACAGGATAAACAAATGTAATAGGTACTAGGAACTAGGAACAGCAAAGATACTGCGCAGAACCCTAAGGATCCTAGGCCTCTGGTGGAGGACTCGAGCTTAGAAAAAGGGATGAGAACATGCGCGGAGGGTGAGAAGGGATTTTTTTAATATCTATATATATTTATTTCTTTTTTATTTGCAAAAGGTTTAATAATAAGGTGCACGACACGTCCCCAGAAATTGCATTAGCATGTAACCTAACAACACACATATTACAAATAAGAACCTGTACAACACAACTATACGTTGTCAGTGCCTTTCTGAGGAACATAAACTTTCTGTCAACATTGTAGAAAAAGATTCAGTTGTAGTCATCTGGACTCTGTTTTAGAAAAAACAAAACGTTTCAACTCTCATCCAAGAGTCATTCTCAATCAGAGAAACAAGTCTGAGAACTCTTGTTTATATCCTACTCTGTGAGAGCCCTGCCCACAGGCGGGACCTCCTGCTAATGGCCCATTGAAACTGGGATGGGCCTATTGTTCTATTGTTCCCTGCCTCACCTTGAGTGCCTATTTAGCATCCGAATGCCCAGGGCGTCTCCAGGGTTTCAGCAGACCATTATAAACAACGGGAAGGTTGAATCATAAACCTCCATTACGATTTAAGGAAGGATTCTCTTTTTTAACAAAGATTGCCTCCTTAACTCCTCTTTCAAACCATCTTTTTTCCCTGCTCAGAATCTCCACCTCACTGTCTTCAATAGAGTGGTTTGTGGCTTTAAGATGAAGATGCACAGCGCTCTGGGGTCCTGAACTTGCGTGTCTTCTGTGTTGATAAAGCCTCTTGTGCAGTGGCTGTTTAGTCTCCCCTATGTAACGCTCTTTACAACTTTCTTCACTGCATTGGATAGAATACACCACATTGCTCTGTTTTTGTGTCGGCATCTTGTCCTTAGGGTGAACCAGTTTTTGTCTTAACGTGTTGCCTGGTTTGAAATAAACAGGGACTTCGTGTTGTCTAAAAATTCGTTGCAGTTTTTCTGACAGTCCTGAGACATAAGGGATAGAGACACCCCTTCTTCTTGGTTCTGTTTCCCTTTTGTCCCTTTTGTCCTGCTTTTTGGTTCTCTTCACTTTGTTCAGAGCCCAAGTCGGGTATCCACAGGCTGAGAGAGCATTCCGGACGTGTGTTTCCTCTTTCCTCTTGCCCTCTGAGCTGGTGGGCACCGCTTGTGCTCTGTGTTGTAGTGTTCTGATCACTCCCAGCTTATGCTGTAGTGGGACTACAACTGAATCTTTTTCTACAATGGAACACTCCTGGACGAATGAGGGATTACACCGACATGTTTCTGTCAACAACGTACAACTTGAGGTGCCGTTGAGCCTCGTGTTGAACTAATTAAAACTGTGCTCTAAAGGGTGCATTTACTACACAGCGCCACTACTGGGCGCATTATACTAACCGACAGTCTTTCCAACAATTCTATTCATTTGTGGAGAGTTGTGATCTGAGGTGGCCCGTCTGAGCAGTGAGTCTTGTAAATGTGTCCATTTTGATGCTTTATTTCTTTTGTTCACTTTAGTTACCACAACATTGTAAACACTGCCTCTGTTCTCCCGTTGGCTACTGTAAAGTGATTATGGCTGTATCCGTGTTACTGGACTCTCAGTGACCTGTAAATGAGCCGTGAAACGAGGCGCAGGCTCGTAAATTGTCTTTAATAGTTCTAGTCTAATAAAAAGAATGTTGTGCAAACAAACATTCAGTCTTTCAAATTCACTGTTAAGCAGCAGAAAAAAATTATCATTAAATGTCACCTTAATAAACCAATTTGAAATGAATTGAGCCTCACACGCTTTTTATAATCAACTGCCTATAAACTGTTATTTTACATTACTAAATATATCGGCAGTAATATATGAGCAGCAATCGGCACCTCCAACTTCCTTACATATCTGCCTCGTATCGGCCTCCAAAACTCAATATCGGTCGGGCCTTAGAAAAAACATCGCCTTAACCCCTGACAATGGGTACGCTACAGGTTAAGTAGATAAATGTATGGCCACTGAACACCTCCGTCCCTCGCTGACACACTTAAATGAGACTGAACTTCCTTCCAACTTCCAGTGTGTCTTCCACCTTCCTGCTCGACAGAATGCACTTGTTTTTATAACTTGTGGTAGCTAAGAATAACACTTAGACAGTCGTAAGTAACTTAAGATGTGTGGTTCCTGTAAAACACCAAATGTTTGCATTATCATTAGATTGCAGTAAGGAGAAGAATATGACAATTAGAGTACTAAACTAAATTACGTAAAAATAGACATAACCAAAGCGTTACCAATTAGAAACGTATTGCCATCCGCGACCATTCAAAAACCAACCAAGTCGTAACTAAAGGCTAAATTCTACTGCCATGCAAAACGTATTAGACGTTGGTAATTAATGTTTCTGTCACGTTTATTGGCTTTGGTGTCAAAACTGAATGGTTATGTCACTTTTCCTTAAAACTTTACCCAGCAGAGCCTCTATTCTGGGTCTCATAGTGGCACCAGAAGCTAAATCTACCCAAGTGAATCCACAAGCCTAACTTTCTAAATTAAAGCGCTGTTGAAACAAATTAGACAGGACAAGGTTTTTGGACGTTAGCAGCATTAGCAAAAACACTGATTATCTTACAATGCTTGACAGGAGGACAAATATTTCAAGTTCTAAAATGGCCACAGCTCAGGTTTCTTCTGAGAACTTTTGAACGTCCATCAAGAGAAAATCAAGGAGGAATAGATTTGCAGTCCAAGAGAATGCATTTTTACACGTTCATTGTCAACATAGGCTCTGCTTATTTTCTGATTATTAATTAATTTGTTATGGTGCCCTGTCAGAATAAAATGGTTAGTGGCGACAGAGCTGAGAGGGGACGACATACCAAAGAAATCCAACCCGCTCTTTGCCTCTGCGGCCCAGGCCAAAGCGTCACGTGAACTTACTGACGGAAAGTCCCTGAAATCAATTCAACAGCTCCACACGTTCAGACTCCATCCAACAGCATATTTGTTTCCTTGTATTTGAGTAAACATTGTGTAGGTATGATATTTTAATTATTAGGGATTCAAAGTGGAGACTGCTCAGCTCTGTCTGGAAGCAATTCAGGGTAATTCATTGGATGGTTGGGTCAGATGGCATAGCAAACATGAATAACTAAACATGGACAAATATTGATCATGTGTTTAATGAGTCAGAGATCCTTTTAGAAAGACCTAACTATAAACTTAGAGCGCTACTGATTTTTCTTTTCTATCTCGCTTCCAACTTGCATCACAAAAGGGCCAAGCTATAGTTTTTAATCTGGGTAGAAAAGCTTGCCGTTTAAAAAATAAGGGGAAAAACTAATTGTCAATTCAGCTGCCACTTGGCTTACTTTGATCACAGCTCACACGCCAAATGAAATGCATGAGTTGTGCAGGTTTGACGAGCCTAAATGTCTGGGCAAGCACAGGTCATTTTTGGGGAAATGAGATGCAAAGCAACAAAACGCAGCAGACATCGTTTCATTTAGACACTAGTGAAGGGCACGGCATTGGCTCTTCCTGTGTTAAGGTGACAATTATTATCACAGCGGGATCCTCTGCTCTTAAAAGCACAAGGTCACGACCCCTGGCTAGATATTATTGTGGACATTTGACCAGCCCAAAGTTGCTATGTCCAAAAGATGCAATTATTTGCTAATTGATACTAAAGAGACTGTTCACAAGACTAAAAAGAACTCACACACAAGCCTCGCACCAGCTCAGATATTCATCTCAGATAGACCTCTCCTCATCTGCTCTAATTTAACATAACTTGATCACTCCTGAAGAGGACCTTACATCTTCAGCTTTTATGTTCTGAGCACATGGATAAGTTCATTTATAGTTTGCTTATATACTGTACATTACCCAGCATTAGGCCTATAGTTGACATATCAAATGCCATGAGGAGCCAGTCAGGCCACACACTTATGCAGTGCCAGCTCAGGGATCAACACCTTTAAACGCGGGCAGAACAATAGGCTCAGTCTGAGTGGGGGCGCAGGGCTTTGCTACAGTAGCCACTCACAGCAGGAAGGCACCAGAGCCCAGCACAGTGACCTACATCGGACTCAGAGCCATTCTGCACCAGCCTGGTGCCACTGCTTCTCGTGATCAAAGCATGATCTGGGCCTCAAGCATGAGCCACATGCATGTGCCACGAGAGACAGACTGAGGGGACACAAAGGGATTGGATCATGACCGAAGAGAAAAAAAAAGTTTTCTTTATTTTACCTGTCAGATTTGTGCAGTGAGCTCTTCAGACTAAAGTGTTAAAATAAAGCTTCATATATTTTCATTAGTCTAGTGTTTTCTTGTTCCTCCTTTTGCTGGAGCTATTTGAAGCAAGATCTGGATATTACTCAGAGAAAGTCAGGTCGAAGACAAATTAGAGTAGAAAAGGCTGACGCAACTTTCATTTATTTTGTTTTATCATAGTCAGATTATGATCATTCATGTCTCGCCTCAGTTATAATAACGAATACTCACAAGAGGTTTTTTTCTCCCTCACCAATACATCTTAAAAACAAATGCCTTTGGTTAAGCATGGTCACTGATACCTGCACGGCTTGTTAAACGCTTTAATCCAGTCTGTGCTTTGTGCTCTGGCTGTGACAATGGCCACGGTGGAGTTAACCATTACATAAAACCTTATTATCTCCCCAGAGAGAGCAGCCAAGTGTGGGGCGGCCCGGTGTCTCACAGTATTAATGAGAAACGCTGTAACCTCCTGTCACTGTGAGGTCAACCGCAGTTATGGCAGACATGACGGAAAGGTCGCATGGAAAACTAGCAGATTTATAAATACGTTAGCGGTCTGTTGTGCTTGGGGTCTGCCGATATTGTAGGGGATCACAACACTAAAGCTCTGATGGAGATCACAGCAGCTGTCCACTTTTGGCGTCGGCATGGCCAGAGGACAGACTGAAGTGTTGTTCATACGTGTTAATCTGGGGAATGACAATCCTCGTTGCATCCGCTTACGGTTTTGGTCACTTAAAAGCGGTCAAACGAAAAGACATATATTGTTGCACCTTCAATGCACCTGGACACTACTATATTAAATTACAATAGTTCTTACATTGTTGTACTAACCTTTAATCCAAAAACACAATAGATTTAATCAATTTCTTAACACATCAAGGAAAGGTGAAGAATTGGAAGTTTAAGTTTTGTTTTATCCAGGTTTTTCCACATTTGACCAAGGCTAAATTGGCTGCACCACTGAGAATTCTCCCCATTCACACCATCAGGGTTCTGTCATTCTGAAAAAGAGGGCATAGATTTTTGGCTACCTTTGGGACAGAATGGACAAACTATAGTGTTGATGTATTGCCAATTGAGAGGTTGTGGTGGCTAACGCCCAGTCCATAATGACGACTATAAGCACATATTAGGCTCATGTGCATTAGCATTGATTATTCTATTGTCCATTCAATCGACAAATCTTGAATGCTAGTTTATGAAGTCAATGGACCAGGCCTTGCCAGCTGGAGTATATTTTAGTTATAGAGGATAGTACCACTGTGACAATGCTTTTAGTTGGGGCCAATTTTTATTGGACTTTCAAAGCATTTTCCAGAACTGCTTATTCTACAAAAGAATGTCTTTTCATGCGGTTTTCTGTTCTCTTATTATTAGCAACGTCAAAACCATTAAAAAGGTACAACAGCAGAGAGCATGGCTGCTTGAGATTGTGCACTACTCTGAAGAAAATACACTTGTGTTAGCAGCCTATAGATTTCACAGGTTTAAAACTTGCAATTCCAGACAGAAATTAAGCACGCTGAGAAAAAGAGGTCAAAAAATTGTATTATAGTAAAGTCAAAGAATACATGGCATATTTTTTTAAATCGACACTCACTAAAATGTGTATTAAACAGAATCATCTTGCAGGCTGCTTACATAGGAATTGCGTTCCTCTCTGCCAAAGAGGAAGGGACTGTTTGTTGAAATGCTAAACAAGCTAAATACACAACGCTTAAAAAAAATGATTCAGATCAGCTCCACAAATCTGAAATGCTCCTCCAAATAATGCAGCAAATGATTACATATCGCTTAGAGGTGATTGACATGAAGTCAGAAATTTTTGTCACAATCATTGTAAGAACAAGTCCTGACTACACAATCATTCACACTAAAGAATAAAAATGCAGCATGTAATGTTTCGGGAGGAGGGTTGCTTGTCTCAAAGATGTTGCTTTGCCTAGAATGTTCCACAGTATCGAATTAAGAGAGCGGGGTCGCCCAAATACTGATCTGACCTCTAACTTGACCTTGCTTGTTTAAAGACATTCTGCGGAACATTCCAGGTAAAGCAAAAACATTGTTTGATCCTGACTGACTGTAAATGTCCTTGTAATGATAGTAAGAGTATAATAATACCATAGTTTCAAATGTTATGATCGGCAAGGATAAAACATAGACATATTCATTCCTTACTATTAATTATTATAACTGTTATTATTATCATCATCAATATTTTTTTTCCATGAATTTAGTATTAAGCTAAGACATACATAGATAATTTTGTTCATTGTTATCAGCAATATTGATCTAAAATAAACATGTCCACTGACTTCAAACCCGCAGAAGGGAGAGACCCATCTTTTCAGAGTGAAATGTCACCGTTGCAGTGGGTTTTCATTTGGTTTAGTTATTGAAAAATGTCTGAGATATTTTTCAACCCAACTTTCCCCACACTTATGATTTTTTGGAATAATCACAAGCACGGTGCTGTGGGGGGATAGAAGGAATTTTCTGAGCACTCAAAGCTCGGAGGCAGGAAAATACGGAATTCTTCAAACATGCATGAATCAATCCAAAAACAACTGAGTAAACTAAAGATGAGAAACATTGGGTTAAGGTTCAGTGTAAAGGTTATAACATTCTTAAAAACTCTAAACAATTTTACATAATATGTCCTGTCATTTATTGATAAAAGAATACAATAAAACAAGCAAAAACCGTGGTGTTGGCAATTTGAATGAAAAAAGAAAACAATAGCCCTTGTGCCATCTTCGGGTCTGGATGGAGCACAGGCGTCTGAAAACCACCTCCCACCTCCCTCCACAACATGAAAAAGTGTTTTTGTGCGTTTGTGTTGTATGTTTGTTTTTTGTCATTTTAAGTTTAAAAAATAAATAGAAAAAAATAAATCAAATGTTTTTAACCTGTGCACTCTTAGGGTAGTGTGAGAATGACATGAAATATAGTACATGTCCCATTGAGGCCAATGTATGCACCCACCTTTAGAGTCTTTGTAAAGGAAGAGTCTTCCAGCGCCTTTAGAATGAAGATATTCTGGTTGCAGATACCATTCTATACGTTTGCCTCAATGGTTTTACAATGGGTGTGTTAGTATTAGTCACCAAATATCACAAACTATGACATGTTAAAAGATATATGAAATCAGTAGCACTGTTTTGTGTAGTTTACTGACGTAGCAGCAAAAAGATAATAAATGCTAATTGTCTACCAGGCTATACGGGACACCATGTACCAAAAATATACATTTTGTAACTAAAATGTTTTTTTTATTTCATCCAGCATACAAATCCAACATATATATAAACTTAAGAAAATGACACTAGAAGTCAGATGGACAGTTCTTACTTATTGCAAAATGTAATGCATAGAACGTTTATATAAGTACCAGTATGCATAACAATCCTAACACGTCACGTTCTAACTGGAGGGGTCTATAGTTGAGACCTTTCTCAAAGATCTGTAAGCTAATTTCACACAAAATTACGTTCAAAATGTTAGGGCATAGTATAGTGGCATGGCATTTCAAATAGTTAAATTTCTAGCCATCTTTACTGTGCAAACACACTAGCTTCAGGCTCAGTCTAAGGAAGAGGCAGCTGACCTTTTCCATGGACTCAACGGGGAAATGTGTAATGTACAATACTCACACGCACAACAACCTACACATGTTAATATTGAAATGTTTCTTCTTCATATTAATCAATATTTACTGGTATTCTTTATTTTCAGTTGCCTGTTGCCGTTTGACACTTACACTCATAAATGCTTAATAACAACGGTGGATGTTGCTTTAGGACTCATGAAAACCCCAGAAATAGCCATGGCAGATGCACACCCAACATATCAAAACTTGTTTCAGATACACAATATTTGTCCTTGACTTGTATTCGAGGATACAAATACTGGCGGTGACAGGTGAAGCTGCCAATAAATGAGTGGCAAATAAAATAACAATAACTATTTCAGGATGTGCAATGCTCTGTTATAGAGTATTGGGAAGGCGGTACATGATTTTAGTTTTTCACTCAAGGATTTGGTTATGTTTATGTGGGCAATGTCCATGATGAACAGAGCATGGATTATGTCAGTGAAGTCACCTGTAGATGTAGGTCTCCTAGCCTTTCCCTGTTGGGCCTATCTGGCACCTGCTGGGGCCAACATTCAGTTTAACAGCACTAATAAATGCAGCTCTGGTGTACTAAAGTCAATCAATAGTGAGAGCTGGAGAGGATGCAGATGGGAATCCTGCTGTCAGTCCCCGGGGGTCATCAATAGTGGGAGGCCATGGGGAGTCCGCTGTGTCCTTTGACTTTATATAAATACATGTAAAAATACACACCTACGCAGTTGGATATCATCTAACTAGATTCAAATCTGGCACAAACCAGGATGAAAATCGAATTTGTTTGGCAACCATCAAAGCTTCCATGGCGACGGCGCGTAAATGCGTCCACCCCCGGCATTCGTTTCATGTCACGCATTTTTCTGCCGTGTAGAGGGGCTCTGGAAAAGGTGTTCGCCGACAACAAACCGCATCACTTGCCATCAAACCACGCTGCACTGGGCAATCCTCGGCTTTCCCCGAGAAAGCCACAGGGGAGTGGGGGAGAGGGGGAGAGGGGGAGACGGGGGGCTAAACGCTGTACATGCGTAACTACAGTATGTGGGAGACCCTCCGGATGGGGCTTACCTGTGACTGCCACATTCGCAGCATCAGACGGATGGCTGGGTAGATCATTCGTGTAAGTGCCTTCCGAGCCCAGTACCGCATAGATGACGAGTCCACGTAGCAGTATGTTCACTACCGTGTGGATGTAACTCATGATGGAAAAGAAAACAACAAACCTAGAAAAATCCAATCCGCGGGGGTGTAAAGACGGGTCAGAAACAGCCACGAACAGTATTATTGGGCCAGTCCTCTCAACAAATCCAAATGTCTTGTTGGGTCAAGATGTTTGAAATACTAGCGAACAAATAATGCTGCAACTAAAAACGCAGTTACAATGATACCATTAGAAATTAATCTTGGCACTAAATCGCACAGGAGCGGGAAAAATCCCTATGAAATAATAGTTCATCGTGGGTCATTGGCAAGACAAACTAGTTTGAAAGAAGACTCCGGTATAAAAAACTAACCCCTAGCCCCTAATCGCATTGCTTGCTGTTTGAAAGGGACGCCTGGTTATGACGAACAATCCCCCCATAGCGCTCATCTACAGTGTTACAAATAAGAAAATATATATCAAATGTAGAGGGAAACCGCGCTACGTGTGATGAATGCAAACGGCGTGGCGAGAAGGCGATCGCAGCCCTGTGTGGAGGAATTCCCTGTCCAAAACAAAGCGTGAAAACGGCGCTCCAAAATCCCCCGATGCGCTTCAAATCTGAACAAGTGCACCGTTTAATCCTTCCGTAGGCCTGTTTGGCTGGGAACTGTCTCTGTACTTCCACGTACAGAATACAAACACACACCACAGCCTCAGCATATTGAAGAAGTGTCTCCTCGGTCCGCCTCCTCTTCACATGATAGTAACAAATCCAGGCGCTTCATGAAACGAAAAAAACGCGTCTTCCACAGTTCTCCTAATCCTTCTGCGCCCTACATGAGTCAGGCGGCACATCGGCGTACTTTCTAAATGAAGTTTGGA
>BJKM01000038.1:2254869-2301321 GCA_015082035.1 Chaenogobius annularis
GAGTACCACATTCCGCTCTCCTCACTGCTGTCTGATGCATTGGAGCATTCGCCTTTTGCACTTTTGGAATATTCTCATAGACGTCTCCGCTTCCTGTGATGCAAACAATACTGATACTTCTGAGCGTCTTTTGACAAAGTGTGTGTAAAAAAAGTGCACTGCTGACACTTTGTCTACCTCGTCATGCTTCTTAACAGTGAGTAGACCACGTCCTCCGCTCTTTCTTTTGGCAGCGCGCCCTACACACAGACGTAACGTGACAAATGTGTTTTTGACGGACATTTACTCATGCTGCTGTACGGAACTTACGCTTTGGTCTGGTCAAAGTGCGAAGAGGCGTAGAAAGAGAGTCGGCACGTGTGTTTTGATCACTAGCGGCTGATCGGCCTGTGAAGGAATCAGTGACAGAGTTGATTCATGACTGTAAGTAAAATAGCAAGGCAGTGGTGGGGTCAAATGTGAGATTGTTCATTCTTCATGAGCTTAGGTTGTGTCTGCATGTCGTGATACAGATATGTGCTGCACTGGGACGCTAAAGAAAGCTCACTGTAGGTTCAGAGTAGCTATGAAAAGTAAGAATTCTTTCTCAACTGAATAAACAGGGAAACTTTGAGTTTTTTACTGAGAAGGATAAAAATCGTTAAAGGGCCGCAACAAATCAATTAAAAATCATGTATAAGAATACAAGAATCTAAAAACTAATAATAATAACAAACTAAATCATCGTCAGCTAATGTAGTCATTGAATAATCGTTGTCTGGATTATGCACAGACTCCAAAATGTGTCATATGCTGAGAGAAGAGGTTTAAGGACTCAGACACAGCATTAATGACACCAAAACATGTCAATTTTAGTGTTTTTGTTGACAAAATCTCATATTCACAGGCCTTTCACAGTCGAAACAGCTAATCGATTAACTGAAAGAATAATCACTAGATTATTTGATTGATAAAATAATAGTTGTTTGCGACTTAATTGTGACTATTTCACTATTGAAAGAATCGTAATCTGAGAATAGTTATTGTTATCTGAACTCTGCAGACTCTAAAACACAAGCGTAAAGACCTTTTATAACCAAAAGAGCAACATTATGAAATCAAATAAATAAACTTCCATTCATCCATCCATCCATCTTCTTCCGCTTTATCCGGGGCCGGGTCGCGGGGGCAGCAGTTTAAGCAGGGACTCCCAGACTTCCTTATCCCCAGACACTTCCTCCAACTCCTCCGGGGGGATCCCGAGGCGTTCCCAGGCCAGCCGAGAGACATAGTCCCTCCAGCGTGTCCTGGGTCTTCCCCGGGGCCTCCTCCCGGTGGGACATGCCCGAAACACCTCCCTAGGGAGGCGCCCAGGAGGCATCCGGAACAGATGCCCGAGCCACCTCAGCTGGCTCCTCTCGACGTGGAGGAGCAGCGGCTCTACTCCGAGCTCCTCCCGCGTGACTGAGCTCCTCACCCTATCTCTAAGGGAGTGCCCAGCCACCCTGCGGAGGAAACTCATTTCGACCGCTTGTATCCGCGATCTTGTCCTTTCGGTCACTACCCAAAGCTCATGACCATAGGTGAGGGTAGGAACGTAGATTGACCGGTAAATCGAGAGCTTTGTCTTCGACTCAGCTCCTTCTTTACCACAACGGTCCGATGCACACGACCGCATCACTGCAGACGCTGCACGATCCGCCTGTCAAATCTCACGCTCCATCCTTCCCTCACTCGTGAACAAGACCCCGAGATACTTGAACTCCTCCACTTGGGACAAGGACTCTCCACCCACTCGGAGAGGGCAAGCCACCTTTTTCCGGTCGAGAACCATGGCCTCAGATTTGGAGGTGCTGATTCTCATCCCAGCTGCTTCACACTCGGCTGCAAACCGTCCCAGTGCATGTTGCAGGTCCAGGTTTGATGGAGCCATCAGGACAACATCATCTGCAAACAGCAGAGATGAGATCCTGTGGTCCCCAAACCGGACCCCCTCCGACCCCTGACTGCGCCTAGAAATTCTGTCCATAAAAACAATGAACAGAACGGTGACAAAGGGCAGCCCTGGCGGAGTCCAACACGCACTGGGAACAGGTCTGACTTACTGCCGGCAATGCGAACACAGCTCCTGCTCCGGTCATACAGGGACCGGACAGCCCTGAGCAAAGGGCCCGGACCCCGTACTCCCGCAGCACCCCCCAAAGGGCACCCCGTGGGACACGGTCGAAAGCCTTCTCCAGATCCACAAACAACATGTGGACTGGTTGGGCAAACTCCCATGAACCCTCGAGCACCCGATGGAGAATATAGAGCTGGTCCAGTGTTCCACGACCAGGACAAAAAACCACTCTGCTCCTCCTGAATCCGAGGTTCGACTATCGGTCGGATTCTCCTCTCCAGTACCCTGGAATAGACCTTACCAGGGAGGCTGAGAAGTGTGATCCCTCTATGGTTGGAGCACACCCTCCGGTCCCCTTTCTTGAACAGAGGGACCACCACCCGGTCTGCCAGTCCAGAGGCACCGTCCCTGACCGCCACGCGATGTTGCAGAGGCGTGTCAACCAAGACAGTCCTGCAACATCCAGAGACTTTAGGTACTCGGGGCGTATCTCATCCACCCCAGGAGCTCTGCCACTGAGGAGTTTGCCAACAACCTCAGTGACTTCGGCTTGGGTGATAGATGAGTCAACCTCCGAGTCCTCAGTCTCTACTTCCTCTTCGGAAGACGTGACAGTGGGATTTAGGAGGCCCTCAAAGTACTCCTTCCACCGTCCGACGACATCCCCAGTCGAGGTCAGCAGGTCCCCACCCGCACCGTAAACGGTGTTGGTGGAACACTGCTTCCCCCTCCTGAGGCGCCGGACGGTTTGCCAGAATTTCTTTGGGGCCGACCGAATAGTCCTCCTCCAGGGCCTCCCCGAACTCCTCCCAGACCCGGGTTTTTGCCTCTGCGACAGCACGAGCTGCGGCACGCCTGGCCCGCCGATACCCGTCAACGGCCTCAGGAGTCCCACAAGCCAAAGAGGCCTGATAGGCCTCCTTCTTCCGCCTGACGGCATCCCTTACTTCCGGTGTCCACCACCGGGTTCGGGGGTTGCCGCCGCGACAGGCACCTGAGACCTTGCGACCACAGCTCCGAGCAGCCGCATTGACAATGGAGGTCGAGAACATGGTCCACTCGGACTCAATGTCCCCAGCCTCCCCCGGGATTTGGGAGAAGCTCTCCCGGAGGTGTGAATTGAAGACCCTGCTGACAGCGAGCTCCGCAAGACGTTCCCAACAGACCCTCACTATACGCTTAGGCCTGCCAAGTCTGTCCGGCTTCCTCCACCGCCAGCGGATCCAACTCACCACCAGGTGGTGGTCGGTTGACAGCTCCGCCCTCTCTTCACCCGAGTGTCCAAGACACGCGGCCGGAGGTCAGATGACACGACAACAAAAGTCGATCATTGACCTCCGGCCTAGGGTGTTCTGGTGCCACGTGCACTGGTGGACACCCTTGTGCTTGAACATGGTGTTCATTATGGACAGTCCGTGACTAGCACAGAAGTCCAATAACTGAACACCGCTCGGGTTTAGATCGGGGGGGCCGGTCTTCCCAATCACCCCTCTCCAGGTGTCACTGTCGTTGCCCACGTGGGCGTTGAAGTCCCCCAGTAGAACAACGGAGTCCCCGGTCGGTGCACTGTCCAGTACCCCTCCCAGGGACTCCAAGAAGGCCGGGTACTCAGCACCGTTGTTCGGCCCGTAGGCCGACACCACAGTGAGAGACCTGTCCCCAACCCGAAGGCGTACCTCTCGTTCACTGGGGTAAACTCCAACACATGGCGCCTGAGCTGTGGGGCAATGAGCAAGCCCACGCCAGCCCGCCGCCTCTCCCCGCAGGCAACACCAGAGAAGTGGAGCGTCCAGCCCCTCTCAAGAAGATGGGTTCCAGTGCCCAAACTGTGCGTGGAGGTGAGGCCGACTATATCTAGTCGGAACCGTTCAACCTCCCGCACAAGCTCAGGCTCTTTCCCCCCCAGCGAGGTGACGTTCCATGTCCCCAGAGTTAGTCTCTGTGTCCGGGGATCCGGTCTTCGAGGCCCCCGCCGTCGACTGCCACCCAGATCCCAGAACTTCTGTATCTTTAATACACTTTAACTGTAAATACTCTCTATTTAAAAGCCTTCAGTCACCAAATTGCAATAATATACAATGGCAGCATTTGTTTGACTGAAAATCAGCACTGACAAGTTGAAAACCAAAATAATCGTCAGTTTTAGATCTCGTGCCTAACGAGCCTAAATGTGAGCTTTGTAATGACCAAGTTTAACTACTCACAGTCCTTTAGTGTTCAGGGATTATTGTAAAACAGAGCGTTTAATCATCAAATGAGACCAACAGGACTGACTTGGTGATGGAGACTTCTCATTGTTGCGCCGTTCTAAAATCTATGTACCTGTTTATCTTTTGAGGTCAGCAGTGGAGTCCAGAGCGTTAGCACTGGATGTACCATTCCTGTGAACACACAAGGACAAGGTCACAGCATCTGTCCAGAGTGAGTACTAACATTATGTGTGTGCATTTCTCTTGTTCTGTCTTTGCTTACATCATGTTTGCTCTCTGCTCAGGTCCAGGAACATCTCGCCTTCTGGGTGTCTCTGCATGGACATCCTCTCTGCGGCCTCTGGAGCTATGCCACTGTCCCTGAACATGTGACCAGAATAGTTTTAAATGTTTGCTGTGTATATATGTATAATGTATCTGTCAGTTTAAAGGGAGCTGTTTAATTGGACCAAGCCCAAAGACTAATTGCATTAGTCTTTACATTTTTAACAAAACAAAAAACGTTACCATGGAGATGTAAGATACATTATGTTGTTTAAATCTTACCACAGCCGTTGAGCAGCTCCTCCACCATGACTTGTTTGTTCTTTCCTCTTCAACTGACCTCTTTATTTTGAATCTAACAGACAAAATACCATCACGGACTGTAAAATATTTGACCTTTATCTGTAAAGGTGTGAATAAAAGTGTGTTATTTTTGTTTTATTTTTATTTACGTTTATACTAGATTTAAATATATTTATACAGATTTAAGTACATTTTTAAGGACGTTTTTATTATTCACTTCTGTTTCCTAATCTGTGTTGCAACAATGGAATTTCCCCATTGTGGGAGAAATAAGGCTCCTCTTATCTTGTCTGTTAGGCAAGGCAAGGCAAGTTTATTTGTAGAGCACAATTCGTACACAAAGGCAATTCAAAGTGCTTCACACAACAGGAAAAAAATTCATTAAAATCACAAAGACATGGCAGAAATCACAAAATCTTAATTTAAAAGTGCCATTTTCAGGCTATCCGTCAAATAGTTTCATGACATAAAAGAGAAGAGTGCAAAGAAAAGCATTTCAGTCATATGCACAGCCAAACAAAACAGTTTTTAGTTTAGATTTGAACATTGCCAGAGTAGAGGCCTGTCTCACATCCTCAGGAAGACTGTTCCAGATTTTAGCTGCATAAAACTGAAACGCAGATTCCCCATGTTTAGTCCTGACTCTGGGCACCAGCAGGAGGCCGGTCCCTGAGGTCCTCAGAGTCCGAGATGGTTCATATGGCACTAACATGTCCGAGATGTACTTTGGTGCTAGGCCATGGAGAGACTTGTATACAAGCAGAGCTGCTTTGAAGTCTATTCTCTGAGCCACAAGGAGCCAGTGCAGAGACCTGAGCACAGGACTAATGTGATCGTACTTCCTGGTTCTGGTCAGGACCCGAGCAGCAGCGTTCTGGATGTATTATTATGATGAAGAGGTCCACTTATGAATGTTTTTATTTTCCATTTTATCAAGCTCGTCGGAAAAACTCCAAGAAGTCTCTTTTCTAAACTTCAATTTCTTCGCGCGTGTGTCCACTGCGCCCACGTACACAATCAGCTGTTTAAACTCCTTTATGTGTGGCCAAAACAGTAGAAATACGTGACGTAATCTCAGTGACTGTGGCGCGCTGGGAAAATAATGTGTTTTTAATTTTTTTCATGCATCACGTGACTTATCGCACCATCCCCAATCAAGACGACCTTGACGTTAGGCACAGATTCTCTCTCTGTCTCTGTTTGCCTTTTCGCCACGTCATGTCTCCCATTTTTCCTTTGTTCATTTACTTCAGTCTTTGAAAGTGTTAAAAATCTTTTTGTAAGCTGTATTTTAGGTAGCGTTAAATTATCGTTTGTATTGCTTAGGCTTTGCACCGACTTTGTTCCAAGATGTTTGTTCCTGGACTTTAAACAGTTTTGGGAACGACACAGAGTCAGTCCGGTTTAGGTTGAAAGTACCTGTTTTTCTTGTAAAAAATGTGAACTTCTTACTACTGGGTGACACAGGGATTGTATCGTGCAGTCCTTTTTCAGATTCCAAAGCAAATATACGTGCTTGTAGCTCATGAATTTCTCGTTGAAATTTCCTGCAGCGTTTACAGGGGTTTGTTTCCCTTCTCACGGATATGTCGTTGGTTTGTCAGATTTGTTTATTAAAACTCGAAAAAATGCTCTTAAAATCCTTGGTTGACTTAAAAAAGTCATGATGAAAAATGTTTGGAAGACAAAAACTGATTTAAAAGCAAAATAAATAAGGAAAGCAGCTGAAGCAAGCAGGAGCAAGCAGGGAAGCGTCTGCACTCTTCAGAAGCAGGAAGCAAGCATCTCGGACACTAACATGTCCGAGATTTACATTGGCGCTAGGCCATGGAGAGACTTGTATACTAGCAGAGCTGCTTTAAAGTCTATTCTCTGAGCCACAGGGAGCCAGTGCAGAGACCTGAGAACAGGACTAATACTACTTCCTGGTTCTAGTCAGGACCCGAGCAGCAGAGTTCTGGATGTACTGCAGCTGTTTTACAGCTCGTTTGGAGAGGCCAGTGAGCAGGCCGTTACAGTAGTCCAACTTACTAGAGACAAACGCATGGATAAGTCTCTCCAAGTCTGGTTTAGACACTAGACTTTTGATTTTGGCAATGTTTTTTAGATGGTAAAAGGCTGCTGATTATTGATTTGAGTCCATTATTACCCCCAGATTTCTAACTTGATTTGTAGGTTTTAGAGCGAGACTCTAAAACACTGGATTGGACAACTTATAGTCATGAGAATTCAGTTGTGACGTTTGACAGTGTCTTTGAGTGTGATATCTTTCTAATAATTGTTTTTTGTTATTTATATGTTCATTTGTTTTTCGGTCCTGTCACTCTGGTTTTGTAAGTTTTATGTGACGTGAAATCGAGCTCAAGTGTTTTGTTGCCTTGTTTAAAAGCACTAAAAATGTAATAATCACACAAAAAAGCAATTATTGTACATTTTAAAGATTGTATAATACCTGTAAACAAGGAAAGCACATAATATAATCAGCAGTGGCACCAGAGCGAGGAAAATGAACTTCACAAAACCTCCTGAAGAAAAGAAACTAATTTAGTCATTTCTCACATGAAATCAGATATTTTCATTAGGAAACTGTCGCCACATTTCACTACGTAGCTCTAAATCTTATCTCTAAACCAAATCCATACGTTTATCTATCACCATTAACAAGGTGTCAGCTCGTACCTTGCTGAAAGAGGCTGACTGGCTCAGACGTGCTCTCACTGATGTTGTTCTCGGCAGTGCAGTAGTAGACTCCGGGCTGCGTGGACAGCACAGTGTAGTTGATGTTCTCAGACACTTTGAGCGCTCTGCCCTCCGTCCTCCTGTACCAGGTGTAGAGGCTGACCGGGGGGAAGCTGTGGCTGCCGCAGCTCAGAGTCACTGACCTGCTCCCATCAGGGCCCTGCACCTCCTCTGCTCTCAGCACCACAGCCTGCTTTGGACCAACTGAACACAAGATAACACTAACGTGTTTAGTAAAGTAAAAGCAAAACAAATACAAATCTTTGTTGCATGACAGTGACCTGAGGACAATGATATGTAAATCAGAGTGTATGAACCAGCTCTGCAGCGCCCTCAGAACTGGAATAGGGCCAAACATTTCAGGTTTCATAAAGCCATGGACACAACCAAAGTCAAAGCCACTTATTGTACAGAACAGCTTTGTAGCCTTCTGTGTGTGCTCTACCTGCACTCCAGTTCCTCCATCCCTCTCTGCAGTGGTTTCCAGTCTAGCCCTCAGCTCTCTCTTTCTTTACCCTTTCCTTGATTCTTGACATCCCATCACTCACTTTCCTCCTCCTCCTCACTCATGAGACCTCCTGATCCTGCCATTTATCGACCCATTTTCCCAATTTCACTGCCCACGATATCATGTCAAGTTCCTCTGGGGTTTTTACATTCTATCCATGGATGTATTGATTCTACCCTGTATTGACCTTATTCCACCCCGCCCACTTTTCCCACGTATCGACCCTTCCGTTGTAATTACACTTCCTGTCCAGTGGGAACGCTGTTGGTTTAAATGGTAAACAAGGGAAAAGTCTCGCTGCTTAAACATGCTTTAAAGTAGATGGATTAGTGTAAAAATATCCAATGTTCACGTGACAAACAAGTCAACGATGTCCTGATTCCCCGGACGGCCCGAAAACAGCTTTTAAGTCTTTTGTAGAACCTATTTTCTCTGCAGGTCGGCCCAATGTTAACTAATACTACATTGTATGACAGAGCCCGGACGGGCTTCTGGAATAACTTGAATAAAGATGGTCAATCTCAATGAAAATGAGCTCACAGGCCCTCCAACTCCATGACCAGAACGGCTCCTTTTCAGTTAAATACAGAACGTTCGTCTCCCAGTGCAGACAAACCTTCACTAATCTTGTAGAAATAAATCATGGGCCTCAGACTTGTAAAGAGAGACAGTGTGTCTAAGGCAGGAGAAGTTTATCTACCATCAGAACAGGACCTGGACACATGAACAACACATTGTGGGAGTATTGTCCACTCAAGTTGTAGGAGTAGGAGTTACCTTACCTTATTTAGCTTTCATCATAAAAAAATCTGAAATCTGACACACTCTGAAGGCCTCAACTGTTTTCCAGTCACCTACCATTTCCTATTTCAGTTTATCCATAGCCATTGAGTAAACTTAAACCTCAATCTCAAATACTGTCATAAATGCAAGAGATTAAAAAGCTAAAAAGCAGGACTTTGTGGAAAAACTTCAGAAAGTTGCCTATATAAAGGGGAGAAACACAACTTGACCCACATTTGACCGTGAGCGTCCTCTTGGCGCTGTTTGACCCCACACTGTTGTGGGCGGAGCAGGTGTATTCTCCTGAATGGGCGGAGCTCACAGTCACAGAGTAGCTCAGAGAGTTGTGCTCAGTGTTTTGGAGCAGCTCCACTGAAGAACCCTGTGAGGTCCTGCTGAGGGTCAGGGTGGACACTGGAGAACTGTCCACACGACATGTGATGGAGAGACTCTGGCCCTCTGTCACCTCTGTGTCCATGGACAGAGTCAGACTGGTGGGAGCAACTGTGGAGGAAACAACAGAGCCAAACAATGAACACACAATTATGATTATTGTTCAGGCTTTTCATGTATATACTGTGGCGGGATTCTCTTAAAAAAATAGGCAAAGTCGAATTCCAAGTGCTCAGATGCTATTTATTGTGCCAATCTCCAAGTGCAACAATGGTGCAAATATTTACAGTGATAAAGAGCAGTGTCCAAAAATACATATATACAGCGTTACAATGTTCCAACGTAAAGTTCAGCTTTAACTTTACCTATCCAAGTCTCAATCTCTCTTTCTCTCAGCACCCCTGTTACCTGCACTGTAACCAGTGACCGACTGACTCCTGCGCCAAAAGCGGCTCCCTTTAGTCATCACTTGCCCCTCCCACTGAGCAAAATACACAGATAATGAAAACCCCAAATAAATGTATAACAAACATGTGTGGCATCTTCCTACAAAGCAAGAGCTTGGAATGAACGAGTGTGTGGTCTGTGTGTGGGTATGAACGGGCTCTGGACTTGTACAAACAGAGACTAGAACCTCTGACGGACTGGCTCCAATGGCTCTCACGGCCATAGGCTGTATCAAAACTATCATCTAGTCCTATATATGCAAGTTACTGGTATTTGAAACTAATTAATAAAAGAATGTTCTTCATGTGAAACATAAGTGTGTACAGAGTCTAATTTATACAAAACAATTAGAAAACTTGTCATAAAATCTTGAACTATATTCTGTTAAATCACACAAACCACATTAGTATAGTGTACCAGAGTGACTTACAGAGTACCCGTATACACAGGTCTGTGCTGTGACCTGGTCCAAGACTGTTGGAAACACTGCATCTGTAGCAGCTTTCGTCTGCTCTCTGCACATGTTACCGGTGCATGTGCAGGGGGGAAGCTGGGCGGTAGCAAGAGGTACACAGCTAAGGTTTGACTGTGTACCTCTTACTATTGCCCAGCTTCCCCCTAGGGCTGGCGCCGGTAACAATTGGGGGCACGTCCGGGATTTAAAAAAAGCAACTGCCTGGTGAAGAGTGCATCTGCATTGTTTGATGTGTCCGGAACGTCAGGGAAGGCTCCCACTACGCGTGTCATCCAGAGTATCCACCAACATCAAAAAAGTCATGGCAACTAATGCAACACGGCGGGCGCTGATGGTTAAGATCCAGAGACAACTTTCCAGTTTGAACACCAGCCAGCTACAAGCCATCACAAACTCCATCGATGACGGCAATATCACCGCCCGCATTGATGAGCTAAGTGACACTGACTTGTACGAGTTTATCGTTGAACCAGCTAAAGTCACTAGAGGATGAAGGCATGTCACAACTTCTTCTCCTTGATGACTTAATGGCCGATCTGCTGAGATCTACAGCTCCAATGAGTCCTGGAGACGAGGGTGCTGCTCATGTCCAGAGGGAAGACCAGACCACCGTTTCTGCTTCAGCACCAGATCATCTCAACACACCTCCTTCCACCACGTCAGGGGAAATCATCACTCCATCACCTCATCGCAACGATCTCCACCTCTTACCCCACGACTACTCTTCTGGAGAAGACAAAGACGTCGGTACACCAACAAGAAATCTTGCTACTTCAGACCAAACATGCAGAAATGTTGTCCTTCCGCTGAGTGGGGCTCGTCCATCATCCAGCTTGAGAAATCAGGCACTGAGTATCAGTGATGTTGCAAGTCTGCTCCCACGCAGAGAGTTTAAGCTCCATGGTGGACAAATTTCAGATACTGGCTCTGATGTTTCTTATGCTAACTTGTGTAAACAAATTGAGGAAGGTTTACGCGAAGGTTTTTCTGAATCAGAAGTTATCAGAAGTGTGCTCAAAATCACAAAACTCGGTACATTCAGAGACATGTTACTTAACAAGTGTGATTTAAATGTTAATGAGCTTAAGAAGTTTCTTCGCTCTCACATGCATGACAAAAACAGTACAGAGCTCTTTCAAGAGTCAAGTAATGCTAAACAGTCAGATAGAGTCCACAACAGTTCTTGCACCGAGCAATGGGTTTGAAACAACGTGTTCTTTTTGAGTCACAACAAGTTGGTTTTACTTATGATGCTAAACTTGTACAAGGTACTTTTCTCCATACTCTCTATCAGGGGTTAAATGAGAAAAATGACTATGTGAGACGTGACCTAAAGCCCTTCCTTAATGACATGCAAGTTAGTGATGACCTCTTATTTGAACAAATCACTAAGTCGACAAGTGAGGAGGTAGAGAGACTGAAAAGATTCGGCACAACTGTTAAGGCTAAAACAGTGACTGTTGCTACACTTGACAGTGGTGAAAAGACGACTAAAGACAGCAAAGTTGACAAAGAAAGACAAACTCAACATAACGCTATTAGAGAACTAGCAGCACAAGTGACCCCACTGACTAAACATCTAGCCCAAATGACTAGACCGCCTGACAACCCCATACCTGTTGACTCTAACCTTCAGGGACACAAGCCACAGGTACGAGGTGAAACCAGGGGCAGATGCAAATTATGTGTACAACAAAACATAACCCCATGCCATCATTGTTTTGTGTGCGGTCAAATAGGACACAGGGCCATTGGATTTCTTCAGTTAAAAGCGTCGGGAAAACGCGACACGGTCACAGGAGAGGCGCAGCCAGTGACCGAGACACCCTTAACGCCCCAAATCTCTAACAGTCAAGGTCCAAAATCAAAGTCAACGCTCCAATTCAAATGCTACTTGATTCAGGTGCTCAAGTGACCATGGTGGGAAAAACATGGATACAAAAGACATTAGCAGCTGTTTCCATTCAACCACTCACATCCTTTTTTTTCAGACCAACCTTTTGAAATCTCTGCTGCAAACGGCAGTGACGTTCCCTTTGAAGGATGGGCAGATGTAGCGCTTGAGATCAAGAGTGATAACTATGGACATGTAACTATCCAAGTACCGGTGATCATTTCCCAGAACTATCTAAGTCATCCCATCTTAGGCACTAATGTTATTGCGGAAGTGATTCAATCCCACAAAGATTCAGATACTAACATTACAGGTTCACTCAAAGAGGCTCTAAGTGTAAATGACAGGACAGTTGAGGCTTTAGTGTCAGCACTTGAAGTTTTCACCCCAGATGATAACTACATAGAATACATAGTACAAACTGGTAAAAAAGGTGTAATATTGACTGCCGGTCAAATATCTGAAATCAGGTGCAGAGTCAGAGAGTGGCCAGCCGGAGGTGCAATGTTATTTCAGCCCAGATTTCAAGACTGTCCAGATGGTCTTGAGTTGTTCCCTGCATTAGTAGACGTTCCTAGCGGTTTAACAAAAAATTGTAAAAATCCCTTTTCAGAACATCACTAAACATGACATTTATCTTTCAAAGAAAACAGTTTTTTGGAACATTAGTAGAAGTAACCGAAGTAAGACCTGTAAACTGTGTTTCAGACAACTCAGACCAACAAACCAATGTAAACACATGTTCTGTCAACCTCATGTCTATGCACAAAAACCAGTGACCGATGCCAAATAACCAAGGACACTCATGTGAAAAACTGAAAAATGGCATCCACCTGTGGATTTGTCACATTTGAACGAAGATGAAAAAAAGACAGTGAAGGACATGCTGTTTGAGGAGTCTGATGTTTTCGCTAAAAGTGACTCAGATATTGGATGCATCCCGAGTCTCAAAATCAATCTCACAGACAATGTATAATTCCATTCCAAAACCCTTATACACAAGGAAATAAAAGACTATGTTCAAAAGCTGCTTGACCATGGCTGGATTAGGAAATCCACTTCTGCCTTTTCTTCACCAGTGGTCTGCGTCAGAAAAAAAGACATGTCACTTCGCTTGTGTGTTGATTTTCGGGGGTTAAATCGTAAAACTATCCCTGATTGCCATCCACTCCCACGCATTCAAGACCTGCTGGATAACCTGGGGGGGGGCTACTCTTTTTTTTGAATATTAGACCAAGGTAGTGCTTACCACCAAGGCTTTGTGCTAGAGAGATTTAGTTGTGTGTATTTTTATTTACACAGTATTGTGTATTTATTGTCTATTTGTAATTTTATTTATATTGAATTGTATGGGATCATTGTATAATTATCAGAATTAAAACAAGCTGTGCTAAGACTAACACGTCTCCTCCGTCTTTCCACAGCCGCACTTTATCTTTAGGCTACACAGTCTAACCTTAGCGCCGGTAACACACTCTCTTCAGCTCCAGGAGGTTTCCAGTTGTCCACTGAAGATATTCACTGTGTTTACACCAGTAGTATGAGAAAGGAGGAGGGTTTTCAAAACGGCAACTCCAGTACAGGTTAGACCTGGTTTATACCTGGTTCACACCTGCTTTAGTCCTGCTTTAGTCATGGTTTAGTCCTTCTTAAATCCTGCTTAAGTTCTACTTTAGTCCTGGATAAGACCTGCTTTAGGCCTGCTTTAGTCCTGCGTGTTCAGGGGGCTTTCTCTGGTTGTACTTGTACTAGGTAAAGACTGGGGCTGTTCTTCCTTTGTCTGAACAAGTCAAAGTCACAGATGGACCCTCTGTAACATTGGTGGAGCTCATTACAGCGAGTGTTTCATGGGGCATCGACATAAAGCGATGAAATAAAATTGTAACACAATTAACTACTGTCATAAAACTGATATGACTTGGGCCACATAAAGCTACATGTCAAGAGCCTGACCGAGAGTCAAAGTCTAAACTTACACTGCACTGAGATGGTGGTCTTCTTAATCAGTTGTTGGTCCTTGTTTCCTCGTGTTTGACAGGTGAACTCTTTGCCGTCCTCCTTCCATGAGGCTGTGAAGAACGCTGTTGCAGTGGAACTAACAGAAGACTGATGTGTTTGCAAACCAGACGGAGGAACACTTTCAATTTCCAAGTATAAATGACATGATCTCAGAGTAGAACATGTCAGAGTGATGGTTTGATCCTCTTTTACAGGTGCTGGTTTGTTGAAAGTGATTGGACATGGATTTTCTGTGACGAGGAAGAAAATCTGATTATACTTTCTAATTTACTTGAATTCATGATTTATTTGATTAAAAACACTGTTATTCCAAATGAAGGCCTCATTAAATTAAACTGTCCAAGCTCTACAAACGCAGTCATAAGTCAGGATTCTAAAACTAAATAGAGAGAGGATGTACTTGCCTCTTACTGTGATGACAGCCTTTTCTGTTTTCCATTTAAATTTTCGATCCTTAGCAATATATTTGAAAAAATACTTTCCACTGTCTCGTACTCTCAGACCACAGATTGAAACACTGCATGATGGATTGGTGGAGTTTGTGTTTGCTAATGATGTAGCTCCAGTGTAAGTGACTCGTCCTGTAAACTCTGGACTGATGCGACGTTCTGTGGGCGTGTTACTGTAGACAATAGTGCCACTGTATTCACGTTTACTTTTATCCCATGTTCCATCCTTCATCCAGAACCACAGAGCATCTTCATCAGGTAAATATCCAGTGACTTTACATTTGATCTCTACACATGTCCCCACAAAGGCAGTCAGTGAGGTTTCTTCTATTACTGCAGCAGGTCTTGAGTGGCAGGAAACAGCTGATGGAAGAAAGACATGAATTTATTGAATTCAACTCACACAGAGATACATTTTCTCTGTCATTTTCTTATACCTGTAACAAGAAGAATGAGACAGCTGATTGGATGGGTCCTCATTTTCCAGCCAGCCTCTCACACTATGGCAATAATAATACGATGGCGTTATGGAAAAAACACAACACAGTGTGTTTCATCTTGACATGAAACTGGCATGAAAACAATGCACTTGTGTTTCCATAGGAACAGACACGTTAATTAAACACCCTCTCATTTATGAAATTCCGTTTGGCTGTGCCACGTCACGTTGGTGCCACGCCCTTTTGTAGCCTCAGATAAGAAGATGATTAAACTTTGCATGTTACCGGGGCAATGAATCAAGTCACATGACTTTCAGAGTCAGTGTATGATACCAAAACATACAACTTCATTCTCCTATAACACAATAAAAGAGTGGAACAATCTTCCAACTGAACTAAAAAGTCAAACAACTTATTCAACGTTCTCTGTAGAACTTCAGTGGATGTGGAACAGTGACACTTGTCTGTGGTGTCACTCCAATGTTTCCTTCCTCTGATAATAAACCCAGTGCAGCAGCTTCTTTTTGTTATGAACAATGCAGTACATTTCTAAATTGTGACATTTTGGTTTATTCTGACAAAACAATACTGCTGATATTCTTATTTTCACAGAGTCATAAACTTCAGCATAGAATGGATTAAGAGAGGAAACAGTTAGTTTTACAGAGAGAAAAGCCGATAAAACTGAATTCAGTCCAAAATGACACTGTAGAAATAGAATTTACTGACCTTTATTTAACCAGGAAAACAAATCCAAATTCACAATAAACTAAATTTGACTGTACATATCGATTGGTTACAAAAACTAAAGGCAGTTTACAATTGTTAATGCAGATTATGAGAGTGAAAATGTGAAGAAGTTCCCCTGTTTAAAGAGCTGCAGTCACGGCTGACGTTGATTAAAACAGATTCAAATCCTAATTTACTCGTTTGAAATAAGGTCAGTTTATTGTTTGAGAGGAGTTTCCTTGGTCAAGTTGTCAGGATCTTGAACATTATTCAGCCTAAATACTGTGCATCTATTATGTAGTGATTATCAGTATTCTTTTACCACATATACTTTTTAGTAAATCATCTGGTGTTTTTATTTTTCCAGCATTAACTTCCTGCCACAAAAAGGTTGTGTTTGGCATGAATTGTTGTGATAATAAAAGCACTGAGCTGTCTTTAAACACGCTAAGACGTTCACATTTTCATTTTAAATATCATTGCCACATTTTGTAAGAACTTTTTAAGTACAAGCGGTTTTATTTGTTTATGTTTTGAGAGGTTAAAATACTTTCTCCACTTCTGCTAGTGCTGCATTGTAAATGTACCAAGGTTTAAGAAAACTCTAAATTGTACACAAAATATGTGTTACTTCAATAAAAAAATGACTTACCTTAAAGCCTTTGTTCTGCAGTCTTTGTACACAGTTATACAAACATATATATTTCAAATGTTGTGGAAGGACTTTTACATCTTTGAGCATTAAAATGTCCAAGAATGTTAACAAGCAGAATATACAGACAGTGTGTCGTCCACAGGCTCAGGGCTCTTCCTCTGTCAGTGGGACATTAGACTGCACTAAAATAGCCTCGTTTTTCACACCTTTTTTCACATAAAGGTGCTAAATAATGAGCGGGCGTTGTTTGTGTGATTTCCCTGTTCCTGAACACAAGCAACAAAACAAATTGCTGCATTTTGCTGCGTCTTACAGTGTTTTACTCTTTACAAAAGTCAATGTTGAACCAGAAAGTGCCACAAATGACTCATCACTTTAATAAAATTGCCTGGATGCATACAATAAATCCCCAAAGAATAAAAACCATAATAATAGAGAAAGCATTGTAAAAGCCTGAGCGAATAAAAGATGAACTTGCAGTAATAATTCAACCACAAACAAAGAAATTCAAGGAGGAAAGCCTTTCGCAGACACAGACAGATGAGGAGAAAGAGAGGCTGAGGAGGCTGATGGTTCAGAAATACAATCGTCCTGGTTTCATTTCCAATATTTGGTGAGCATCTTGTCATGGATAATAAGCATGTTCAGAAGTGAAGCTCCGAGTACTCCTCCTCCGCTGTAGTTACTCTGGTTTCTCCTCTGCTCCGTGCTTTGCTCCTGAAGTTCACCATGGAGTAACTCACATCCGCCTCATCCTCACTGCTGTCTGATGCATTGGAGCCATTCGCCTTTTGCACTTTTGGAATATTCTCATAGACGTCTCCCGCTTCCTGTGATGCAAAAACAATACTGATACTTCTGAGCGTCTCTTTGACAAAATGTGTGTAAAAAAAGTGCACTGGTGACACTTTGTCTACCTCGTCATGCTTCTTAACAGTGGAGTAGACCACGTCCTCCGCTCTTTCTTTTGGCAGCGCAGTCCTACACACAGACTGTAACGTGACAAATGTGTTTTTGACGGACATTTTACTCATGCTGCTGTACGGAACTTACGCTTTGGTCTGGTCAAAGTGCGAAGAGGCGTAGAAGAGCGAGTCGGCACGTGTGTTTTGATCACTAGTGGCTGATCGGCCCTGTGAAGGAATCAGTGACAGAGTTGATTCATGAGCTGTAAGTAAAATAGCAAGGCAGTCGTGGGGTCAAATGGTGAGATTGTTCATTCTTCATGAGCTTAGGTTGTGTCTGCATGTCGTGATACAGATATGTGCTGCACTGGGACGCTAAAGAAAGCTCACTGTAGGTTCAAAGTAGCTATGAAAAGTAAAGAATTCTTTTCTCGACCTGAATAAACAGGGAATCTTTGAGTTTTTTACTGAGAAGGATAAAAATCGTTAAAGGGGCCGCAACAAATCAATTAAAAAATCATGACTAAGACAAGAGAATCTAAAAATAATAATAATAAGCAAACTAAATCATCGTCAGCTAATGTAGTCATTGAATAATCGTTGTCTGGATTATGCACAGACTCCAAAATGTGTCATATGCTGAGAGAAGAGGTTTAATGACTCAGACACAGCATTAATTACACCAAAACATGTCAATTTAGTGTTTTTGTTGACAAAAATCTCATATTCACAGGCCTTTCACAGTACAAACAGCTAATCGATTTACTGAAAGAATAATCACTAGATTATTTGATTAATAAAATAATAGTTGTTTGCGACTTAATTGTGACTATTTCACTATTGAAAGAATCGTAATCTGAGAATAGTTATTGTTATCTGAACTCTGCAGACTCTAAAACACAAGCGTAAAGACCTTTATAACCAAAAGAGCAACATTATGAAATCAAATAAATAAACTTCTGTATCTTTAATACACTTTAACTGTAAATATTCTCTATTTAAAAGCCTTCAGTCACCAAACTGCAATAATATACAATGGCAGCATTTGTTTGACTGAAAATCAGCACTGACAAGTTGAAAACCAAAATAATCGTCAGTTTTAGATCTCGTGCCGAACGAGCCTTAAATGTGAGCTTTGTAATGACCAAGTTTAACTACTCACAGTCCTTTAGTGTTCAGGGATTATTGTAAAACAGATCGTTTAATCATCAAATGAGACCAACAGGACTGACTTGGTGATGGAGACTTCTCATTGTTGCGCCGTTCTAAAATCTATGTACCTGTTTATCTTTGAGGTCAGCAGTGGAGTCCAGAGCGTTAGCACTGGATGTACCATTCCTGTGAACACACAAGGACAAGGTCACAGCATCTGTCCAGAGTGAGTAACTAACATTATGTGTGTGCATTTCTCTTGTTCTGTCTCTGCTTACGTCATGTTTGCTCTCTGCTCAGGTCCAGGAACATCTCGCCTTCTGGGTGTCTCTGCATGGACATCCTCTCTGCGGCCTCTGGAGCTATGCCACTGTCCCTGAACATGTGAACCAGAATAGTTTTAAATGTTTGCTGTGTATATATGTATAATGTATCTGTCAGTTTAAAAAGGAGCTGTTTAAATTGGACCAAGCCCAAAGACTAATTGCATTAGTCTTTACATTTTTAACCAAACAAAAAACGTTACCATGGAGACGCAAGATACATCACGTTGTTTAAATCTTACCACAGTCGTTGAGCAGCTCCTCCACCATGACTTGTTGGTTCTTTCCTCTTCAACCGAACTCTTTTATTTTGAAGCTGTCCCAGGACCAGTACTACTGTGGAGCGCTCAACGTCCATGGGGTGGACTTCTCCCAACCTCTGCACATCAACGTCACACGTGAGTAGAGTCGGTGTAATCCCTCATTCGCCCAGGAATGTTCCATTGTCGAAAAAGATTCAGCTGTAGTCATCAAGACTCCGTTTTAGAAAAACAAAACGTTTCGACTCTCATCCAAGAGTCATTCTCAATCTGTGAATCAAGTCTGGGAACACAGGTATTATATCCTCCTCTCTGTAAGCCCTGCCCACAGGGCGGGACCTCCTGATAAATGGAGTTATTGGTTTCACTTGAAACTACCTGAGATGGGCCAATTCACATCCAATTGTACACTGACTTTCCCTCCCTCCTCACTTAGTACCTGATTAGCATCAGAATGTCCCGGTCGTCTCCAGGGTTTCAACTAGAGCTGCAACGATTACTCGAATAAATCGAATAATTTGATTACAAAAAAGCTTCGATTATTATTATATTGCTTCGATGATTCGTTTAATTTACATATTTAATCAAAACTCGTGAATCTGTGGTGCGCGGCGCGCACCGAGCGACTTGTGGCGCTTTTGTTTCACACGGAGCTTGTTCCGCTCTGACGAAGGTGCAACAGGAAGTGAGCGGCGCGTTTGAAACTCACGAGTGCGACTGGGAAGAGTTTTGATGAGTGAAAGAGCCATGGATCTATTATAATAATCCCGAGCTGCAACTCTAAACACCGCATCTAGCTCCGCCCACCCCAGCCCCTGCGCCTTCGCCATGCCACCGCGGTCCCCCGCGCTCCCCCACTCAATAACTCTGCTTCCCAGTCACAGTCGTACTTTTAAACAGCCAATGCACATGGAAACAGCGCGGTGGACCGCGGGTATGTTAGAATAATCTGTTGTGAAACAGAAAGTCCGAGACGCGGAGGCCAAAGTGACCGGCACACGAGCCAAAACGGCCAAATGCTCAAAACGCCAGGACCACCGGTCCCACCCAACATAACGTTTAACAAATGTCTTATTTGAAGTGATGTGACAGAGCTACTGTAACTGTTTACAGTCTATGACAAGTTAATAAAGTCCTTTATATATATTCTTTCTATAAAACAGAACAGTTTGGACTGAAGTGAAATGTTGCTGTTTTTTTGGGAAAAATGTATATGAAATTAAGATTAATATGTGTTATTTTAAGATTAAATTCCTTATTTTGTATTTGTTTATTACTATGACCTATAACGTTTATCTAAAAAATGATGTCATATGTGTTTAAATGGTTTACTGAATGTACAAAAAATGTAACCGATTACTCGATTAATCGAAGAAAAGAATCGATAGATTACTCGATTACTAAAATAATCAATAGCTGCAGCCCTAGTTTCAACAAACCATTATAAACAGCTGGAAGGTTGAATCTTAAACCTCCATTACGATTTAAGGAAGGATTCTCTTTTATAACAAAGATCGCATCCTTAAAACCCTCTTTCAAACCATATTTTTTCCCTGCTTAGAATCTCCTCCTCCCTGTCTTAAATAGAGTTGTTTGTGGCTTTAAGATAAAGGTGCACGGCACTCTGGGGTCCTGAACTCGCGTGTCTTCTGTGTTGATAAAGCCTCTTGTGAAGTGGCTGTTTAGTCTCCCCTATGTACCGCTCTTTACAACTTCCTTCACTGCATTGGATAGAATACACTACATTGCTCTGTTTTTGTGTCGGCATTTTGTCCTTAGGGTGAACCAGCTTTTGTCTTAAAGTGTTGCCTGCTTTGAAATAAACAGGGACTTTGTGTTGTCTAAAAATTGTAAAAAAAATGTGAGTAGAGGACTTTGAGGTGGCTGATGCTCTGGACAGTGCATTTATGACTGTGAGTGGGTTAAGAGCAGGCTGCGGACAAGCACGAGAAGCAAAATACAAAATATAGTCTTTAGGGCTGAAACAAGTTAAATGATTAATCACAACAAAGAGATGAGATTAACTCATTTAGTAATTGAATAATTGTTGTCTGGACTATACACAGACTCCAAAACAGGCCATGTGCTGAGAGAAGAGGTTTTATGACTCTTCTTTTGAGAAGAACAAAATAAGATAAACACAAAGTTGTATGGCCAAAAGTGTGTGACGTGAACCACTATGTTTTGAAAATGATGTCAAAATCTCATCTTTTCTCGCTCTCATGGATTCAATCTTGTGTCTTGTCTCGTCTTTTGGAAATGTGTCTCGTCTCTAGTTGCAGCCTGAATAGTTTAATTACATTTTAAGCTGCCATTGTATTTATATTTGCATTTGGCTGCGTGATAAATCACAATTTAATCACAATCGCACCTTGTATGGTCACAAGTAGCAAATTGCAAAGACTGCAATTATTCAAATCCTTTGCAAGAATCAAAATATCCAGTTTTATGTATAGAAACCCTGCAGTTTTGATCCCCACAAACATGTTCTGAAATGCATGGAATTCTTGAATTGTTTAATGCTTCTACTTTGATATGTTTAAAAGGCAAACTTCGAACTCAATCCGGCTTTAAATATAATCGCTAATCTAATTGCGATGAAATATTTAAACAAAATCGTTCAGCTCAAATTTTATTTTATTTTTTTACAAATACAAAACAGTGACAATAATGAGGACAACAAGAACAAAAAGAGTAAAAGACAGACAACAATACAGACATTAGACAAATAGAAGGACAACAGTCTAGAAACTTCAGAGCGAGGTGATGGTGTGTGTGCGTGTCTGTGTGTGTTTGTACGTGTGTGTGTTTGCATGTACGTGTGTGGGTGTGTACGTGGATGTACATGTGTTTGCGTGTGTGTATATTTGTTTGTGCATTTGTGTGCGTGAGTGTATGTGTGTATATATTCAAACAGAGTAAAAATATGTTACATTATCATTACCATCATCACAAACATGGTCGTTCATGCAGATATAGTCATCTTTTTAAAATAGCAATCATCATACACCACTACCCATTGTAATTGCATCTTTATAGATATATATATAGATATACACATATATACATACATACAGTACATATACGTGTCTGATAATCTCAACCCCCCGCATAATTTCTGCCCCTTCTTTTATTTTTATTTTTATTTCTTTTTCCTGTGTCATGTTTAGTGTCTAAGGTACACTAAAAGAAAGAGGACATTTTACGAGCGTCTCCACATGGGACAGAGATACTGTCCCAAGGAAACCACTTCTCGTCGGTCCTGCCAGCCTGAGTGTGTTTCAGTGTGTGTACATTTCCCTTACTACGCTGTGGTGCATTAAAAACACAGGAAATGATGGGAGGGGGGTAGTATTTTCAGGACAACAGTTGTGACAACGATAGTAGTGATACAAATGCAACAATGATAATGAAAATAAAACACCAACAAAAATACATGTATGTGTTAATAACACGTTTTTGTGGCAGAGTGGTGGTTGTGTGGTTGTGTAGGAGTTGGTTCACCGACAAATACATTAAGTTGGTAGACGACTGAAATGTGTGAAGAGTGGAAGATGGAGGAAGAAGAGAAGGGTATCAGAGTTGTAAACGGTCAGAGAACATTGGGTGGGGGAGATCGGTTTCAGAGAGTGAACATAGGGGGGAGATGTATATTCCATTGAAATTAAGTCGGTGATAAGATTTTTCCAGTGGTTAATGTTTATGCTATTGCGGGTTTTCCAGTTCATGAGGATAGTTTTCTTGGCGATGGTTAGAGCTGTGAGGAGTGTTTTGAAGTTTATGGTTTTTTCAGTAATTATTGTGAGATCCCCTTGCAGGCAGAGAGAGGGGGATAATGGGATGTGGCAGCCCACTATAGTGGATAGTGACTGTGTGAACTCTTCCCAAAAGTGTGTTCTGTGAAGTGTTTTTGTACTGTATTAATTGTAAGTTGGCATTTTTGGACAGATTTGGGTCCAGAAGTTGGCATCAGGAGTTATTTGAAAGGTCATTTTCCCATTTTATTGTTGGTAGGCATATGGTCTGAGATGGCTTTGATATTATTTTGTATGTTTTTAGAGAGAAATTTCTTTGGAGAAGCGATATTAATCAAGTCTGATATTGCAGGCGGGAGTTCTAAATTTGTGGGTCTGACACTTATTTTTTCCTTAACTGATGATTTGATTTGTAGGTATTTTTATGTGGGGAAATTGAGTGTTTTTTTTATTGCTTAAGAAGTCAGGGTTGTTCCAAAGTGGGGTGAAGTTAGATGGGGCAAGTGCGGCATTTGTGATTCGGTGAAATTTTCCACCAGGCTGTCAGAGTAGAGACTATGGTTATAGCATTAAAGCATGTATGTCGTTTTATTCATTTGGTGAGGAATGGGATGTCAGCTGTATTTAGTTCTTTGCATAATGATTGTTCTATTTCTAGCCATGTAATATCAGATTGGGTGGGTGGGCCATTTGTGGTTGGTTGTATTGTAGTTGGTTAGCCAAATGAGTAATATTGAACATTTGTTTTTTCTAGTCCTCCTTGAGCGTTGTTCTTTTGTAATGTACTGAGTTTAAATCCTTGGTGTTTTTATTTTTCCAACAGAAGTGAGTGAGAATGGAGTCTAGTGATTTGAAGCAGGTGAGTGGTGGGGTGGGCTGGGATCACTGAGAAATAAATAGTTTTTATTTTTGGTAAAATTGTCCTCTTTATTGCTTCTATCCTGCCAATTATGGAGAGGGGAAGGTTGAGCCATCGGAGTAAGTCTTCTTCTATTGTCTTTAGCAGTGGTGTGGAGTTGAGCGTTATCAATTCTGACAGCCTGGAGGAAATCTTGACGCCGAGGTAAGTGATGTGATCATGGCATATAGGTATGGGTGATTGGGTGGGATGCCACATCCCATTTGGTTTTATGTAAGCGGGAGGATGGATGATTTATTGGTGACTGTGGCAGATGGGGTTTAGTTCAGGGGTTAGTTCAGCTCTAATTTGTATACTGGTGTCACAAGCGAGATAGGGTAAAAATATTGGTCGATTAATCGGTCGATGGTGTCTTGAATGGTGGAAGCCAAAATCTGTGTCAGTCGACTAATAATTTTGGGGCATTTTAAAGGATTCATAGTCACAACAGCAGAAAAGAGAAAGCATGAAGTGTGTTATCTTGAGATTTTTGGACTGAATTGTGAGTTTAATCGGCCATTTTAAACTGATAAATACACTTTACTTTACTTGTAGTTTTACTTGTAGTTTTTCTATAATACATATTTGTAATTGCCTGATCGCCTGTAATCTTATGGTCTTGTGAGTGCACTTTTGGTGAAAATCATAGATACTTTATAGGTTTGAGAGCTTTTACCAACAGTTAAAAGTAATTGTGCATGAAACAAGTCTTTAGAGGACTGAAAACCCTACTAATTCAAAACCACAAGGAACCAGTTTGATTGTAGGTTCTTTGCCCGTTTTAAAGGCTTTGACACTGTATGGAGCATTTGGGATCTTTTTGTCGCTGCAAATTATAACTTAATTTTGTTTACCAGGTCTACGATAGAACTAAACCAGGTCTTGACTAAATCCTACGACTAATCAAGCAGTAGTTTCTAAATAAGGGCTAATAAAATGCAATTCTAATTCTCTGTCTCTGCTCAAGTTGCTCCAGAGATCCTGCCGTCCTCACGCTGCCTGAAGGTCCTCTCCCAGATCCGCTGGGAGTTGTCTGGGAGAGGGTGAACCACTCGACCCTGACCCCATCACAGAGGGGCCCCTGAGCAGTGTCACACATGCGGAGCACCATCACCCCCTGCATGCTCTGGACCAGGACATGCCTTCCCTGGTCTGCCACAGTGTGAACGCGCTGGGGTCGGATAGTCTGTGTCTACAATGTGTCCTCCTCAAGTCATTTAGATCTCAGACAACTTTATCAATCCCAATGTTATATTATAATATATATTATTATTTTTATAACACATACGTAATTATAACCGGCCTGGATATTTCGTCGTATCACTAAATGACTGATATGTTTCGTCGAGCTTTCGGTCAGTCACTAGTGATTACAGTTTAAACTCTATTTGTCAAATTATTCAATTCTTTGTAGGGCGTGAGTAATAAATTTGACAGAATCAGAACCCGGTCTATCTTGTGGCTGGACCTCAGCTTTTGCTGTTGGGAGCTAGAGAAATCTTCTTTCCTGTTGAAGGTGTCTGGTACCAACCTGAACGAGTTTCGATCCTGAGTGCTCAGTGTAGACGGGGTCCGGTGTAAAAATCAAAGGCGATAGGTTACTGACTACAGCCAGATCAGACACACAACAGTGACATTACAAGCACATATTTATACACAAAAAGACTGCTCCCCTTCCTTTATCCGTGACATTCTTTCAGCGCATCCTGCTTCATCCTCCTGGAGTGAGCTCGGGTCTCAGATCTCTCTGCTTCTTCTCAGGTGCAGCCTCTCTTCATCTTCAGCCTCTCATGATTTTCTTGGTTTACCACATCCTCTCCTCTCTTAGACTACGCATAGCTGACATTCCCCTGTCACACTACTTACAAATAAGCACTCTTATACCTAGCAGTATTAAGTATTATAATCGTTTTATCAAACGATAAATATATGAATATTATATTTTTTGAAAGTTCCTCTAAATACTTGTCTCAAACCTGCTCTACTCTGCTCTATCTATTCTCCCCTCTAAGAACATCCTGTCATAAACTAGACCCATGTCCAACACTACTGCTTCCACTCTGCAGCTTCACAGGTGAGGACAGGCCAAAAACGATCCTTCTGAACAGGCAGCCAGACGCTTACCTTTACAATTCAGAGAACAAAAAGATGAACAAAAATCAAACCTTAAGCGAAGCGCTTTATATTTGCAAAATAGCTTTATGCAATCTGTCATAGAATCATGTTTGTCTTGTGGTCATTGTGTTCACAGAAGGATTTCATCACCCTGGGGTTGCAACATGGGTTTATACGTGCAATCTCTTCATCCTAACAGATTTCAAAGTTTTCATAGTTTAAAAAGCATTTGTAAAGCACAATTATAAAAGTAGCATGAGGTCAGTAAACAAAACATACAACTGAACGCCTAACAATTGTCCAAAGGTTTGATTGTTTTTACTGTTCCTCTTAAAGAGCGCTGCTGTCCAGTGGATGTATTATTTGCCTACAGATCTTCCTCTGACAGTCCGTGTGCTGTGGTCCTGAACTTCACCTGGGACCTGCACACATCTACCTCCACCACTGACTCCCTTCTGTCCGAGCGTTGAGGAACAGTGTCTCCATCTGTCCAACATCAGTGTTCTCATAGTCTGTCTCCCTTCTGTCCGAGCGTTGAGGACATGTCTCCATCTGTCCAACATCAGTGTTCTCATAGTCTGTCTCCCTACTGTCCGAGCGTTGAGGACATGTCTCCGTTTGTCCCACATCAATGTCCTCATAGATGTCTGGTCTGATGTTTCCTAAGATACAAACGATATAAAAAAGAGATGTGTTGAAATGCATGTCGCAGGATCCAGTATCTCATTGCATGCATGGTGAGTGGGGCTTTTTGGACGGAAAAACACACACATTTGTTGGATGACAATTTTATTGGGTCAAATTGCTTTCAGTTCTAGCCTTCAGAATGCAGCCGTTCTTAACACTAGGACTACCAGGATTTTAGAACTACTAGAACTCCCAAGGCCGTCAATTTGACGGTTGCACTCTCGTGATGATGTAATCAAAAGAATGATTCTTCTAACGCGCTAAAAATTTTATCATTATTCAGAATGCCCAAGTTGACCAGCATCAGCGGAGGAAGGAGGAAGATGAGGAGGAGGAGGAGGAGGGTTGTTTGCGATAGCGAAGCCACTGTTACAGAGAATATACGTAATATTCATTCATTCATCTGGACCCATTTTGCCTCCTAAAAAAAAGGTGCCCGCGCGGGGCGCTCCCACTCAAATACTGTCGGTGTAATCCCTCATTCGTCCAGGAGTGTTCCATCACCCAAATACTATTATAACACAGGATTCGTAAAGACCTTGAATATTATACTTGTCGCCGTTGCCAAGAATATGCCGCTCACGCGTGGCGATGTTACCGGTTCCACTCTCGGCAATTAGCTGAAGCAACAGGCGCTTAGCTTACTGGTCTCGACAGCCTAAAATGCTTTAACTATATAATGAAGTTTGTCATAAATACCTTGAACATTTACAATAGACCTACTGCCAGTGAGATTTTGCAAGCTTCTTTTTTTTGCGGGGGGGCTTGTTCTTCGTCCTACGACTTCCTGTCTGAGCTGAGCTGCACAAAACCCACGAGTCCTCGTCTGATCGCCTTCACCTCCCGAAGGAAAAAAACCTCATCAATCTTATGAAGCATTGCCAGGGCCTCTTGTACGGATAATTGCTTCAAATCCGTTTTACGAGTAGGCGCGAGTTAGCTTTGCTGTGAGAGACACTAACGGTGGCACAACGCTCGCGCTGTAGGATCACTGCGCACATCCGCGGTGTCATTAATGGAGCCGTCAAAATTGACGGCGCGATGTGTCGGAGTTAGAGGAAGAATTACTCAGAACTGGAACTTTTTATTTCAGTTGAATTACAATCTGGGGATGATATACACAAAGGTAAAGAAAAAGTCAAGAGCCCATGAATCTGAAAGAGCAATGCAACCAGAGTAATCAGACGTACAATTCTGAAAACCTTGGGAGTTCTAGTGTTGAAGCAGAATTTAGTACGAGAGCTAAAATGTTCTTTCCTTTTTTTTCCATTGCCATTATCTGTCACAGTGGTGGGAGTGATCCCCAAACTACGGCCCATAAATCTGGGGGCCGGATACGGCCCGCCTCCACATTTGACCCGGCCCCCTGAACAATACAAGAGTCGCATTATTCATGCTCATATGAGTCATAGATTCTGCTCTGACAACTGAAGCTGAACTTTTACCCAAGACTGTGCACGGTGCAACACAAACTTTCTTTCTGTGAAGAACCCAGAGAGGGTTATTTGATCTCGGAAAGGGTTATTCATATTTGGTTATATGTGGCTTTCTGGGAAACAATACATGTTTACATTTAGGCACGAGAATCCCTGTTTGAAGTCGATCGTGGAGGAACACACTTTTTTTTCTGGTTCAAAGTATATATATTATTACTGACCCTGGCCCCAAATCAGAGAAGGGAAAAAGTTATGTGGCCCTTACAGGAAAAAGTTTCAGTTTGGGGACCCCTGATCTATCAGATCTCTGTTAGTGTTGCAAGGTAACGGTTGTTTTAACGCTCGACGTTCCCTCCAGAGCTCTATTGTCCTCGAGGCTGTCCTTGTTCTTTGAGGCTTGAGTGCTCAGAAAATCCCTGTTTTCACCTAACCCCGCCCACATTCTTGAACTTTGTTGTGATTAAGACTCCAGGTTATACATATATAACAATGTTCTTCAATGTCATGTGAACAATTAAAAAAAAAAGCACAGAAATTCAAATCTTCTGCTTGTTACAAAGAAATGTCACTGAAGAGTTCTGAAATGTTCAACAGGAAGTCAATGGGCCTGTTTCGATTACTAAGCCATTTTAGAATCTATAATGGCTAAAATTATTGCGATAATATAATGAAATGTCCATAATGACTCATATTTGCTGCTCCATTTACAACGCAAGATTTGTAGACATTGTCATTGAATTTCTTATAAAATAAGGGAGAACTAATGCTAAATCTTGCTGAAGTTTGGTTCAGGCGATGATAGTGCCATGGCTTATGTAAAGGTTTAGAAGAAAAGCACTGTAAATCGCACATTTATTTTACTATTTAACAAAAGGATAAATAAGTATTGTAATGAATTTTCAAGAGTAAATGCCATGTTTCATTCAATTATTACATAGTTATACTGCATTACTGATGCTTTTATTTTTGAATGGATTTTTGTTTTGGGAAGCACACGAATATTGGGTGTTCCGGGTTGAAGCGGACACTAGGGGGAGCTTGGGTTCTGTCTCGGTCATTAAACCACTGACATGAGATGTGAACGGCCACTGCTGGTCTGTTTCTGTTCTCAAGTTTTATTCCCCTTTTCAGGGGTCTTAACATTGACACATCACTGATAGAGTCCATAATCAATTTCAGTCTCACATCATAGTTCCAGTTTTTGACAGTTAAATACAAATCCAAACTCCAAACTCCTGGTACAGTCCAAACCCTCTGTCTGAACTTTACTGTCGGTCAGTGTTGAAATATCCTGAAAGGCCGATCACCGAGGACTCCTCTCACCCGCTTCATAACTCCTTTGCAGTGGTTTTGTTGTTTCTTGTGATGTGTTTTAAAGTGCTTCTCCCCGTGTGACCTGAGGGTGAATGTGGTGAGCCTTGTCAAAGAATAGTTTTCTGTCACATGCTGGGACAGACCATAAAGTGTATCTATTGTAAACTGTACTGTACTGACATGAACACATCTAACTTACGCAAGTGGATCAATTTTAATCATAAAATATAATTTGATTCTCGACCGTGACCATTTGCTGAATGTCTCTCCCCCATTTCATGCTAAAACTGTCCTCAGTGGCGTCTCCAGAATTGATTGAATTGATGAAACGGGGGTGGCCAGAAGAGGGGGGTCTGTGGCCAGAGTAAATTTGGTAATTAAAGTAAAGTTCTATTTACAATACTGACTTTTAATACTGGTTTGGAGGTTGTGAAACCAGTTCTGATTATCATAGTTTGCACCTTTTAGAGAGTGTATTGTTTTCACTGTGGCAAACACAATACGCACAAAGGATACAACATGATATGTGTTTGAAGAATGATCAGGGGTCTCATTTATAAAGCATGCGTAGCGTACAAAAGTACTACATACGTCACTTTCCTTTGTTTTTTTCTATAATGTTTTGGCCCGTAGACTTTATTAGACAGGACAGCATTGAGTGAAATGGGGATGAGAGGGAAGGGAGGACATGCAGCAAACTGTCAGAGTCAGGACCTGAACCCACAACAACTGCGGCCGGAGCTGCACATGAAGCCTGGCATGTGTGCTGCCACCTTAACCACTCGACCACCGTGCAGGACACATGTGGCACTTTCCACATTCAGTTTTGGATCTAGAGACAACTTGAGCTAAAATGAGCGGTTCGGCCCAAAAATGCTGAGCTTTGTCAGAGCTTTAAGAGATGAGGCAGAAGATGTTCTGTGCTCAGAGATGAAAATGTTGGGAGTTTGAAGCAGCTTCTGTTTTGTCTGTGCGCAGACTTTTAGTAAAAATTCCACGTAACGTTTTATAAATGAGACCGGAGGTCAGCTCATTATTATAGAAAAACTGCTCCATTCACACCTTTTGGTTGTTTATTTGTCCAGTGTAAGTAAACAAAGCAGACCCTTATTACAGCAGGCTCCTCTAAATCCAGTTAGAATATAACTTTAACAAAATAAACTTTCATAATAACTTATAGTGAAATTATTTGTATTCTTTTGCCCATCAGGTGGCCTAAGTGTGACAAAGAACTGAGCAAAAGGCATTAAATTGCTCATTTTCAGTTACCAACCAATCAGACGTGGCCCGACCTCGAGGGCGAAGATGAACCGCACAACTCGATTAGCTCCAAATTGTACGGTTCATCTTTCTTCTTAATTGTGACTTTAAAAATGTCTTTGTGATCCTGCACACTCATCTTTAGGGTGGATGTGTGTGTCTCTCTCCTCTTTTACTGACAACTAAAGAGGCCAATCAAATTTAAGAGCAAGCCCTGACCACGCCCCTTGGAGGCGCTCCTGACTGTCCTGTAAAATAAAGCCTTCAGACTAGAAAAAAAATACAATTAACAGTAATTTTATGTTTTTAAGGACTCAGATTTGATCAGTGTTGCAGTTACAAAAAACAATGTAAAAAAATCATTTCTGGTGGGGTTATGCCACCTGTATGTCTCCATGGAGATGTTATAGCTTTGCTATGCTTGCTTGCTGTTTTCAGTTTGCACCAGTGGTTTAATGGGCCAATCACGTGGCATTTTTAGGCCAGTGGCTCCCGTTAATGCATTATAGGGCCCGCAGGTGGGACTGGAAGCATTTGTGGTTTAGGCAGAATATAAAAACAACCGAACCAAACCAAACATGGCTGCGCTGATGGGCCATTTGGACTATATTTATGAGAAATATAGACTTTTTTATTTTTTTAATTTTTTTAAATGTATACACACTGGGACTTTGTACATTTGTGGATGAGAAAGAAGACGGTGCTTTCTCTGAGCACTGGACTGTTGTGACGCTTTGACCAATCAGAGTGAAGTATTTTTTACATCCCGACAGCTTTTGGCGAGACCCTTCCCAGACTGAGTCATGTGAACAACTCCATTCAGAGTGAGACACAGATCGACCTGGTTAGGTCCATTGACTTCCTGTTCCAAACTGGTGACATGTGATATTTTTCAGCCTTACATGTATGCAAGTAAAACTGGATTTTTCTGAGCACTAAAGCCTCAGGATAATACAGGATTAATCAAATATGCAAGAATCATTCCAAACATAAATCTTGAGTGAAATAATGATGAAGAAACAACAAGGTTAAAAGCTCTTAAAAGTTCATTTTACATAATCTCTTCTTTGAAAAATATTTGGGGTTTATTTGAAAAAAATATTTAAAATTGTCTTTGAAGAATGATTCTGATTATACTGTGGGCATAAATAGTATCATGAAATGGATAAAGTGGTGTGAATGAAGGATTTTACCTGACATCTGTTTGAAGTCACTTGGTGAGTTCTTGACTTGTTCTTTAAGACTCCCACCAGTCTGAGAAAATGAAAAATAGGTATAGTTCAAAATATAGCAAAATGTTTTAAACACATTGTGTTACATCTCTCTAATTACATACCTGTAAAGAAAAATGGGAACCAATACAATGACTACTAGTTTAAAAGCAATGAGGATGTACTTCGAGTAGCCTCCTGTAGGGACAAATGAAGGTTAGATTACTTACTTTTGAATAATCGTGCTGTTCTGTTTTGTTCATCAATAATTTATTATTTAATCAATTCATTAATTCATCATTTAGCTTTCCTATCACTATCCCCTGTACATAACAACTTACATTGAATTCATTTTTTAAAAAATTGCCAAAAACCAAAAAACTACAGTAAATGTTAGCTAATGGGTTTTCAGAGTGTAATTATTATACCTGAACAGTGAAAATACTGAAAAATTGCATCTATGAACAGAAAGCACAAACTAAAGAATACACATCAATTATAATAATAATGATGATGATGATGATGATGATGATGATGATGATATTGATTCATTTGAGAAGGAACTTCTCCTTGAAACGCCTCATTCACTGCAGTGAAGCGTCAATTCTGCGCTGTTCCACTGCAGACAGTGGACTGCCCTGCCCTGGCTGGCGTGGAAAAAAAAATCCTAAAAGGGTCCAGCAGAAAAAAATAAAAGTCTTGACGTACACAGTTATTCCTTGTTCTCATTTGGAATAGCGTGTCCTGTTGGACTTTTTCTTTATTTAACCCTGCAACGAGCTGGCCACTGTCCAGGTTGAACCCCGCCTAAGGCCCAAAGTCACTGGGATAGGCTCCAGTCACCCGCAACCCCTAACGGGAACAAGCTTAACTCGTTTACATAGTTAACAAAGAAAATCTAGGCGGGATTTAAAATCTGATTTCCTCTGTGCAGAGCTTGTTTCTACTCATGATTAGAGTAAAACATCAGAGTCCAAAACTACAGACTCAGCTTCACAAAGGCTCCAGCCAGTTGTCTGTGCTCCAGAGGGTTCAGGAGCAGCCTCAGTTTGTATTGGGGTCATTTTTTCATCTGTTTCAGGAAAAATAGGCCCCTAAGCAAGAGGGCTTGAATGTGATAAGTTCAGGATACTTGGACACCTTTCTGGTCAGCTCGTACCTTGCTGAAAGAGGCTGACTGGCTCAGACGTGCTCTCACTGATGATGTTCTCGGCAGTGCAGTAGTAGACTCCGGGCTGCGTGGACAGCACAGTGTAGTTGATGTTCTCAGACACTTTGAGCGCTCTGCCCTCCGTCCTCCTGTACCAGGTGTAGAGGCTGACCGGGGGGAAGCTGTGGCTGCTGCAGCTCAGAGTCACTGACCTGCTCCCATCAGGGCCCTGCACCTCCTCTGCTCTCAGCACCACAGCCTGCTTTGGACCAACTGAACACAAGATAACACTAACGTGTTTAGTAAAGTAAAAGCAAAACAAATACAAATCTTTGTTGCATGACAGTGACCTGAGGACAATGATATGTAAGTCAGAGTGTATGAACCAGCTCTGCAGCGCCCTCAGAACTGGAATAGGGCCAAACATGTCAGGTTTCATAAAGCCATGGACACAACCAAAGTCAAAGCCACTTATTGGACAGAACAGCTTTGTAGCCTTCTGTGTGTGCTCTACCTGCACAGCCTCGTGTTGGATTTAAGTCTGCTTTAACTGTTTTGTATCTCAATGTTTTATAGCATGTTTCTCTTCTCCTGCTGCTCTTGAACTGTGCGTTGCAAAAGTGGAATTTCCCGATTGTGGGACAAATACAAGTCTCTAGTCTGACCTTCAATCTGGCACATCCTCCATGTCATACTAAACTAAAACTCACTGAGGACATACAACTATCTCCAGTCCAAAACTGTCTCATTGCAGTGAATATAAAGTGTGGTTGAAAATGTAAAGTTGGAGAGAGGATTATTAGAACAATGTGCAAATGAAACAAAACACAACTTATGTTACGATTATGACGGGGTACGTCATATGAACGTCTTATTTTTTATTTATTTTTTAAAGCTAATATTTCTTTGATTGACCTTGTTTTTTGTTTTTTGCATTTGAAGCTTGAACACAAAGAAAAAAATACCAGTTTTTTTAACTGCCACAAATGTAATAGTCAATAGTAAGTACTAGTAATTGGTAAGTACCAAAAATCCTAATCTTTCTTCTCTCTGAACCACACTCACATGTGACTTTAACTTCAGCTGGTGGAGATGTTGCTTGTCCGACCTGGTTGTGGGCGGTGCACCTGTAGAGGCCACTGTCGTTCACACTGACTGAGCTCACACTGAAGGTGGGTCCTGTGTGCACAGGGGGGCCCTGCCATGTGGGGCCCCTGCTCCAGGTCACTGAGCTCACAGGAGGATGGCTCTGAGCACATTATGAATCCCCAAATGTTTCCCGTCGATATCGTTGGTGAAGAGGAGGGACTCTCAGGGGAGTTTTAACCAATCACAACAGCAACGTGACCTGTTTCAATATTAAAGTATGTAGTGTTTGGCTAAATGAATGTGTAGCATCACACCTGTCATTTCTGCTTGCTTCCTTAGAGCAAGTAAGCAATAAATAAAGTGTTTTGTCAGAAAATATACACTTTCTGCTCTACATCAAAACTCATGACAGGCGCGGACCCCATGACTCCACAACTCTTCAGCTCGTGTGCCTCCACAGAACAGGCCAGTTCCATCCACTTTATCACTTCAATATTTTACCAGTCAACCGAATATCTTTCCCTCTGCCGTTGGACTCATGAACACTTCGAAACACTTTAACTGCAACTATTCATCACTCACTGCACTGTCACTTTCTGCACCACAACTTTAAATCAAACTGTAATCTTGTGTACACAGTAATGCCTATTTTTATTTTTATTTTATACTAAAGTAATTTTAAATTATTTCTTAATGCATGCCCTTTGGATTGAATATATGTTGTTTTATTATTTCTCAGTGTTTTATGTTGCGCCTTAATGCCCAGACAAGTTCCTATGTTTGTGAATTTTGTTCATTGACAATGGCAATAAACCCTTTTCTGATTCTGATTCTGATTCTGATTCTGATTCTGATCACATACACTCACCTACTGTAACTCTATCATCGATATCATGTCAAGTTCCTCTGAGGTTTTCACATTCTACCCTGTCCTAAACTGGTAAACAAGGGAAAAGTCTCGCTGCTTAAACATGCTTTAAAGTAGATGGATTAGTGTAAAATATCCAATGTTCACGTGACAAACAAGTCAACGATGTCCTGATTCCCCGGACGGCCCGAAAACAGCTTTTAAGTCTTTGTAGAACCTATTTTCCTGCAGGTCGGCCCAATTTAACAATACTACATTGTATGACAGAGCCCGGACGGGCTTCTGGAATAACTTGAATAAAGATGGTCAATCTCAATGAAAATGAGCTCACAGGCCCTCCAACTCCATGACCAGAACGGCTCCTTTTCAGTTAAATACAGAACGTTCGTCTCCCAGTGCAGACAAACCTTCACTAATCTTGTAGAAATAAGTCATGGGCCTCAGAGTTGTAAAGAGAGACAGTGTGTCTAAGGCAGGAGAAGTTTATCTACCATCAGAACAGGACCTGGACACATGAACAACACATTGTGGGAGTATTTTTCACTCAAGTTGTAGGAGTAGGAGTTAGTTACCTTACCTTATTTAGCTTTCAAAATACCAAATCTGAAATCTGACACACTCTGAAGGCCTGAACTGTTTTCCAGTCACCTACCATTTCCTATTTCAGTTTATCCATAGTCATTGAGTAAACTTAAACCTCAATCTCAAATACTGTCATAAATGCAAGAGATTAAAAAGCTAAAAAGCAGGACTTTGTGGAAAAACTTCAGAAAGTTGCCTATATAAAGGGGAGAAACACAACTTGACCCACATTTGACCGTGAGCGTCCTCTTGGCGCTGTTTGACCCCACACTGTTGTGGGCGGAGCAGGTGTATTCTCCTGAATGGGCGGAGCTCACAGTCACAGAGTAGCTCAGAGAGTTGTGCTCAGTGTTTTGGAGCAGCTCCACTGAAGAACCCTGTGAGGTCCTGCTGAGGGTCAGGGTGGACACTGGAGAACTGTCCACACGACATGTGATGGAGGAGACTCTGGCCCTCTGTCACCTCTGTGTCCATGGACAGAGTCAGACTGGTGGGAGCAACTGTGGAGGAAACAACAGAGCCAAACAATGAACACACAATTATGATTATTGTTCAGGCTTTCATGTATATACTGTGGCGGGATTCTCTTAAAAAAATAGGCAAAGTCGAATTCCAAGTGCTCAGATGCTATTTATTGTGCCAATCTCCAGTGCAACAAATCTGGTACAATGGTGCAAATATTTACAGTGATAAAGAGCAGTGTCCAAAAATACATATATACAGCGTTACAATGTTCCAACGTAAAGTTCAGCTTTAACTTTACCTATCCAAGTCTCAATCTCTCTTTCTCTCAGAACCCCTGTTACCTGCACTGTAACCAGTGACCGACTGACTCCTGCGCCAAAAGCGGCTCCCTTTAGTCATCACTTGCCCCTCCCACTGAGCAAAATACACAGATAATGAAAACCCCAAATAAATGTATAACAAACATGTGTGGCATCTTCCTACAAAGCAAGAGCTTGGAATGAACGAGTGTGTGGTCTGTGTGTGGGTATGAACGGGCTCTGGACTTGTACAAACAGAGACTAGAACCTCTGACGGACTGGCTCCAATGGCTCTCACGGCCATAGGCTGTATCAAAACTATCATCTAGTCCTATATATGCAAGTTACTGGTATTTGAAACTAACTTAATAAAAGATTGTTCTTCATGTGAAACATAAGTGTGTACAGAGTCTAATTTTATACAAAACAATTAGAAAACATTGTCATAAAATCTTGAACTATATTCTGTTATAATCACACAAACCACACTTAGTATAGTGTACCAGAGTGACTTACAGAGTACCCGTATACACAGGTCTGTGCTGTGACCTGGTCCAAGACTGTTGGAAACACTGCATCTGTAGCAGCTTTCGTCTGCTCTCTGCACATGTTACCGGTGCATGTGCAGGGGGAAGCTGGGCGGTAGCAAGAGGTACACAGCTAAGGTTTGACTGTGTACCTCTTACTATTGCCCAGCTTCCCCCTAGGGCTGGCGCCGGTAACAATTGGGGGCACGTCCGGGATTTAAAAAAAGCAACTGCCTGGTGAAGAGTGCATCTGCATTGTTTGATGTGTCCGGAACGTCAGGGAAGGCTCCCACTACGCGTGTCATCCAGAGTATCCACCAACATCAAAAAAGTCATGGCAACTAATGCAACACGGCGGGCGCTGATGGTTAAGATCCAGAGACAACTTTCCAGTTTGAACACCAGCCAGCTACAAGCCATCACAAACTCCATCGATGACGGCAATATCACCGCCCGCATTGATGAGCTAAGTGACACTGACTTGTACGAGTTTATCGTTGAACCAGCTAAAGTCACTAGAGGATGAAGGCATGTCACAACTTCTTCTCCTTGATGACTTAATGGCCGATCTGCTGAGATCTACAGCTCCAATGAGTCCTGGAGACGAGGGTGCTGCTCATGTCCAGAGGGAAGACCAGACCACCGTTTCTGCTTCAGCACCAGATCATCTCAACACACCTCCTTCCACCACGTCAGGGGAAATCATCACTCCATCACCTCATCGCAACGATCTCCACCTCTTACCCCACGACTACTCTTCTGGAGAAGACAAAGACGTCGGTACACCAACAAGAAATCTTGCTACTTCAGACCAAACATGCAGAAATGTTGTCCTTCCGCTGAGTGGGGCTCGTCCATCATCCAGCTTGAGAAATCAGGCACTGAGTATCAGTGATGTTGCAAGTCTGCTCCCACGCAGAGAGTTTAAGCTCCATGGTGGACAAATTTCAGATACTGGCTCTGATGTTTCTTATGCTAACTTGTGTAAACAAATTGAGGAAGGTTTACGCGAAGGTTTTTCTGAATCAGAAGTTATCAGAAGTGTGCTCAAAATCACAAAACTCGGTACATTCAGAGACATGTTACTTAACAAGTGTGATTTAAATGTTAATGAGCTTAAGAAGTTTCTTCGCTCTCACATGCATGACAAAAACAGTACAGAGCTCTTTCAAGAGTCAAGTAATGCTAAACAGTCAGATAGAGTCCACAACAGTTCTTGCACCGAGCAATGGGTTTGAAACAACGTGTTCTTTTTGAGTCACAACAAGTTGGTTTTACTTATGATGCTAAACTTGTACAAGGTACTTTTCTCCATACTCTCTATCAGGGGTTAAATGAGAAAAATGACTATGTGAGACGTGACCTAAAGCCCTTCCTTAATGACATGCAAGTTAGTGATGACCTCTTATTTGAACAAATCACTAAGTCGACAAGTGAGGAGGTAGAGAGACTGAAAAGATTCGGCACAACTGTTAAGGCTAAAACAGTGACTGTTGCTACACTTGACAGTGGTGAAAAGACGACTAAAGACAGCAAAGTTGACAAAGAAAGACAAACTCAACATAACGCTATTAGAGAACTAGCAGCACAAGTGACCCCACTGACTAAACATCTAGCCCAAATGACTAGACCGCCTGACAACCCCATACCTGTTGACTCTAACCTTCAGGGACACAAGCCACAGGTACGAGGTGAAACCAGGGGCAGATGCAAATTATGTGTACAACAAAACATAACCCCATGCCATCATTGTTTTGTGTGCGGTCAAATAGGACACAGGGCCATTGGATTTCTTCAGTTAAAAGCGTCGGGAAACGCGACACGGTCACAGGAGAGGCGCAGCCAGTGACCGAGACACCCTTAACGCCCCAAATCTCTAACAGTCAAGGTCCAAAATCAAAGTCAACGCTCCAATTCAAATGCTACTTGATTCAGGTGCTCAAGTGACCATGGTGGGAAAAACATGGATACAAAAGACATTAGCAGCTGTTTCCATTCAACCACTCACATCCTTTTTTTCAGACCAACCTTTTGAAATCTCTGCTGCAAACGGCAGTGACGTTCCCTTTGAAGGATGGGCAGATGTAGCGCTTGAGATCAAGAGTGATAACTATGGACATGTAACTATCCAAGTACCGGTGATCATTTCCCAGAACTATCTAAGTCATCCCATCTTAGGCACTAATGTTATTGCGGAAGTGATTCAATCCCACAAAGATTCAGATACTAACATTACAGGTTCACTCAAAGAGGCTCTAAGTGTAAATGACAGGACAGTTGAGGCTTTAGTGTCAGCACTTGAAGTTTTCACCCCAGATGATAACTACATAGAATACATAGTACAAACTGGTAAAAAAGGTGTAATATTGACTGCCGGTCAAATATCTGAAATCAGGTGCAGAGTCAGAGAGTGGCCAGCCGGAGGTGCAATGTTATTTCAGCCCAGATTTCAAGACTGTCCAGATGGTCTTGAGTTGTTCCCTGCATTAGTAGACGTTCCTAGCGGTTTAACAAAAATTGTAAAAATCCCTTTTCAGAACATCACTAAACATGACATTTATCTTTCAAAGAAAACAGTTTTTTGGAACATTAGTAGAAGTAACCGAAGTAAGACCTGTAAACTGTGTTTCAGACAACTCAGACCAACAAACCAATGTAAACACATGTTCTGTCAACCTCATGTCTATGCACAAAACCAGTGACCGATGCCAAATAACCAAGGACACTCATGTGAAAACTGAAAAATGGCATCCACCTGTGGATTTGTCACATTTGAACGAAGATGAAAAAAAGACAGTGAAGGACATGCTGTTTGAGGAGTCTGATGTTTTCGCTAAAAGTGACTCAGATATTGGATGCATCCCGAGTCTCAAAATCAATCTCACAGACAATGTATAATTCCATTCCAAAACCCTTATACAAGGAAATAAAAGACTATGTTCAAAAGCTGCTTGACCATGGCTGGATTAGGAAATCCACTTCTGCCTTTTCTTCACCAGTGGTCTGCGTCAGAAAAAAAGACATGTCACTTCGCTTGTGTGTTGATTTTCGGGGGTTAAATCGTAAAACTATCCCTGATTGCCATCCACTCCCACGCATTCAAGACCTGCTGGATAACCTGGGGGGGGGCTACTCTTTTTTTTGAATATTAGACCAAGGTAGTGCTTACCACCAAGGCTTTGTGCTAGAGAGATTTAGTTGTGTGTATTTTTATTTACACAGTATTGTGTATTTATTGTCTATTTGTAATTTTATTTATATTGAATTGTATGGGATCATTGTATAATTATCAGAATTAAAACAAGCTGTGCTAAGACTAACACGTCTCCTCCGTCTTTCCACAGCCGCACTTTATCTTTAGGCTACACAGTCTAACCTTAGCGCCGGTAACACACTCTCTTCAGCTCCAGGAGGTTTCCAGTTGTCCACTGAAGATATTCACTGTGTTTACACCAGTAGTATGAGAAAGGAGGAGGGTTTTCAAAACGGCAACTCCAGTACAGGTTAGACCTGGTTTATACCTGGTTCACACCTGCTTTAGTCCTGCTTTAGTCATGGTTTAGTCCTTCTTAAATCCTGCTTAAGTTCTACTTTAGTCCTGGATAAGACCTGCTTTAGGCCTGCTTTAGTCCTGCGTGTTCAGGGGGCTTTCTCTGGTTGTACTTGTACTAGGTAAAGACTGGGGCTGTTCTTCCTTTGTCTGAACAAGTCAAAGTCACAGATGGACCCTCTGTAACATTGGTGGAGCTCATTACAGCGAGTGTTTCATGGGGAGCATCGACATAAAGCGATGAAATAAAATTGTAACACAATTAACTACTGTCATAAAACTGATATGGCTTGGGCCACATAAAGCTACATGTCAAGAGCCTGACGAGAGTCAAAGTCTAAACTTACACTGCACTGAGATGGTGGTCTTCTTAATCAGTTGTTGGTCCTTGTTTCCTCGTGTTTGACAGGTGAACTCTTTGCCGTCATCCTTCCATGAGGCTGTGAAGAACGCTGTTGCAGTGGAACTAAAAGAAGACTGATGTGTTTGCAAACCAGACGGAGGAACACTTTCAATTTCCAAGTATGAAATGACATGATCTCAGAGTAGAACATGTCAGAGTGATGGTTTGATCCTCTTTTACAGGTGCTGGTTTGTTGAAAGTGATTGGACATGGATTTTCTGTGACGAGGAGAGAAAATTCTGATTATACTTTCTAATTTACTTGAATTCATGATTTATTTGATTAAAACACTGTTATTCCAAATGAAGGCCTCATTAAATTAAACTGTCCAAGCTCTACAAAACGCAGTCATAAGTCAGGATTCTAAAACTAAATAGAGAGAGGATGTACTTGCCTCTTACTGTGATGACAGCCTTTTTTGTTTTCCATTTAAATTTTCGATCCTTAGCAATATATTTGAAAAAATACTTTCCACTGTCTCGTACTCTCAGACCACAGATTGAAACACTGCATGATGGATTGGTGGAGTTTGTGTTTGCTAATGATGTAGCTCCAGTGTAAGTGACTCGTCCTGTAAACTCTGGACTGATGCGACGTTCTGTGGGCGTGTTACTGTAGACAATAGTGCCACTGTAGTTCACGTTATACTTCTATCGCCATGTTCCATCCTTCATCCAGAACCACAGAGCATCTTCATCAGGTAAATATCCAGTGACTTTACATTTGATCTCTACACATGTCCCCACAAAGGCAGTCAGTGAGGTTTCTTCTATTACTGCAGGAGTGTCTTGAGTGGCAGGAAACAGCTGATGGAAGAAAGACATGAATTTTTATTTAATTCAACTCACACAGAGATACATTTTCTCTGTCATTTTCTTATACCTGTAACAAGAAGAATGAGACAGCTGATTGGATGGGTCCTCATTTTCCAGCCAGCCTCTCACACTATGGCAATAATAATAAGATGGCGTTATGGAAAACACAACACAAACAGTGTGTTTCATCTTGACATGAAACTGGCATGAAAACAATGCACTTGTGTTTCCATAGGAACAGACACGTTAATTAAACACCTTCTCATTTATGAAATTCCGTTTGGCTGTGCCACGTCACGTTGGTGCCACGCCCTTTTGTAGCCTCAGATAAGAAGATGATTAAACTTTGCATGTTACCGGGGCAATGAATCAAGTCACATGACTTTCAGAGTCAGTGTATGATACCAAAAACATACAACTTCATTCTCCCTATAACACAATAAAAGAGTGGAACAATCTTCCAACTGAACTAAAAGTGAACAACTTATTCAACGTTCTCTGTAGAACTTCAGTGGATGTGGAACAGTGACACTTGTCTGTGGTGTCACTCCAATGTTTCCTTCCTCTGATAATAAACCCAGTGCAGCAGCTTCTTTTTTTATGAACAATGCAGTACATTTCTAAATTGGGACATTTTGGTTTATTCTGACAAAACAATACTGCTGATATTCTTATTTTCACAGAGTCATAAACTTCAGCATAGAATGGATTAAGAGAGGAAACAGTTAGTTTTACAGAGAGAAAGCCGATAAAACTGAATTCAATCCAAAATGACACTGTAGAAATAGAATTTACTGACCTTTATTTAACCAGGAAAACAAATCCAAATTCATTATAAACTAAATTAGACTGTACATATCGATTGGTTACAAAAACGAATGGCACTTTACAATTGTTAATGCAGATTATGAGAGTGAAAATGTGAAGAAGTTCCCCTGTTTAAAGAGCCGCAGTCACGGCTGACGTTGATTAAAACAGATTCAAATCCTAATTTACTCATTTGAAATAAGGTCAGTTTATTGTTTGAGAGGAGTTTCCTTGGTCAAGTTGTCAGGATCTTGAACATTATTCAGCCTAAATACTGTGCATCTATTATGTAGTGATTATCAGTATTCTTTTACCATATATACTTTTTAGTAAATCATCTGGTGTTTATAATTTTCCCAGCATTAACTTCCTGCCACAAAAAGGTTGTGTTTGAATTTTGTGATAATAAAAGCACTGAGCTGTCTTTAAACACGCTAAGACGTTCACATTTTCATTTTAAATATCATTGCCACATTTTGTAAGAACTTTTTAAGTACAAGCAGTTTTATTTGTTTATGTTTTGAGAGGTTAAAATACTTTCTCCACTTCTGCTAGTGCTGCATTGTAAATGTACCAAGGTTTAAGAAAACTCTAAATTGTATACAAAATATGTGTTACTTCAATAAAAAAATGACTTACCTTAAAGCCTTTGTTCTGCAGTCTTTGTACACAGTTATACAAAAATATATATTTCAAATGTTGTGGAAGGACTTTTACATCTTTGAGCATTAAAATGTCCAAGAATGTTAACAAGCAGAATATACAGACAGTGTGTCGTCCACAGGCTCAGGGCTCTTCCTCTGTCAGTGGGACATTAGACTGCACTAAAATAGCCTCGTTTTTCACACCTTTTTCACATAAAGGTGCTAAATAATGAACGGGCGTTGTTTGTGTGATTTCCCTGTTCCTGAACACAAGCAACAAAACAAATTGCTGCATTTGCTGCGTCTTACAGTGTTTTACTCTTTGACAAAAGTCAATGTTGAACCAGAAAGTGCCACAAATGACTCATCACTTTAATAAAATTGCCTGGATGCATACAATAAATCCCCAAAGAATAAAAAACCATAATAATAGAGAAAGCATTGTAAAAGCCTGAGCGAATAAAAGATGAACTTGCAGTAATAATTCAACACAACAAAGAAATTCAAGAGGAAAGCCTTTCGCAGACACAGACAGATGAGGAGAAAGAGAGGCTGAGGAGGCTGATGGTTCAGAAATACAATCGTCCTGGTTTCATTTCCAAATATTTGGGAGCATCTTGTCATGGATAATAAGCATGTTCAGAAGTGAACTCCGAGTACTCCTCCTCCGCTGCAAGTTACTCTGGTTTCTCCTCTGCTCCGTGCTTTGCTCCTGAAGTTCACCATGGAGTAACTCACATCCGCCTCATCCTCACTGCTGTCTGATGCATTGGAGCCATTCGCCTTTGCACTTTTGGAATATTCTCATAGACGTCTCCCGCTTCCTGTGATGCAAAACAATACTGATACTTCTGAGCGTCTCTTTGACAAAGTTGTGTGTAAAAAAAGTGCACTGCTGACACTTTGTCTACCTCGTCATGCTTCTTAACAGTGGAGTAGACCACGTCCTCCGCTCTTTCTTTTGGCAGCGCAGTCCTACACACAGACTGTAACGTGACAAATGTGTTTTTGACGGACATGTTTACTCATGCTGCTGTACGGAACTTACGCTTTGGTCTGGTCAAAGTGCAAAGAGGCGTAGAAGAGCGAGTCGGCACGTGTGTTTTGATCACTAGCGGCTGATCGGCCCTGTGAAGGAATCAGTGACAGAGTTGATTCATGAGCTGTAAGTAAAATAGCAAGGCAGTGGTGGGGTCAAATGGTGAGATTGTTCATTCTTCATGAGCTTAGGTTGTGTCTGCATGTCGTGATACAGATATGTGCTGCACTGGGACGCTCAAGAAAGCTCACTGTAGGTTCAAAGTAGCTATGAAAAGTAAGAATTCTTTCTCAAACTGAATAAACAGGGAAACTTTGAGTTTTTTACTGAGAAGGATAAAAATCGTTAAGGGCCGCACAAATCAATTAAAAAGTCATGACTAAGAACAAGAATCTAAAAACTAATAATAATAAGTAAACTAAATCATCGTCAGCTAATGTAGTCATTGAATAATCGTTGTCTGGATTATGCACAGACTCCAAAATGTGTCATATGCTGAGAGAAGAGGTTTAAGGACTCAGACACAGCATTAATTACACCAAAACATGTCAATTTAGTGTTTTGTTGACAAAAATCTCATATTCACAAGCCTTTCACAGTCCCAACAGCTATCGATTAACTGAAAGAATAATCACTAGATTTTTATTGAAAAATAATAGTTGTTTGCATAATTGTGACTATTTCACTATGAAAGAACGAATCTGATAATATTATTGTTATCTGAACTTGCAGACTCTAAACAAGCGTAAGACCTTTTAACCAAAGAGCAACATTATGAAATCAAATAAATAAACTTCTGTATCTTAATACACTTTAACTTAAATATTCTCTATTAAAAACCTTCATCACCAAATTGCAACAAATACGATGCAGCATTTTGACTGAAATCAGCACGACAAGTAAAACCAAATAATCGTCAGTTTTCATCTCTTTCGAACGAGCCTAAATGGAGCTTTGTAATGACAGTTTAACTACTCACAGTCCTTTAGTGTCCAGGGATTATTGTAAAACAGAGCGTTTAATCATCAAATGAGACCAACAGACTGACTTTGTGGAACTTCTCATTGTTTCGCGTTCTAAATCTATGTACCTGTTATCTTTAGTCAGCAGTGATCCAGAGCGTTAGCACTATGTACCATTCCTGTGACACACAAAAAGGTCACAGCATCTGTCCAGAGTGAATACTAACATATGTGTTGCATTTCTCTTTTCTGTTCTGCTTACATCATGTTTCTTCTGCCAGTCCAGGAACATCTCGCCTTCTGTGTTTTCTGCTGGACATCCTCTCCGGCCCTGGAGCTATGCCACTGTCCCTGAACGTTGACCAAGCAGTTTTAAAGTTTGCTGTGTATAATGTAAGTAGCTGTAGTTTAAAAGGAGCGTTTAATGACCAAGCCCAAAGACTAATTGCATAGTCTTTACATTTTTAACAAACAAAAAACGTTACCATGAGAGTAAGAACATATGTTGTTAATCTTACCACAGCCGGTGAGCAGCTCCCCCACCATGACTTGTTTGTTCTCCTCTTCAACTGACCTCTTTATTTTGAATCTAACAGACAAAAACATCACGGACTGTAAAATATGGACCTTTATCTGGAATGGGAAATAAAATTTTAAGTTTGTTTTATTTTTATTTACATTATACTAGATAATATATTTATACAGATTTAAGTATATTTAGGACGTTTTTATTTTCCATTCGTTCCTAATCTGTGTTGACACATGGAATTCCTTGTGGAGAATAAAGCTCCTCTATCTTGTCTGTAGGCAAGTTTATTGTAGAGCACAATTCGTACACAAGGCAATTCAAAGTGCTTCACACAACAGGAAAAAAATGCATTAAAATCACAAAAGACATGGCAGAAAACAATCCCAATCTTAGTTCAAGACATAAAAGAGAAGAGTGCAAAGAAAAGCATTTCAGTCATATGCACAGCCAAACAAAAACAGTTTTTAGTTTAGATTTGAACATTGCCAGAGTAGCGCCTGTCTCACATCCTCAGGAAGACTGTTCCAATTTTAGCTGCATAAAACTGAAACGCACATTCCCCATGTTTAGTCCTGACTCTGGGCACCAGCAGGAGGCCGGTCCCTGAGGTCCTCAGAGTCCGAGATGGTTCATATGACACTAACATGTCCGAGATGTACTTTGGTGCTAGGCCATGGAGAGACTTGTATACAAGCAGAGCTGCTTTGAAGTCTATTCTCTGAGCCACAGGGAGCCAGTGCAGAGACCTGAGCACAGGACTAATGTGATCGTACTTCCTGGTTCTAGTCAGGACCCGAGCAGCAGCGTTCTGGATGTACTGCAGCTGTTTTACAGCTCGTTTGGAGAGGCCAGTGAGCAGGCCGTTACAGTAGTCTAATTACTAGAGACAAACGCATGGATAAGTCTCTCCAGGTCTGGTTTAGACACTATACTTTTGATTTTGGCAATGTTTTTTAGATGGTAAACTGCTGATGTATTGATCTGACATGGCTGTTAAAATT
>BJKM01000039.1:635000-642500 GCA_015082035.1 Chaenogobius annularis
ATGACTTTTGTTTGTAACAATGCTTGTACTTGAGTATCTAGTTTTGATAACTGTTTTTTTTTTTCCCTTCATTAGCGTTTGAATTTTCATACATTTGACAACCGTATAAGGGAATGCTAATGAACCATTGCTTGGAGGTAGACTTTTAGGGTTAGGTTTATATGATCACATGTTTTTGTTGACCTGAAATTAACCGCTTAATGAACGCCCACATTTCTTGCAGGTATTTAACTTCACTGCCAAACGTTAAAGCACCAATTCCTAACAAACAGAGGAGCTAGTATGTTGCAAAGCTGTACTAGGGGGAAATAACTGAAAAAACAGGCTGAAATCTGGCTCACACATGTCTTATAAACAACACTTCACCCCGCTCCAACAAAAGCCAGCGCAGCTCATCTTTTACTAATTGAGCTCTTTGGAGAACAGGTTCTGCTCGAGTTTGTGGTTTCATGGCAGAGTGGAAGTGGGCTAATGTTAGCGCTGTTCTTGGTCGTGGCATGCCCAGGGTGGTGGTTGCAGATTGTTTGTTAGTGACTCCACTGAGTTCATTTGTCAGGCTGGCACTGAGTTGCCTGGTGCTGTGCTGTTGAGTATACAGTATGCTGGTGTATAAACTGTGCCTTGGTGTGGGCTAAAATATTTAATCACAAAGAACAGTCATTGCATGGCATGTTCACATCTTTATTGCTAAGCTATTTATTTTCAGTACAAACACAATAAAGCCCTCAATTATTACTTTCTGATTATAGCAAACAAAACGATTGTACATTTGAAGCACATGAGAGCGCTCCATTTAAGCCAAAGGATTTTGCAATGATCAGACATGGAAGTAAAGCCACCTCCTGCTAGTTGAATGCATTTCAGAACATTGTAATACATCTTTGTTGCAGGTCAAAACTACAGAGCTGGTAGAAGAGAAATCAACTTCAGCAAATGCTTATCTGGTCAAACTGTAAGGTCAATCTTGAATTGATCACATCTCAAACTTCGTGATACCTAAATGGCTTATCTTCAGATTTAGTTACTGTCCTTCAATGTGACGCACATACAAGGTTGCTTATACCGCTTTATGTGGAAGCATTTCCTGACCTGAATTATAAATATATATATATATATTTTTTTTTTTTTTTTTTTTTTACTATTACTATTATTCACTATGTTGAACCCAGATAAAGCAAGTTCCTAGTTTGGTGAATTTTGTTCACTGACAATGGCAATTCAATTTATTTTGTTTTTGATTGTCTCCAGGCCTGGTTAAAAGCTCCTTAAGACCTTCAAACTGTCTCCTGCCTATACCATCTAGATAAGATGAGATCACCTTTATTTGTCCCAGAATGGGGAAAGGGTTGCAACTCTAGAATGTCTACATCTGCATACTGTCTTCATTCTACCTGTAACAGTTTCTAATGAATCCACAAATAGAAGGCATATCTCTTCTCTTAAAAACATACATATTTCACCTTTTAAAGTAGTTCCTGTGTCATAAACATTATATTACATGCAGTAGTTTAAGTAACAGACGCCACAGTACTGAGATATGTGATTTTCACTTCACCTGTGGTCAGGATGTTTTGCCTGATTGGTGTAAATTATTATTACACACAAAACGTCATAAACATAACATGCTTTGCACACATGTTCTGCGTGTGCTACTTTTTCTACACAGACGCGTGGGGGTACTTTGAAGATGTGAGGATCCTATGAAGTGGTTTTAGGGCAGGGAGCACAGTCGGCCATCTGTATCCATTACTGCAATGAAGCAAACGTGGAAGTGACAACAGTCAAAGTAGGGTCAACTCGAGATACAGGGTTTTACAAGCTTGTTCCAGGACGTCTGGGCCATGCTTTAGCTGATATATAGAAGAAGAATATAATAATGTCGTCTTTATCTTTCTGGAGCAGGTCTGGTGCACAGATCCTGATGAGTTGCGGGTGTTGAAGTTCCTGCCTTTGTCAGCATCTTTGCATCTCTCTGTCATTATGGGCCGTATGTTAGCCCCATGGATCTCTGTTTGGATTTAAGAGAACCAAGCCACAAATGCAGCATTGAATATTCATCACCCCAACCCTAAACCACATAAGAGGCACAGGAGATCACCAGACATGTGCTTCATGAATCTCTGCTGGCTCTTTGCTCTTTGCTGACTTAGAATTTTTGGTGAATCAATCAATGGTCCTACTATGTGCTCTTTGGTTTTTTGCATTGTAATATTATAAGAACTTTCTTGATCGGGGTTTTAAATTTCACTTATTAATGTAAGAGATAATCATAGTTTATGCAATGTTTTTATACGCAGGAAACTTTAGCAAGGATAAATTATTCTATGTAATTGACACTGTTTTTGTTTTTGGCACGACCCCAGACTGTCTGAACTGGCACGAGCTACAGTGTGAGACTGTGGAGGCACTGCCCAATTTGCACAGTGGCTCAATAATCACAGCCAAGCTCCCACTTATGTTTTATTTCACTTACTGAGGCAGTTTGGCTGATTCTGTGTGACCGCACCAAAGCTGTAACACCCTAGAACTATCATGAGCCATCGTGATTGTTATTTGGGATGATGTGCAAATCTCACAGTACAATATCATCACAATAATAGCCCCAAAAATGCATTTCCTAAAACACACACTCCCAGTTTACACTTTGAGTTCATTCTGGCTTCCTCCACCTTAGTTATGTGAAAAACATTCTGTGAATACCAGCTTTATCTGTCCCTGGCCACTTCTAGTATGTACTTAGTCAAAATAAACTAGATTCAAGGCCGAAGTATAAGTAATCAAGGATAATCTTCTTCATATTCTTTGACATTTTTAGAACAGAAACATGTGTCATAGGCATTTATAAATAAACGTAAAAAAATATATACATTAATTTGGTCATTTTAAACATAACTTATTTATGGAATTTGAAAATTGTCCACATAAAGTGAATTTGCTGCCGTTTGGCATGTTCAAAATGTTGCCAAATCTTTTTTGTTATTGTGACAGCTACAGTTTACACAAATTAAATTTAAAAAAAGGCCTTAAACCAACAAATCCACGATATGTATAATTCAATGAAAACCCTAGCTTTTTATTATTCAGAGCCTCGTCAGCTCATCTACCGGAGAACTGATTGCTCACTAAACCCCCTTTTCCATCCACCTTTTCCACCCCATGATTTATTTTTCCATGGGGTAGAATGATTCCTGAAGCTTGTGTTTTTTCTTCTTCAGCTCTTTAAAAACACTGTGTAGCGTCTTTGTGGCGGGCAGTTGGCGGTGGACTGTCTTGTGCTGTGAACTCTGCCAAATTTATGTCCAGCTCCCTAGTCTATATATCCATCCACTTAATTAAATGGTGAAGCTGTCTGAATACCTTCTCTTATGAAGGACTGTGGAAAAGGGTGAGACGACAGGTGTGATGAATTCCGTTTACCAATAGTGCGTAAATACTAACAGCATTATATTTTACAGGAAGAAAATGTCATAATATTGGTTTAGATGCAGATTGCATTGGTGTCGAGAGTAAACGTTGCACATCTTTGGCTACTAAAGACAGATTTTTATTATTTTCATAAACTTTATGAACAAAATTATTAGTTTTAGTTTGCCGTTACCCCTGAAGTTTAAGACCTTGGAAGTTGAGAGTTTTGGTTCTTCTTCTTTATAGATGTTGCACATTCTTTATTTATGGCCCTAAAACTTGACTTTTGCACAGGCTGTAACTAATATATAACTTACACTTGCGATTACACCATGATAAAAATGTGTTTTTGTAAGTCAGAAGACTGGTCGTGATCCGTGACCTATTATATGGGATTTGCAAAGTGTTTGTATGACGTGTTTGAGGAAATCCATTGTCGATCCTGTCAGACTGACAGACTGATCTTCCTTATACATAAAAGCAAGACTCTGTGTCCTAAACTTATTCTTGTGCAACTGTATCCTCTCAGGCTAGAAACGGAGCAGAGAAGAAAGAATAGAAAAGATGAACTAACTCCAAACATCTGGAAGTCTTCTGCATGTCCTATTGTATCTGGATGCTTTATTTAACCACAGTGCATATATTGGTGAAGTCTTTTCCTCTGGGGGGCTTCAGGTCAGGTCTGGTTGTTAAAGCATATCTGTATTGTCCCATTGGTGCAAAAACTTATTTCAAGTCAAAGGAACAAATGTCTGCAGACGCTAAGAGCATGAAGACAGTAGCAGGCTGAGAGGTTTTCTGTCCAATTCACTTCAATTGATATATTTTATTTATATATATATATATATATATATATATATATATATATATTATATATACATACACAATATAAATTACATATATATATATATATATATACACACACACAAAATATATATATTATAGTAGTAGTAGTAGTAGTTTTTTTCACTTCACCTAAGTACAATTTTTGCATCAGTACTTAAGTGAATTTTTCTCCAACTGTACTTTTACCTCAGAACAAATTTTCAGTATCTTTTCCACCACTGCAAATTTGAATCAGTTATTAAACATACATTTTACAATTGGTTTGTCGTGTCAATTAAGAAATTTAAGAAAGTTATTGTTCCTACATTTTTTCAGTTTTTATATTTTCCAAAAGAACCTCATGACTAAATAGGAAAAATGTTGAGTTTGCGACATCACTTTGGAGAAATGACTGATGGAAAGTAAAGAATGAAATGGTTGGTTTTTTTCCAGTTTCTGCCCTTTTATGTCTTTAGTCCCAAATCGGCTTCTGAGCTTACAAAAATGACATTGACGATAGGGAATTCCACCCAAGTTGAAATGGTCCGTGAATCCAGAGCAGGAAGAAGAAAAGCCAGTAATTGCTGAAAAGCCTAATTACGGAAAGATGAAAATGAAAGGATCTGGTTTGGGGTGATGAAAGCATTGAAGCCACAGTTATTGATTGGAGGAATGGGAAATCACAGTTTAAAAAAGCAAAGATGAGTTTGGACAGTGGAAAAACAGGAGGGAGAGGAAATTATGAGCAGGTTTAGAAGAGGGCGTTCTAATGCTTTCAAGGGCAAAAGTTAAAATATTGAATACAAATGTATATGGCTAGAGACTGTATTATTTAGCTTAATATTTAAACTGCAATAATTGGTCTCACAAGTAATATTTATTGAATTGTGTAAGTAGGTTATCATGCAAATAATTACTCAATTAAGTAAATAGGACTTTGGTGTTGTGAAAACAAGTCCTACATACAACACTGTTAAAATACCTTGAAAATGGTTTGATAATTGCATGGCTTTAGCTCAAGGACTATTTGGATAAAGAAAACAAACCATGCCCTATCTATCCCTGCACCAATAGTGTTCTCATTGTTTAATTCGTGCTCCCCCCAGTATCGCTGTGAGACGGTGAGAGCGTGATAGTTCCCATATGTGCGCATGGATACCTGATCTTCGTCCTGGTGGGTGAATCAACATTCTCTGTTAGTGACACAGATGTGCACACCGTCTGTTGTAGTCCACAAGTTGAATAGGGAGAAAAAAAAACCAAAAAAAAACAGGAGAAGACAGACAGAGATGGAGTGATACCTCTTTGTTTATTTTGGGACAAGATATTTAATAGAGCGATAAAAGCTAATTGGCCAGACTGCTGAGTGTACTTTCTGTGTCTGCCTCCATTCCTTTAATCCCAGTGAGATTCATTAGTATCGTTGCCAATTGTCTTTTACTAACAGATTTACACTATACTTAATGGTTTCTTATTATATAGTCATATTTTTCCACGTTTCCTTAAAAATACATTTTCTAGATTAGTTGTCATGCTATTACTTACAAGTGATGTTTTAGGGATGTCAAGTTTATTTGGTTAATCGATAATCGGGATTTTTCAAGTTACAATGTAATCATAAAAATATTTGTGAGAATTTTAGAAGTAAAAATAAGCAATATAAATTCAATACTCCAAAAAGTAAAACTGCGTGTGAAGTGTATTATCTGTTTGTGTCCCGTTAACATTAGTTTATCATTCAGAAAGTTAGATTTCATAAAGCTACATATTAAAGGAATGGTACTGTATTAGACAAAATAGAAGAAGAATTTCTTTTTTGGTGAATTGTGAATAATCCTAAAAATTCTGATATTACATTTAAAAAAAGTGATATTACATTTTGGTTAAGTCTTTTCTTTGTAAGTTAGATCTTGGTTGAATACTGGTTAAAGGTGCGATCACACTTTTAGTTGTTTAGTTCTGGTTTGAGCCTAGATTAATTCTGATGTATATAGACTTGGTTTGGTTTTATTCCAGTCCCGCTTTATCCCTGGTCTAGTCCAGGCTTTGTTTTTTGTTGTTGCACCTATTTGTTTTGCTGCCTCCATTTGATTTAAAACAAAGTTCAATCTCTGCCAGAATTTCCACAGTTTTTCATACCATAATCCAAATCCTAAAAAAATATTCTGGACATTATTCCCACGATCTTTACATACACCTGCTATGCTCTTTCCAGGTGGGCTGTCATTTTGGCAGGTGTTAGCGATTCTTTGCACTTCACACAATCATGTATCACTCGCAGTGTTTCTCGACTGTTGCGTCAATTTCCTTCCACTGCTAACCAAAAAAAGTTAGGCATTTCTGTCCTCACCGTTCTAGTGCAACCTGCTTTCCTGTGTCAGAACTGATTTGTGTGAAGTCAAAGGAGTTCAGGCTTCAGTGGTAGGGGAGTTGTAAGTGAACGGGAGTAGAATTTATGGCTGGGGAGGACAGGTGAATACTGTGGTCAATATTTACAGTGCTGTGAAAGTACAAGACAGGTCTGAGAAACACGATGGACAATGAAAGATGTACAGATTAGATAAACAAGGGCAAAGCAAAATAAGACCAAGACATATGACTGAATCTTCCTGTCTCGCTAATAAAAACATTTACTGTAGTTAGCTGATTACATTTTCGACATAGAGAATAATATTTTTGTTTTGCCAAATAAATGGAACCTGCAATTTACTCCTGCTGAAACTACTGAAGCATTTGTGTTTGTTTATTTACATTTTAAGACAGGGGCAGGGCTAAAATTGCTTAAATGTCCTTGAATACAGATTTCGACACCGTAATAATCATTGATAATGAAAATACCTCTTTTTTACACCATAGACTTCCTTTTAGAGTTCTTTTCAACACTAAAAAATAGCAGTTTCTTTAATATTATCATTTGGTCTTATACTAGCTCTGATACACGTTAGTTATTAGTTTTATTCTGTGATTTGTTTTCAGTATCGATACTTGTTCAAATGTCTGTCGTTTTTCTAGTTTTGTTTGTTTCTTTTTTTTAACAGCCCCAATACCTTTTCTCTTGGTTGGTGGATATACTGTACCTTTGCAAATCTTTCTCAAATGTTTGTGTGGTAGAGTTGTAACTCTCTCAACACTTTTCTTATTGTCATAAAAAGCTGCAATAGTACAATCATTTGCTTATGGCGCTGGAGCAATAACTGTAAATGAAACATGAGAAAATCTGATATTCCGTTATAGTGTTGTGATTGATTTATGTGATGTGGGTGGGGATCA